>MNCI01014205.1:845621-928857 GCA_015680685.1 Gnetum montanum
TATTAAAATTAATTAATTACTTACAATTAAAATCAATAAAGACTTAACACCTCTTAAGGGAAGGAACAAAATAATAGTTTAACCTCTAACTCATGTCTTATTATTTTTGGTTCTAACCCATCAACTAATCCTCTGGGAAATTTAATGGGATACACGTGCCAACACCATAACTTAGTCAAACTGAGAAGGTGTATGAGGGCCATTTTGAGAAACTTATGCACAATATTAATTAGTGGTTATGTTTGATTGTAGATGACATTGAAACCAAGGCATCCCATGGTAGAAGGACCATCACAATCAAGGGACAAGCGGCCACGAACGGGAAGAGGATGAGTTGTGTAGCACTTAGAGCACGTGGAGGGCTCCCATGCAACTGGCCCCCTTTGCAAAGGGCCTGATGTGGAATCTATTCATCAGATTCCTAAAGACGAGATCCCCAGTGAAATATCATAAGGGGATGAGACTCTGGCGATAGCACCATGACTTAAGGTCACCCTGACCCAAGCATGTCTTGATGCTATCAGGCCAAGGGAGGTGCAACGAATGGTATTGCAAGAGTTAAACTTTGGACCATTCCTTGAGAATGCACTAGAAGAGGTAAGGCTCCAATTGCAAAACTCTCCTATGTGGCCAATCATCACATCTAGTGGTGAATGGTACTTAGGAAAGACTTACCTCTTCTAGACAAACTAGCAGCCAGGGTCCAGAGTAAGAATCAAGGACATCTATGTCTCTTATTTTGTAGAGGCAATCACACAAGCTCTGGGGTTGCTTGAGTCCGGAGCTGATGTGGTGGAGATTCCTAAGCAAGAAGATCCTATGGTAAAAGGGGAATGGATCAGGCAGTGTTATGGGGTGGATCGCAAAGAGTTTGGCACTTTGACCACCATGGAGAGGGTATATTCAAAGATTGCATCTTACCACCTGAATCCAACAGTGAGACCTAGTAAGATCACTACCTTCTCCACTCATGCATGTGCTGCTCTAAGTAAAAAATTCCCATTGAGCCTTCAACAATTGTTGTTTTTAGAGATTGAGAAAAGATTCGCTGAAAGCGAATGTGGAAGGTGGGCTCTACCCTTTCCTTGCTTAATCAGGAAATTATGCAAATGGGTAGGGATAGGACGCTATGCCAACGATACACTTCGGCATGCCTCAATTGCCTCATGATAAGAAATGATGAAAGATAGGACTTCGACCATCACACAAATTGAGGAAGAGTAGCAACCACCTCCACCACCTGCGCAAACAATGAGGTTGGGTTTGCAAACCATTGCAAAACATATACTTGAAATCTGACAATCGCTCTTGAGCCAACAAGAACAATCTAGAAGGATCGGTGGAGGAGAAGACCCTTCGGTCTATCACCCTACAATGAGCCACTTGGAGCAAGTGGCTCGATCAGTAAGTCTGCTAGAAAGGGTAGGGCCAATGTTCTCTGTCGCTTGAACACAAGTACTCGCAAGAACTGATCCTAGTGTCCAAGAAGTAACGGTATCTGTCCAACAGTTATTCCCTGAAATTTTAGGAAATGCCGCTACTTTTTCAGTACGCTTGGAGGATGGAGAGGGGATGACAGTCCTGGTGATGTAGCACCAGGGATAGAAGATTACGGCTGAAATGGTTGTTGACACAATTGCTATGTCTCTCAATGCACCAGCGGCACCTGTACCGAATGTACATGGATTCGAAGATATAAAGGCATATGTTGGGACTTCACATAGTAGGATTGATGCAACCCAACATGAAGAACTATTGGATTGACTGGTGGGAACCGGGCAACTGCTTTTGAATGTCTTTGATCTTTCGGATAACATCACTACAACCCAGTCAAAGCTGCTCTTGGTAAGGGGTAAGAGCCTCATCTTGGAAGGGCAACTTGAAGTTGCTCAAGCCAATTGTCAACTCTTGGCAACAAAAGTTGCCCAATTAAGGGCCCAACTTGCATATCCAACTCTCCTCAACTATGAACTCACCAGAGATGAAGCTTTTCAACAACTTCAAGTCAAACTCTAGATAGTTGAGGATGAGTGAGAGTCGGTGATCTTTAACAAGTCCTTGGAAGATGCTTGTGCATATCATCTAAACAAGGACTTGAAAAAGGTTTGCCAGGAGAATGTTAGGTTGACCGTAGAAGTTCATCACCTAAGCAATGTTGGTGATAAAAATCAGCACATGAAAAGATTTATCCACCAACAGGAGGAAGATCTAGCTAGGGTGAACGCTAATGAAAGGAGGTTGACCACTGAAAATTGGAATCTATCTATGGAGGTTCGTGCCTTATGACAGAAATCAGCCATTGAAATTGCCACTTGGAAAAGTGAAGCCCTTAAGTTTAAGAAAGTTAAAAATCATTACAGGAACCAAGTGAGATTACAGAAGTGAATAACAAGCATATTTAAGTCACCAAGGCCAAATTGAACCAAGCAATCTAGCAGCTCCAAGAAGGAGGTGAGGTGTGGCAACCCATCTTTGATAGGTTGAATGCCTACAACCATGTTGAAATCTGCCTCAAGGAACTATAGATTGAAGAAATGATAGAGTACATAGAGTTGGCCAACCTTCGCTATGCAAACCTGGCTATGCTAACAGCGCGAAGACTGTGGTTTGATCTAGAAAAGCAAGTGGCCACCTCGTATTCTTTATACGAGGGTGAGTTCCAAGCGCATACAGTGACAAAAAAAATTGGAAGCAGCAAATGTAGAACTCGAGGTTCTTTGCATGTGTTTTGAAGGGCAGTGTGAGGTCGCCGAGAACTTGGCCCGATGAATGAACGACTACCAGTAGTTGTTGACATCAATTCGAGTGTTCGACATCGAACAAAAATAGTTTGCAGCCTAGTTTATCAATCTGAAAGAACTCTTCCCTGCAATTCCATGACTTTGGGAGGTTCCAGTCCTGGCACACATTACCGAAGATTCTTGGACAGTGAATGATCCTAGAAGAAAGGAAGAGAAAATGAGGGCTCTCTTAGAGGCTTTCCAGTTGCCTCTAGAAGTTGTAGTTGCTGCGGGGTAACCATCGTCCGTGCCACCACCACCGCATGCACCAAGGGCTAGTGAAAGTCCATCAGAACCACCGCCACTAGAGACAGTGTGATCTTCTCTAGAAATTTTTGCACCTTTGAGCACCGCAGAGAATCTAGGATTATTGGGGTGTTTAATTTTATCTCTGAACATTATCATTTTTGTAATTTGTCCCTCTCTGTAGACTCGGGCACTTGGTGCATTGGTAAAATTGGTGTTGTGTCATGTGTGTTGTAATAAGAAGTTCAAACCTTCCAAATTATAAAGAAACTTGAGGACGAGTTTTTACTCAGTCATGGGGGTATGATGAAGTGCTAAACAGTCGATGCATCAACTAGGCTACGTATACGGGGCCCCATATACGTAGCCACATTGACGCAGCCCCGTCGACGCATCTGTCCATGCGTCTACGTGGCCCTGTTTATGCGGAGCCTATTTTAGCCTATAAATAAGTGTGCTCCCGCCATACTTAGGTACCCTTTTGGTAGTTGTAGCGAAGCTCTTGTAGTTTGTCTCCGCGAGAGTTAGAATATTTTCTAGGTGCTCGCAATAGGTGTGAGAAAGATGTTTGGTTCTTTATTCGAGCACTAATGTACTTGAGCCCATTGGTGTGAACAACACTGAAGATGAGCTTTTCAAGCACTCCTTGCAGCAATTGGACTTAGTTAATTAAGCATTTAATAGTTTAATATTTTTATGCTTTAATAATTCCTTAAGTTTTCATTGTTATTACTTTAATCGTTATCACTCTTTTATAGCTTGTAAAAACCATAAGTACGACCATCTGAAATGTAAACCCAACACTTGGCAACCTAGTGGCGCTTAACATCTAGAAGCCTAGTAGTGGTTAGGGGATGCTCAGGATGTGTACAGAAGATGGGATCAGATACTTATGCTAGGGAGAGTTAAGAGATAGATTAGGATAATTATAGATTATGTAATATCCCATTTCTTACATTTTATTCCAAGCATTAGACCCTAGAAGATACGTAAAAAATCCATAAAAATCATTTGCCTTAATCTCACTTAACCATCACAATCAAACACATCACAAGTGAGGTTGGGAAGACAACGACTATTCTAACATAAGGTTTTGCTAGTTAGGGTATTGATGTATGCAAAGTCCTTGCAGTCTACGGAATTCGACTGAGTCACCTGTGAATGCTCGTGATTCACATGGTTGGGCGTAGGGGTACCTCGTCGCTCATCAACTTCATTCATTAATAGCAAGAGCAATTGGCCAAAGAAAACACAAAATTGAGAAGATTGTTAATAGAAAATAGAACCTCTTCATGGAGGAGGTCTATGCCCTTTGCCAGAAAACTACAATTAAGGTAACTGCCTAGAAATTGGAGGCTCTCAAATTTGAGAGAGTCAAAGATCATTACAAAGACCAAGTCAATATACAAAAGGAAGTGAATGAAAAACACATCTAGTTGGTGAAGGAAAAAGTGAATGAAACCCTCCAATAGCTCCAGTAATGAAGAGAATTTTGGCAACCCATTGTTGATGGGATAGATGCCTACAATAAGGCAGAAATCTACATGAAGGAGTTGCAAATTGAGGAGATGACGAAATACATGGAGCTCGTTAATCTCCTTTATGAAAATCTAGCCATGTTGACTACTAGATGGCCACGGTATAAACTTGAGAAACAGGTGTCCAACTCATACTTGTTATATGAGGCTAAGTTCAAGCATCACAAAAACATCAAGAAAAAGCTTACAGTGGCAAACGTTGAACTTGAAGTTCTCAAGGCACGATTCACTAATCAATGATCAATTTTTGAGAACCTAGCTAGAAGGATGAATGACTACCAGGAGCTACAAAACATAGTTAGGGCATTTGATATCAAATGTAAATAGTTCGCTACCTAGTTTGTCAATGTAATGGACATGTTCTCTATAATGCCTCGTGCGTGTAATGTCCTTATTCCAACCCACATTGGTGATGCTGCACGGACTATGAATGATTCCTAGAGTAAGGAGAGGAAGATGAAGGCATTACCAGATGCCTTTAACCTTTCATTAGAGGTTGCAGCCATAGTAGGATAGCCATAGCCACCTTAGCTACTACACATTCTCGAAGTCGATGAAGGTCCTTTAGAACCTTAGGAGCCTCCACTGCCTAGGATTGTCTGATCTTCTCCACTGCTTTCATGCCATTAGAAGAAGTGTTCAATTTTATTCAGTCATGTCATGGTGTTTAATTTTGTGTCATGAACACCACAATTTTTGTAATGTGTTGATTTGTACATTTGAGCACTTAGTTTTGTCAAGTCAGTTTATTTTTTTAAGAGTCAATCAATAATCCCATACCTTCCCAATTTTGTAAAGGAACTTGACAATGAGTTTTCATTCAATCATGGGGGTATGATGAGTGTTAAAGTATTGCATCAATAGGCCCCCATTGATGCGACCTTGTTGATGGGCCCCCATCGACGAGGCCTTGTTTACATGGTGTTGCCTCATCGATGTAGCATCTACTATGTCTACAAGACCTTGTCGATGCAATCCTATAGTAAAAACTATAAATACGAGCTCCCAAACATGTTTATGGGACATCAAATCATAGTAGTAGCTAAACTCTTATACTTTTTACATTTGAAAGTTACAATATTTTCTTAAGTGCCTGCAGTAGGAGTCATTGAGTGTATGAATCTTTATTCGAGCACTATTGTACTTGAGCACGATAGTGTGTGCATCAATAAAGATAAGCTTTTTGATAAACCTTGCAACATTCTGGATAGTTTAGATATTTTATTCATGCATTTAATGTTTTCAGTTATTTATTCAATGTTTCTTAATAATTAAGCTAACTAAGTTATTAAGTGAGATGAGCTCAATAGATTAAACACATAAGTACAACCACTTTGAGTGTAAACACATGTTCACTTGGTAATCCCAACAACGTTATTGCTTGGTGTGCCCAGTAGCGTAGCGCTTGGTAACCTAGTAGTGGATACATAGGTTCAAGATGTGTACGAAAAGTGGGATTAGATGCTTATGTTAGGACTAGTTAGAGATTAGTTAAATAGTTAAATTAAATTAGTTCTCAATTTACTTCATCTCTCTTTTTCAATATCAAAACCATAAAATGTAAAATGACAAAAATCATATGCCTCGATTACACTTAACCATACCTTTGTACTTCACAAGTGTAATTAGGAAGATAATGAATGACTATTAGGGCAAGGTTCACTTCCTAGAAGACTAGTGTACCAGAAACTAGAGAGTCCACTAAATTTGATTGGATCACATGTGAATGTTTCATGATTTGTATGGTTGGGCATAGGGGTACCTCTTCACCACTAATCACATACAAATCATAAGCATTGATGCATGATTTGGTTGAATTTCGTGGATGGGACTAGTGTTGGCATCTAGATTGTTAAGCATTGATTGCAGGATGTTGTCTTCCCACTTGAACTAGTGGTGGCTTTGTCACGTACGTTTTAGTCTAGAGTGAGGCATATGATAATTTATGTTGGTAGGCCTTTTATACTCCTAGTTGTGAACATGATGAAAATTGAGAATAGAAATCTATGTCTAAGTAATGATGATCATGTAAATATACTCTAGCCTAAAGTGATGAGCATCTGATCCTAGCTTACCATACATGTCTTGGGCTCATGTAACCATTATTGAGTTACCAAGAATTATGCTACTGGACAAACCAAGCTATAACACTACTGGGATTACCAAACAATTACATTTAAATACTCAAAACTAATCATACTCATTCTGCTTTACTAATGAATAAGAAAGTAAAGTACTTGGAAATGGAAATAATTAAATTAAGAAAACAGTAAAAAACTATGCTAAGTAAAATAATAAAACTAAGTGGATGCTGTAATGATGAAAAACAATCTTGATCTTTATTTTTGAACATGAACTGTGCCCAAGAACACTTCACTCGAATAAAGATTTTGTACAACTGCCTAACACCACACTGCGAGCATTCACTCTATCACTAAAACTCTGAAAACAAACTATAAGAATCTACCTAAGGTTGGAACGAAAGTTCTATGGATCTGTATGCCCAAGTGTTATATTTATAGGCTGCACACATCCCACAATATTGGATCTACGATGATGTAGCTTGAGTTATGATATCCAATATGCGACATCGTAAATACCATATCATAGTTATGATAACATTGGTGGACAAAAATTGACTTTTTGTTAAACAAATGCGATATAGCATCAACAATATCACATCAGCGATATCGCATTAGCAATATCCCAGCCAACTAATGATTCATCAAGGATATTATAGAAAAATGTGGTATTCATCTTCAATACTTTTGTATTGGACAATCGTGCCAATTTGGTCTTTACTAGAAATTTTGAGTCATCTAACGTATTTGAACTATACTTGTCCATGTATGGTAGTATGTATCATTATTCATCGTGAAGGCTTGGCAAAAGGAGACTTGAATCCTTAACCTCTTGTTTGAGGTTTGAAATGCATACCACTATGCTATTTGATTTAAAGAGAATGAAATAAATTTTTATTTTATTTAAACAAGTGTTTCTGGGTTCCACCCTTGCATGTCAATAGGCTTGGCATATTCATGAGCGGCAAGGTACCCCTACGCCCAACCATATGAATCACAAGTGTTCACGTGCAATTTGGTTGAATTCCATAGACTATAGTTGCTAAGTACACTAGAGCTAAACAACGTGTGCATGTTGTTCATTCATTATCTTCCCAGTTCCACTTGTGGAATGCAGTTGTATGGTTAAGTGTGACTGAGACATATGATTTTTATTATTTTGTGTTTTTATGGAATTACTCACGTAGAACAAGAATAAAAGTAAGAGTGATTAAAAATAAAAGTGATTAATTACTAACTAAACCATAGTATAATCTAGCCTAACACAAGTAACCATTCCCACTTCCTGAACACATCCTGAACTTTGTGTAAACACTGCTAGGCTGTCAAACACTAGTCATTTTTGAGTTACCAAGCATCACACGTATGCTCGAAGGGGTCGTGCTTATGTAATTTAACGATTTACTTAATTGATCAGAATGAATTGTTGCATAAATAAAATTAATGTAAATTGCATAAAATAACAATATGTAAATTTATAAGAAAGAAAATCTCAAGTGCTGTAAGGAGTGGATCAAAGAGCTCGTCTTTATTGCCAACACAATGGTGTGCTCAGGTACATCAATGCTTGAATAAATATCTATTCATACTTATACTTCCTACTGCAGGCACTTGGAAAATATTCTANTTTTGCATGTCAATCAAATAAATCCACAGCCCCTAATAAAATTTGTAAACGACTTGTTCCTCATCTTTCGTACTCAAGCACGAGTTTTCATGTAGTCGTGGGGGTATGATAAATCATGTTTTTCATCACTTTGATATTGGGATGGCTGCGATATTGGGTACATGATATCGTGGCCTAAGATGCGATATCGTACATTCGATATTGCAGGGTTACTCCTGGGTTTATAAATACAACACCCATGCACACAATTTGGAGTAAGTTTTCAGTAGTTAGTAGCAAAGCTCTTGCAGTTTGTCCATTTGAAAGTTAGAATATTTTCCAAGTGCCTGCAGTAGGAAGTATAAGTATGAATAGATATTTATTCAAGCATTGATGTACCTGAGCACACCATTGTGTTGGCAATAAAGACGAGCTCTTTGATCCACTCCTTACAGCACTTGAGATTTTCTTTCTTATNTAACAATATGTAAATTTATAAGAAAGAAAATCTCAAGTGCTGTAAGGAGTGGATCAAAGAGCTCGTCTTTATTGCCAACACAATGGTGTGCTCAAGTACATCAATGCTTGAATAAATATCTATTCATACTTATACTTCCTACTGCAGGCACTTGGAAAATATTCTAACTTTCAAATGGACAAACTGCAAGAGCTTTGCTACTAACTACTAAAAACTTACTCCAAATTGTGTGCATGGGTGTTGTATTTATAAACCCAGGAGTAACCCTGCAATATTGAATGTACAATATCGCATCTTAGGCCACGATATCATGTACCCAATATCGCAGCCATCCCAATATCAAAGTGATGGAAAACATGATTTATCATACCCCCACGACTACATGAAAACTCGTCCTTGAGTACGAAAGATGAGGAACA
This sequence comes from Gnetum montanum, assembly GCA_015680685.1. Classification (NCBI taxonomy): domain Eukaryota; kingdom Viridiplantae; phylum Streptophyta; class Gnetopsida; order Gnetales; family Gnetaceae; genus Gnetum; species Gnetum montanum. Next base: position 854,770 of record MNCI01014205.1, read on the forward strand.
AGTCGTTTACAAATTTTATTAGGGGCTGTGGATTTATTTAATTGACATGCAAAATGACATAGAGAAAATAGACAACTACAAAAGTGCCTGAGCATATAATATTACAATGGATCACCAATGAATCCAAAGGACATCCAACCCCTCTTGGCAACAGAAGAATGAGGGAGAGGTAGAAGAGATCTAGTAGTCATGAACAATCTCCCGTGAGTGATATGGTTACATCTTCCTTGGTAACGACAGTCCCACTTCCAGTCCACACTTTCCACTGCAATCACAAAAAAACCAAAGGTTAGTATATATAGTATAATAAATAATGGTTGAATACCTTGTCTTGTCAAGGATTTTATCTAACCAAGTTGTGATTGTGATAGATTGATTACTTGATATTGTTAGTGGAAAGACTAACAAATGGATTAAGTAAAAGAAGCGATTCATATAATTCAAAAAAAGCTTAACACAAGGAATATTGGAAAGAGGGTGATCACAACAATAAAAAGGATTTCATTACAAACAATTATGAAGGTGCATACAATTAGATGACATGGATGGGGTAAATAAAAAGAATTTGATTGTAACAATGTCTAAGGGTAAAGAACTTAACTTAACCAAACCAAAAGATATGCAAGTGGGTCCTCCCCAAAGCAGGCATAGGCCTTTTATACCCTTGCATAACTTCAAACCAAGGAGTCTGTGGGCACCATGAATGATTAATGGTTATAGAACGTTAAGTACAAAAACCCAAAAATAATTGACTGAGAATCCCGACACATCAAACCAGAACAATGAATCAAAACATGAAACTGATAGTGAGGTGAGGTATACAAAGCATAGATGGATGATAGAGAGAGTGGAATGGAGTTCCTACTTATGGTCACATACAATCCCTTGTGGATTTTGTGATTAATTGAATTGGTAGGATCCTTCCTCAGTTTAGATCAAAATCAACCACTTTTAGTGAATTCACATCGACATTCTAAGGCAAGTCCATTCCCTAAGATACAAGAATGCTCTCACAAAACAACCATCATTCCAAATTGGAGTGAAGCTAGGAAGTGAGAAAGGGTCTTAGTTAGAGGAGACAAGACAACTCTCATAACTAGTGCTTGTAGCCCTTTTATTTGGTCTAAGGGGTGTGCTTTGAATTCCCATGTTTTTTTTTTGGATGGGAACCACACCATGCAAAGACCCATGCATTTTTCACATTTATTTTGTCCAAGGGGTGTGCTTTGAATCCTCATCTTCCTCTTTCTTCTTCTTCTTCTTCTTCCTTTTTTTTTGTGATGAGGACCACACCATGCAAGGACTTATTGGACTTCCTATTGTGAAATGATGTGAAATGATGAGAAGCTTCCAAAAACACTCTTGCACACAGGAAAATAGAAAAGCACAAAGAATACCACATCCCTTTGAAGCCAAACCCTATCCAAACCTTTGATTCCTTCTTGATTCTGGAAACTACACAAGTCACCAATTTATTAAAGTTGCATTAATGAAGAAGAGACTGCATGCTTCCAAAATAAGGAAAACCATAGAGTATGTGGATGGGTGGATGATGTGGACTCACTGCCTATTACATGAAAAGAAACCACGTCCCAGTCGTTAGTAATGACATTCAAAGTTAGCAACTAGACATCAACAATCAAATTACAAATAAAGCATACCACCATCAAGTAGTGCATTCCATTGTACCTACCACCTTATTAGTAGAAAAAGTAGAAAAACACATTAAACACAAGAAAACATAACCATAAAAGAAAGTAAAGAGTAAACAATAAATATTAAATATATTAACAATGGTGTACATAAAAACTAAGAAAAGACCAACAACCTTAAAAATACAAATATGTAAAATAAACATGTAAAACAAAGAAGATGAAATCAAAAATTTGTAAAACCAAAAATGTGTAAAACAAAAAGGTCAAAAACTAAGAAGCCACCAAAGGTGTTAGTATGGGTGGCCATCTCCCCCATGACTAAGTTGGAAGGGAGAGATCTAAAACATTGAGCGTGGTTGTTCATCTGACGAGGTGTTTATTGTGTTGGTTGGCTTGAGCTCATGGAAAGGTTTTATTTGTTGAATGTTAACTAATTGTTTTTTGTTTGGGCTATCAAGTTTATAGATGATCATGGCCCCAAATGGAAAAGTCTCATCAATAATGTAAGGTCCTTCCCACATTGTTTGGAATTTGGTTCGTTGGGGTACATGTGTAATATTCCAATAAAAAACCTTGTCTCCTTGTTGAAACTTTACTTTCCTTATTCTGAGGTCATGGAATTTCTTGTTGAATGCCTTATGCATCTCATTGGATGACAGGGCCATTAACCAATTTTCATCTAGCAAGTTGAGAGTCATTAATCATTCTTTCCGTGCTAGACTTAGATCTAGGTTAAGGTCACAGGCTATGGAGAGTGTACAGAGCTCATATTGGATGGGCAATGTTGGTAGTTTTCCAAACACAAGCTCATAGGGAGAATAACCTATGGAAAGCTTCCATGTGGAGTGATAAGCCCAAAGGGAATCATTTAATTTAGTGCTCTAATCCATTTGGTATTTACTAATGGTATGCATTAAGATTTTTGTAATCTCCCGATTAGTAACTTCAGCTTAACCATTGGCTTGGGGTGATATGATGTCATGAATTTATGTTCAATCCCCAAGCATTGCATTAGCTTCCGGAAAGTAGCACTTGTAAAATGAGTTCCATTATTAGAAATTGACGCATAAGGTACACCAAACCTGTTTATGATGTTTTGTTATACAAATTGAGTAGTAGTGGTGGATGTACAGTTGGTGATGGCTGTTGCTTTTTCCCACTTGGTATAATAGTCAACTACGACTATTATATACACCTTTCCATTTGATAAAGGTGCAATGGGACCCATGAAGTTAATGCCCTAAATGTTGAATGGTTTGAAAGGTTGTATCCATTGTTGTGGTCCCTCCATTCGAGTTGTCATTCCACCATTCCTCTGGCAACAATCACAAGCGCAGATGAATTGATGTGCATCCTTGAAGATTTTTGGCCAATAATACCCTACCATGAGGATTTTTATGGTTATGCATCTCCCAGTGTAATGGCCCCCACAAGGACCTTCATGAGCATCTTGAAGAACACGAAGTTGACCTATATCTGGGACACACCAATGTACTAGGCCATTGGGACAAACCTTGTAAAGGTTTTCATTAATCTCCATGAAATATTTGACTCGGTGAAGAAACTATTGTTTCTTTCTAGTGTCTAGCCCTTGCAACAGTTCTTGCTTGAGCAGATAAGTGAGGATGGTGTTGTACCATTTGGTTCATCAGGCATTTGTGCATTAATAGCACCTTCAAGGAGAGATTCATTAGGGAATTGATAAGATAAAGAGCTCTCTTTCTCCTTGTCATCCCATCTTAGTCATGATAAGTGATCCGCGACCACATTCTTCACATCTTTATGATCTACCATTGTGAGATCGAATTCCTACAAAATCACAAGCCACAGTAGGACACTGGGGCTCATTGTTGGTTTCTTCATTAGAAATCTGATCGTGCTATAATCTGTGTGCATAAACACTTTGTAGCCAAGTGCATAGTGCCTAAACTTCTCTAAAGCAAACACCACTAACATCAACTCTTTTTCTATGGTGGTGTAGTTCAGTTGTGCACCTGCGATGCTTCGGCTTGCACAATGAATGTAATATGGATGTTCTTGATCATCCATCTATGTAAGCATTGCACCCAAACCACAATTTGATGCGTTAGTCATCACATGAAATGGTCTAGACCAATCTGGTGCTTGAAGAATGAGAGATTCAACAAGCTTTTGCTTTAATTGTTGAAATGTTAATTCACATGCAGGGGTCCAGATGAACAATGCATCCTTCTTCGTCAATTCTACCAGAAGCTTGGTGATTTTGGAAAAATTCTCGATGAATCGCCTGTAGTAGCTAGTATGACCAAGGAATGACCACACTTCTTTGACTGTTTTGGGTTGACGGGTTATTCCTTAGATGACCCTTATTTTTTTAGGGTCCACCTCGATTCCTGCATTTGAGATGCAATGCCCCAAGACTATGCCTTCCTGGAGTGATGAAAAACACGATTTATCACATATAGTCAAAACCCCAAAACATTTTTTTTAGAATATTTACTCCCAAGATATATAGTCAAATTAAAACTTTATAAGTTGAAATTTTCTACTATAATTGAATCTCTAACCCACAAAAGATAAGGGACAAAAAGGAATGCCTAGTAGAGTTATAAATTCATAAGGCTCTCTCCTTGATGCATGGTAAGGATTCTCACTACCACACGAATTTGAATCATTCTTCTTGTTGTCAACAATGACTTGTATCTTCATTTGGCAAGTCAAAATCATGATCATGGTCTTTTACAGTCATAGTCTTTGCTTATCTTAAATGATGGCCCCTTCTTCTTTCTCTTTTATGCCTCCTTTCTTGTCCTCTATCTTAATCATGATCTCTATGCCTATTTTGGATTTTTCCTACGATTACCATTAGGATGTCTATCTTGGTTTTTGTTTAGGGCTCTATCACCTTGTTCACATTCATTCTCATCAAAGCTAGATGATGGAGAAGAAGAAGATGGGAAGCTAGGAGAACCATATCGACTTGATCTCCTTCCATAGTTCCCTTATGCTTCTACTTTTGGTCTACTAGTGAAAATCTCCTTGTTCTAGAACATTACCCATCTCCCTTGGGATTGCTTGTAAAGGTTGATTGTATCCTTAGATGTTCCAAGTCCTCGATGTTAAAGAGAGAAGGACAAGAGGTAAACTAGTAATGGTGGAATCTCCTATACCAATGGTTTGTGTCATCTTTATTTGACTCAGATGTCATAGGTATGGTGTACTTGCCCTTGTTACTCATATCTAACTTCCATTTAACATTCTATCTAGTGTTGGACCTTCATTAATTGGTGGGATTTGGACATGTATTTGTTGATGCAAAAAGTAGGTGAAACATGGCTAATTCTAATGCTTAGAAGTACTTCTATGAGCATGGATGGAGTTGCTCTATCGAGTAGTAGCATAATGTTATCTTGTAAGTCCCTCCATCATATTCAATCATCTTAATAAAGATAAAGGTATAGTTATGAAGGTAAGGGTATAGATGGGTATAGGTGACTCTCACTTGATATGGTTGATTCAAGTCATCATCAATGTTTCTGTCATTTTCCATTATGAGATTTCCATCTAGTGGTGGGTTGTTGGATTTGTGAGAAGCACACATGATTAAGTTAATGTTTGTATGACTTTAATAAATGTTAAATATTTTAAAATATAAATTATTAAAATGTTAACAATGCTTGTATATAATACTAACTAACTAAACTAAACTACTAGAACCATCTTAGCAATAATGCTAAATGATAAGCGATGAGTATGCCCAACACTTCACCATACAATCTACAAGCATCATGATAAACTATGTCATAATCCATGGATGGACTAGCATTAGCATGTAGTTTCATTAGAAGATTGTAGGTTGTTATCTTCCCACCTAGATTAGTGATGACCCTAATGTTTGTATGGTTATCCTAGATGAGGTGTATGACAACTAATGTTGTAGTAGCCAAGACTATGCTAAGCAAAAACATAAGAAATTATATAGAGTAACTAATTATCTAAAAGATGAATTAAATCCTAAGCTAGCTTCATAGTGATGAGTGTCAAATCCCAAATTTGTTGTCAGATCTTAGATGTTGGAGGTAAGTAGAAGTATGAATTTGATGTATCTTCAAAGTTCCAACATATCATTGATCATTGCTAGAATCTACAAGAATTAATAAGTCTTCAATTCTTCATTTTTCAGGTAATATCACTAGACATAGCTTCACTTGGTAACAATTGATATGATATTGTTTTGTATCACTCATTCAATATAATTATATTTTCATTGCTTGAAGTTGCTAGAGTATTGATAAACATGAAAAGCCTTTAGAATTTTTTGCACATATCATTGGAGGTTGTGGTTGAGCAATTCAAATTGATTGGTAGAGAATTTTGATTTTGAAATGCTGATTTGAGTGAAATTTGCTTTGTTTTGCCTTGAATTTGATTTGAACTTTCACATCTTGGATTGTCAAACATAGATGCAATGAAGAATGAATGATTTGATGCAAATTTGAGACAAAAGGAGTGAAATGAAGAAAGAACATGAACTTTGACATGAAAAGACAACTTGACAATCTTGAAAATTCTCGATGATACATCATTTTATCAAAGATATGATGCTAAATGACTTCTAGTCTTTATATAATAGTTTAGAAATGACTTGAAAGGGTTGAAAGCTTTATGCATCTAATGAAAATAAATCAAAATGATAATCAAAGCATCAAAATTGACTTGAAATGAAATGAAATGAGATCAAACATGATTATTCTTCTCATCTTCCTTTGAAATCTTGATTTCTTGAATAATCTTTAAATCTTTGAGCCTTTTGTGAAATGTATGAAAATGTGAGAGAATTGAGAATTGTGAGATTGTAAAATTATTATGAAAGGAATTACAAAATGAATGTGAGAAATTTTTTAGTTATACTTGATATGAAGTGCTTATGAAGATGAAAAACTTTAAAGCTTTATAAAACATGAATGGAGGGTTATATATATGAGAATGCTTGAGAATTCATTAAACTTTATTGCTTGAAAATTTGATCTTCTTCAGAAATTTCAGTTCTTACAATGGAAAAATTATCAAATGATTGATGGAGGAGTATGAAAGAAGGAAAACAAAATAACACCTCTCATGGCTAGAAAATCAACACTTCTTCAACTACTCCTTGACTTTCCTCACTTGCTCTCTTGATTTGATTTTGAGGCTCTTGACCTCTATTTATATATAGTAGGGGAGAGAGGCTTGACCTCTTCTTCATGTAAATATTATCCCTTTCTTTATGAAATATGCTACCTAAACTTTAATTTTTCTAACTTTTCTTTGGAAAACAACTATGGTTTCTAAACTTTTATGCATAGAACATGAATTAGGCAACAAAGACAAAATTAGGCATTGAGCCAAAACTTAACATTGGAATTGTGTATTCACTGCTATAATTACTAAGCGTTATGCTATTGGGTGTACCAAACAAACTACTATAGAGATTACCAAACAAACACATATTCATGCTTAAGATTGAATCATACTTATTTTGGTAAGTATTTATAATGCAAGAGAAACATAAATCATTATAAACTACAAATTCAACATAAGTCAAAGTAATACAATGGATAAGAATCAATCTCCATCTTATTACTGATCATAAAATATGTTCAAATACATTTTAGTTAAATAAGAGTCCATGCACCTGTTTCAAATTGATGATGTAGGAAGTCCTTGAATGAGAAAATAAATTGCCAAAGTTGTACTACCTGCCCAACAAACAATGCCATCAAAACAACACAGAAACGAGAAAATAAATTACCAGTCTCCCTGCCTACTGACGAAAACAGTGCCATAAATACTACACATGGATCGTATTTACAAGGTGAGTTAGATGGGTGGGGGGTGGGGCGGGGGGGGCGGTGTCGGACCCCGAAAAGGTGAGTTAGATAAGACAAAATATCAATTGCAACATCGCAGTTAATAAGGTGTGATATTTTGTTGTTCAGCGGCTGTCCTGCACCACCACAAGTTTCCAGCAGACCAAGTCCAGCGAATTGTTAATGCAAAACCATTATTCATCTTCAAATCCAACAAAACACGATTCGTTGATCAATACAATACGCCCACAAATTGTGTTCGAACTTTGAAGCAGTCCTTTCGCCCAAATTGCCAATCAGAGACAAATACCAAGCACGCATGGTTGACCGTATCTCTGTATTGAGGCATAGATGGTAAAGGTTATCTTAAACAAGAATTATTTAATGTTTTTTTATTTCATTTTGTCATCAGGTTCATGACTTTCTTGACTCACGTTCGTTGATCAACTCTGGACGTTGGAATCTCATACCGGCACCCAATTTATACCAAAAGACCGCAGAAGCAGTCGTTGAAAAGCACCCCTTTTTGACATCTTCCACGCCATTGATCTCTGCTTTCATTTCATCTCCGTTTCTGCCATGAATGACAATCTGCCTGTTTGCAGATTTGGAGATAAAAACCAGAAACAGCAGCCTTGTCATTTGCGTATTTTCTTAGTTCAGTTTCAGGAATAAAATCTTCAGTTTCTTTGTGGGTGGATGCTAAAAGAGGAGGACGATGATGATGAGGTCATGTTCTGTGATAGCATCTCTGTGTTCGATGGTGATTCTTCTTTCTGTTCTAACGGTTGCCCTCAAATTCAAACTGAAAAGGCGACAATACCTGCTGATATTATCTGTGCTTGTCGTTGCAAAAGTTGTCATCATAGCTTTCATCGTTGTGAAATGCAGGGAAGAGTGCAGAAGAAGAAGAAGAAATTTAGAGAACAGCAGCCCTGAACCAGGCAGCATCAGTTTCGGTTACAGTTACCTGCACAAAACTGCAGGAACTCCCAGAAAATTCTCCTACAGGGAAATCCAGGCTGCAACTGCGGATTTTGGGTCGCTGGTGGGACAAGGAGGCTCCGCAACTGTTTACAAAGGAATCCTGGAAGATGCCACGGAAGTGGCAGTGAAGGTTCTGGGCGCAGATTACGGTCTCAAGGAATTCAGATCCGAAGTTGCCGCCATTGGAGCAGTGCAGCATAGAAATCTGGTAAGGCTGATCGGTTTCTGCGTTCATGGATCCTACAAAATCCTTGTTTATGAATTCGTTCCCAATGGATCCCTGGAAAGCTGGATTTTCAGGCCCAGGAATTCAGTGAGAGCAAATAATCATATCAGTAGCAGTAATTGCAATAACAGTAGTAGTGATTCTAGGGTTCTGGGCTGGTCCCAGAGATTCAGCGTGGCAATCAATGTTGCCAAGGCTCTGGCTTACCTGCACCATGATTGCAGGTCTAAGATTCTTCATCTGGATGTGAAGCCCGAGAATGTTTTGATCGATAACAGCTTTGAGGCCAAGCTCACGGATTTTGGTCTGTCCAAGCTCATGTGCGTGGATGAAAGCAGAATTGTTACCACCATTAGAGGCACAAAAGGGTATTTGGCCCCGGAATGGCTTCTGGAAAATGGGATTTCAGAGAAGTGTGATGTTTACAGTTTTGGAATGTTGATGCTTGAGATTGTCGGTGGTCGCAGAAATGTAGGTAACAGCACAGACAATAATAATAATGGTGGTCCTGGATCTTCTGGAATCAGGTGTGGTTATTTTCCCAAGATTGTGAGGGAGAAAGTGAGGCAGGGAAAACTGATGGAACTTGTTGATGAGAGAATATCCAGAGAGAGTGTGGATGGAGAGCAGCTCAGAAGAATGGTGATGGTTTCACTGTGGTGTATTCAGGCGAGATCCAGAATGAGACCCACCATGAAATCTGTGGTGGATATGCTTGAGGGCATATGTGAAGTTAAAGAGCCACCTGAGTCTCAGATGCTGGTTCTTGATGTTCTTCGTTTGGATTTGGAAGAGCAGCAACAGCAGCAGCATCAGAGGCAGCCAAATCTTCAGGTTATCAATGTCGATTCCCCAGCTCCAACCTCTGCTGCAGTTCTTCCTCCTGCTGCTGCTGCACCTTCTTTAGGTCTGAGTTGCAACTACTCCATGTCAGCTGTGTATCCTAGATGAAATTCGTTTACCTGAAATTTGAATGAAATTCGTTGACCTGAAATTTGTTTATTCAAAGGAATTCATCCACAAAAAAGTCTGTAAGATGATGCCAAGTATCCCTAATCATGACCTAATCTTTACTGACAAGGTTTTTGGTTCACCAAATCTGCATTCTGTTTGTTTGGGAGATCAAGAAATTGAGGTTTTCTTACGAGGAAAACAAATTTTAGTGCCTGTCACTTTATTCGTTTATTATTTTGAGATGGAACGTCGTGTAAATTCATCATTTTATTGGTTACCAGAGCTTCATAGCCATCGTCTTTCCTCTCGTTGAATTGCACGGTATGCCTATTTTAGTGTGTGTTTTTTTTAAGGCAATGTAATTTGAGGTTGGTAGCACAACTACTACTTACAAATGAAAAGGTTTTCACCACTAGGCTACTCCACTAGTATTATGTAAAAGGTCATATCACAAGGTTATTCCACTCAACCATTACCTACAAATGAAAAGGGTCATACCACAAGGCTACTCCATTACTACCATGAAAAAGGTGCCATACAAATTACAAGCGTTCATGTGCAATTCGGTCGAATTCCATAGACCTTAAGTTCCTAAGTACGTTGGTTCTAGAAAGTGAAATATAATTGTGACGATCGTTGTCTTTGCAACATGTGTGAAGTGTAATTGTATGGTTAAGTGTAATTGGGGTACATAATTTTTATTATTTTATATTTTATTCGCCTACGATTGATAACGAGTTGAAACTCAATTTATTAACCAATTTAACTAATCTTATTGCTAATTAATAACTAACTATTTTAACATAAGCATCCGATCTCACTTTTTGTACACATCTTAAACGCATAGAACATTGTTGGGTTACCAAGCGTTAAGCGTTATTAGGATTACCAAGCACTGTATGTTATGCTCAAAGCGATCATACTTATGTGTTTAATCTATTTAGCTTAATTAGTTAATTAGTTAAAGTATTACTTATCTTAATTAATTAGGTAATTAACGAAAACAGTAAATGTAGAAGTAAATCATTAATCTATTTCAAGTGTTGCAAGGTTTGATCAAAAGGGTCATCTTTATTGCCATTCACATTGGTGTGCTCAAGTACATTAGTGCTTGAACAAGGATCTGTACACTTTTTGACTTCTCCTGCAAGTACCCAGAAAAATATTGTAACTTTCAAAAGACAAAACTACAAGAGCTCTACTACAACTATGACAAAACTTTTCATAAACATGGTGGATAAGCATGTATTTATAGACTTTATTATGGAGTTGCATCGACGGGGCCTCATAAACACAACAAACGTTATGTCGATAAATGCTACGTTGATGGGAGCTTGTTGATGTGACACTTTGATGCTTCATCATACCCCCACGACTAAATGAAAACTTGTCCTTGAGTTCCTTTACAAAATTGAAAAGGTATGAGATTATTGATTGACTCTTGACATAACAAACTGATGTAACAAAATTGACAATAAAACTGAGTTCCCGAGTATACAAATTAACATCATTACAAAAATTTGTGGTGTTCATGACATAAAATTGAACACTATGACATGACTACTCAAACTGGACAACACATCCTTTAATGGCATGAAGATGATTGAGAAGATCAAATAGTCCTAGGCAGTGGAGGCTCTTGAGGTTCTAAAGGACCTTTGCCAGCTTTGAATGCACGTGATGGCTGTCCTATTGTAGCTACTACCTCCGATGGAAGGTGAAAGACATCTAGTAATGCCTTCATCTTCTCCTCCTTACTCTGAGGATTATTCACATTCCACACAACATCACCAATGTAAACTAGAATGGGGATATCCCATGGGTAGGACATTACTAGGAATAGCTCCTTAACGTTGATGAACCAAGTAGCGAATTATTTACGTTCAACATCGAACGCCTTGATTGCATTTTGAAGCTCATGGTAGTCATTCATTCTTTTGGTCAAGCTCTTGGTATATTTGCCCTTGAGAACCTCGAGTTTAGCGTTTTCCTTTGCAAGCTTTTGCTTGGTGTCCTTATGGTGCTTGAACTCAACCTCGTACAACAAGTACAAGCTGGCCACCTACTTTTTCAATTCTGATTGCAGCCATCCAGCAATCAACATAGCCAAGTTTGTGTGTCAAAGATTGAAAAACTCCATATATTCGATCATCTCCTCTATCTGCAGCTCCTTCAGGTGAATTTTTTCCCATCATTTACGTCCTTGTTGGAGTTGCTGGAGGGTCTCGTTCACCTTTACCTTTGCCACTTGGATGTGTTTCTCATTTATTTTTTTCTGTAGGCTAACCTAGTCTTTGTAGTGGTCTTTGACTCTCAAATTTGAGAGCCTCTGATTTCCAAGCAACTACCTCTATTGGAGTCTTTTGGTGAAGGGAATAGACCTCCTTTATGGAGAGGTTTCTATTTTTAGTTGCTAATCTTCTTAACTCTATATTTACTCTAGCTAGTTGCTCCTACTAGTAATGGATAAAATTAGTCAACTGTTGTCAATAACCACCTCTGCTTCGGTCTCTTGCCCTTGATGCTCCTTCACCAGTACTGTTGCCCCTTCGCCCTCCTCCAAGCACACCAAAAAGGTTGTGGTGTTCTCAAAGATTTTTGAATTGCTGTTGTTCTGAGAGAGATACCATTGCCTCTCTTGTGCTAGGATTCAACATCACGGATAACTACATTTGTTGGGTAGAGAAAATGCATCCACCTTCTCCATCAGGTTAACTATTTGGACCACCTCATTCAGGTGACTCATCACGAGTCGGTACACAGATGGATCTTGACCAATGATGCTTGCTTGTTACTCTTGCTCACTCGAGCCATTCTTCAAACTTGTGCCACCTTTGGGATGTTGCAACAATGTTTGACACTATTTTCTAAGTGGTAGGTGAAGGTGGTGGCTACTGCTCCTCTTCTTGGATTGTTATTGCAGAACTTTTATCCTTCATCATCTCTACCTAATTAGTAATCATAGAGCGTCAGACAACATCATTAATGTAGCAGACTATTCCTTCCCTTTGACATGGTTTTCTGATGAGCCATGGGAAGGGGAGTGCCTTCTTTCCATATTCATTCTCCTTGAACCACTTCTCTATCTTCAGATAGGTTAGCTATGGAAGGTTGACTGGGAATCTTCCACTCAAAGTGGCACATATACGAGCAGAAAAGAAGTGATCTTGCTAGGCCTTACCATGGGATTTAGGTGATAGGCCACAATCTTGTAATGGATTTTTTCTATTGGTGTGAATGCATTGTACTCCTTATGATTGATACCATAGCACTGCTAAACCCATTCCTTTTTTATTCTAGGATTTTCCTACATCGGAATCTCGGTGAAATTCACCCTAAGTTTCAGGCAACCCAAGTGCCTTTGTAATGGCTTGCATCAAGTAAGACATTGAAATGTCCTTGATCTTGACTGTTGAACCAACCTACCTATTGTTCCAAAATAGGAATGTCACTCCCATATACCACTCTTTGTTGGAAGTGATAATTGCCCACATGGAAGAGGTCTTTAGTTGGTCCTATACCTCTTTAGATGCTTACTCCAAGAAAGAGCCAAATTTCAGCAATTGGAACACCATCTTTTGGACCTTCCTTGATATGATTTGGTTCAGGCAAGCTTCCATCAAGATCACCTCAAGGTTCACTTGTTGAGCTAGTGCCTCATCCCAATGGGAATGTTCTGTTGCTACCAGCTATTCACGAATTTGATGAATAGACTCCACTTTGGTGTCTTCCCTAAGAGGTCCTATGGCATGGGTTGCGATTAGTCCTTCCTAGGCTAGTTCATGGCCTCTTCCCATTTTTGGCTATGTTTTCCTTGATTGAGACAATCCTCCTTCCTATGTGTGTTTGCCTTTTGGTGCCATTTGTGGTCACAACACATCCGTGGATTAGTGTTACTGAAGCTCATTGAAAAGCTTTAACTCTCGTAATTTGGTGTTTTAATGATGATTACTTAGTTAAACCTTTGTGGAAGTTAGAAAAATGTCGAGAAATTTTTTGTCAAAATAGCACATTTGTGGTCCCCACAACTAAGAGCTTATCTTCGAGAGCTACAAGGTCGAAGAATGGAGTGATTTGGACAAACAGTTAGGAAGTTATGGGCTCTGAAAATATCAAAAACTCCTTGGCGTTTGTGAGTAAATGTGAAAATTTCTAAGGAGAGTCGCACATATATATAATATTTTTGTATTGCATCAAATGGGCATGTGTATATGGGGCCTTGTATACACATGGGCTTTGTCGATGGGGTCCGTAAACAAAATTTTCAAACTTGAATATTTTGAAAAATACAAAATATTTTTGAATGAATTTAGGGTCCATGGAGTTCCAAAAAAGCCAAGAATATGATGAAATCATTGAAGAGGATCTTTGGAAGCTCAAAAATTCAAAAATTTGATGGAGAATGTGTGAATTGAAGAAAATACTTAAAGAAGCACATGGTTGGATGTAGAAGATGGGTGTACAAAAGATTTTGATTGTAATAATGTCTAAGGATAAGGTCCTTAATAAACCTAGCCAAAATATATGCAATTGGATCCTTTCCATAGCAAGCACATGCCTTGTTTGCCCTTGCATAACCTCAACCCAAGGAGTCCGTGGGCCCCATAGGTGTGAAAGTTAAGGACCAAAACTTAAAATATTTTAGCAAAGAATTGAAGTACATCAGGCAAGGATACTGAACAAAAACATGAACACCAATAGTGAGGTGAGTTATGGGAAACATGGATGGATGATGGAGAAGGTCGAATGGAGTTCCAAATTGAGATCATAAGAAGTCCCTTATGAATTTGTGATCAAATGACCTGAGAAGATCCATCCTTAATCCATACCAAAACCAATTGCTTTCAGTGACTTCATATCACCACTTCAAGATTGATCCATCCCCCTAAGACACAAGAGTGCTTTTACAAAATAACCATCTTTTCTTAAAGAGAAGAAAAGAGAAGCAAGAAGTAAGAGAGGGCCTTAGTTAGAGGGGATTTTCAAGCATGAGCAACATGTCTTTCTAGTCCTATAACTAGTGCTTGTAGCCTATTTATTTGTCTAAGGGGTGTGCTTTGAATTCTCATCATGTTTTTTTTCTTTTATTTTGTTTTTATTTTTTGTTTGTTTTTTTTCTTATTATTATTATTTTTTGAAATTTTTGGATGGGAACCACACCATGAAAATACTTATTTAACTTCTTGTTTATGGTCAACACAAAATGGCAAGAAATCCATGAAAACACTCATGCACCCAAGTAAGTAGAAAAGTACAAAGAGTATTGAATCCCCTTGAAGTCATACCCTATGCCAACCTTTGAATCCTTTCTAATTCTAAAAACTACCAAGGTCACAAATTTATTAAAGGTTTATTTAATGAAAGGGATCTCATATTTCCAAGATGAAGAAAACCATGGATTTTTGTGGATGGGTGGATGTCATGGACTCATTGCCTATTCCATGAAAAAGAAACCATGTCTTAGCCATCGGTACAAAAATTCAAAAAAAAAAAATAGAAACTAGACATTAGCAAATAGAAATATTAAGTACAAATCACCATTAGCAACAACTACAACACCACATTATCACCATTAGCACAAAACATGTTTATTAATAGAAATTAGAAAATCATACTAAAATAAAGTAAAATATATAGGAAATTGTAAAATATTCAAGAAAGATTTAAATGTACTAACAATGATGTAAAATAAAAAATGGTGTAGAATAGGAAAAAGTTTTTTAAAAAATGTATAAAATAAATAATTTGCAAAAAAAATAAAAATGTGTAAAATAAAAAATAGAAAAACTGAGGAGCCACATATATGGTTTGCATGGATGACCATCTCCTCCACGATTGAGTTGGAAGGAGAAGATTCAAAAAATTGAGCACGGTTGCCCATCCGTAGAGGTATTTGTTGCATTGGCTTACTTAGGATCATGGAAAGGCTTTACCTGTTGGATGTTGAGCAACTACTTTTTGTTTGGGATTTCAAGTTTGTATATAATCATGGCCCAGAAAGGAAAGGTTTCATAAATAATATAACACCCCTCTCACAATGTTTGGAACTTAGTTTGTTGAGGTACTTGTGTGGGGTTCGAGTAGAGAACCTTATCTCCAGGTTAAAATTTAATCCTTCTAATTCTTAGGTCATGTCATTATTTGTTGAATGCCTTGTGCACTTCATTCAAGGACAAGGCCACTAATCAATTTTCGTCTAGTACATTTAGATTGATCAGTCTTTCTTTTTGTGCTAGATTTAGATCAAGATCTAGGTCATAGCCTATTAAAAGCGTACTAATCTTGGATTGAATTGGGAGCATTCGAAGTTTTCCATATACCAACTTATAGGAAGAGTAGGAAATAGGGAGTTTCCATGTTGAGCGGTATGCCTAAAGGGCATCATTGAGTTTTGTGCTCTAATCTCTCCTATATTTGCTAACAGTTCTTATTAGAATCTTTGTGATCTCCCTATTAGTAACCTTTACTTGACCATTGGCTTGGGCTGATAGGGTGTTGTTAATTTATTTTCAACCCCCAAGTGTTGCATGAGTTTTTGAAAAGTAGCACCTATAAAATGGGTTCCGTTGTCAGAAATTAGTGCATGTGGTACCCAAAACCTATTCATAACATTTTGTTGTACAAAAAATATAGCAGTGGATGATGTATAGTCAATGACCACTACTGCTTTTGCCCATTTTGTGCAATAATCAACATTGATGATTATATATGCCTTTTCATTTGACATCAGTGTGATGGAACCCACGAAATCTATGCTCATATGTAAAAGGGTTCTAGTGGTTGAATCCACTATTGAGAACCCTTCATTAATGCAGTCATCCCATCATCTCGTTAACAACATTCACAAGGTCAAACAAATTAGTAAGCATCCCTGAAGATTATAGGCCAATAGTATCCTACCATTAGGATTTTTATGGCCATGTGTCTCTCTACATAGTGTCCCCCATAAGGACCCTCATGAGCATCTTAGAGAATGTGCAGTTGATTAGCATTAGGTACACACCAACAAACTAGGCCATCGATGGACACCCTGTAAAAATGTCCATTGATTTTCATGAAGTGTTTAGCCTGATGAAGAAATTGTTGTTTTTTCTTGTAGTCCAAATCTTATGGAATCTCTTATACGAGAAGATAAGTGAGGATGCCATTATACCATTTTGGTTATACAAGTATTTGTTCATTTATTGCATAGGTAAAGAGGAGTTCATCTAGCAATTGGTTAGAGAGTGATCTCTTCTCCTCTTTATCGTCCCATCACAACCAAGATAAGTGATCAGCAATCACATTCCCAGTTCCCTTTCGATCTACCATCATAAGATCAAATTCTTGTAAGATCACTAACCACTGTATGACATGGGGGCTCACCATTGGCTTGTTCATTAGGAAGTAGATGACACTATGGTCAGTGTGCATAAACACTTTATATCCAAGCACATAGTGCTTGAACTTTTCTAAAGCATGCACCACCATGATTAGTTCTTTCTCTATTGTGGTGTAATTCAACTGTGCACCCACAATGCTTCAACTAATGTAGTAGATGTAATATGGATGTTTCTTGTCATCCAACTACTTAAGTACGGCTCCCAAGGCATAATTTGATGCATATGTCATGATATAAAATGATCTAGACCAATCAGGTGCTTATAGAATTGGAGTCTCTAAGAGCTTTTACTTGAGGCTCTAGAATGTATTTTCACATTCATTGGTCTAGATGAATGGAGCATCTTTTTTTTGTTAGCTTGACCAATGGTTTTGTGATCTTAGAGAAATTCTCTATGAATCGTTGGTAGTTACAAGTGTGTCCAAGGAATGACCGAACATATTTTACAGTTTTTGGTTGATGGGTGATTCCTTGGATTAACCTTATTTTTTTAGGGTCTACCTCGATCCCTTCATGCAAAATTCTGTGCCACAATATAATACCTTCTTGGATCATGAGATTGCTCTTCTTCCAATTGAGCCAACCATTCGTCTCTACATATCTTTTAAGCACTTGCTTAAGGTGGTCCAAGGCTTGCTCAAATGTAGCATCATAAGTAAAGAAGTCATCCATAAAGAATTTCACTCTGCTACTGATTTATTGCTGAAAGATGCTTAAGACTAGACATTGGAAAGTGGCAAGAGCATTGCACAAACCAAAAGACATCTTGTGATATGCAAAAGTCCCACAAGGACTTGTGAATGTTATTTTGGCCAAATCTTCTAATGCAATCTAGATTTGGTTATAGCCACTATAACCATATGAAAAACTATAATAGCAATGCTTAGATATGGTGTCAAACACCTCATCAATGAATGACAATGGAAAATGATCTTTGAATGTTGAAATGTTTAACAACCTGGAGTTGATACAAACTTTCCATTTGCCACCTCTCTTTGGCACTATCATGTGGGGGTTAACCCACTTGCTATCTGCAATGGGGTAGATGAACCCTTCCTTAAGGAGTTGCTCAATATCCTCTTTGACAATTTACTTTAATTTTGGATTCAACCACCATTGTGGTTGCCTCCTTAGCTTCATGGATGGATCAGTATAAATGCAGTGTTGGCATATCCATGGATCAATTCAAGTAAGTTCAGGATATGACCAAGCAAAGGCTCTTAGCCATCTGCTGACCACTTTCAACAGTTTTTTTTTTTGCTCAGGAGCAAGTTTGGCATTAAGTATGACCACCTTACCATTTTTGAAGAATGCATATTCTAGGCTGGCAGGTAGAGTTTTCAACTCTAGGGGCTCTTGTTTGAAATTATCAGGGATCTCTAACTCTTCCCAATTGGTATCATTGTTTTAATTATTAGAGAGTTGGTGATGAACTTTCTCCAGTTCATCCATGCCTACGACATAAGCACATCTCAAGGACTTAGTAAATTCCATGCACATTGTGCTGCTTTCAGAATCAGCGGTCAGCCACTAGGTGTCCTCTTGTTTTGTGGATACTATGTACAGATACCTTTGAATATCTACTTCCCGTACACACTACCTACATGCAAAAATAAATGCTTGTTTCAAAGACTAAATTTTCTACATGTAATTGCACCTTGTATCACTGTACACAATGCATGGAACTTGCTTCTTCTTGATCTTTCCAAATTCATTTTTCTTAGATATCTCCAGGGAAAGATCTGTGATGCCCATTCTCGCATCAACAGTGCTTAGCCATGCCCTTCCAATAATGATTTGGAAGTCCCCCTTACAGTTCTCAACCTTGATTACTAGGTAATCAACAAGATAAGACCACCCACAAGCAATGGTTACAATGTCTTCTACCAATTTCAATGAAAAAGTAATGGACTAGTCTGCCAATTCCAATAGGATATTACTCTTCTTGAGAGGCGGTAGGTTCTAGGTAGTATACATCTCATAAGAAATCAAGTTCACATTAGAACCTAAATCAAGAAGAGCTTTACATGGTTCATTCCTAGAAATTTGCAAATAGATAAGAGGACTCTTAGGATCAACTAATTTCCTAGGAAGGTTGCCAGTCTAGATCCATTCAGAAATGACATGAGTGAGCATAATAGTATGGATGGACAACATTTGGTTTGAAGGGTTTCCAATGGAATGGTTTGTAAAGGATGAGGTAGGAGTAGGGTGAACAATTGCCTAAGTTTTTGAGTGCTTAGTACAACTATTGGGTTAAAAAATGATCTTTTAAGAGCATGAGGTTCTAAACCACTCGGTTGATTAACTGGTTTCAAATTGATGGCCTTAGTAGTATTGTGTTGCTATGATTGAGCTAGAAGTTCACCTTGCATGGATGGAGTAGACGGTAGTCGCATTGAGGGTGGAGGAACATGTGCAAGAATAGGAGGAGGGTAGGAATGGAATGTGATATCCCTCTTGGAATGTGGAGAATGAGTTCTCTATTATTTAGGAGGATAGAAGTGATGTTGGAAATGAGAAACATGACTAGAAGAGTCATGTGGAGATAGGGGTTGCTGAACATAATAGCCATATGGATCTGCTTGCCTGTAAGGTTAGCCTTGATGGTGGCATCCCCTAAAACTATGGTTGTTGCCACTATTGATACTACTTGTATGATTGTGGTGGAGTTCCACATGGATAATGGAACTACTTAGGATTACCTTGAGGATAAGGTAATCTTTTGGATGTTTTTCTTTTTACTAGTTATGGGTTTAGAGCATACATATAGGACTCTTGTAAGTGTGACACGATGGGGCAACATCCGTTAGGATGTTCATATTGTTAGATGTCACACCCACCATCATCATCTAATTCAGTTTCCATAATTTCCTATACGACAACAAGCTTACCCTTACCGCTTTGATTAGCAGATTTAGTTTCCTTTTGCCTCCTACAGTCACAATTACTACTTTATTCTTTAGACTCTTCAAAAATTTTGAAAACAACTTAAAATATGTTATCCATAAAGTCCCACAAATAATCTACCTTAGCCAAAATTTTAGAGGTAAAATTTTGAATCGGCAAGGTTTTTCAATCACCACCTCATCAAGTGATGAGTCCTCCTCACTATCCCAAAATGGGACCTCCCTCTTATGAATAGAAGGATCTCAAGTGTATTCTTTTGTACTTTTATGTTTTCTCAACTCTTCTTCTTCTTTTTCTACCTTCTTAATCAACCTTTGGATCTAATGGGCTCTTAACTCTAATAGTCTTCCTTAGGCATAGATCCTAAGAGTTCTTCTCATTTTAGATCGAAGCCCATCTATGATGTGGTAAAGTTGTTCCTACTGAGAGAAATCATGGCTAGGGAATCAGTGTAATAAGGAATAATATCTGCCCATGGCAGCATCCAAGGACTCATGTGTTCCTTACTTTCATCCCTAGATCTGTCTTCTTAGATTAGACACTTGGGAGTACATTTGACACTTATTGTTGAATAGTTCAAGTATGGTACTCCATCTATAGATTGATTCCGATTTCAAGCATGGGTACTAGCTTTATGCTTCTTTGATGAGTGTCCTAAGAAACAACTTAAGGTTTTGCCAATCATTTTCTATGTTTTGTAAGACATAGGCATAGTGAAAAGCCTAAAGATGGTTTTGTGGGTAGGAGTTATATCCCTCCTCAAACTTGGGATGTTGTTCATATCTAATCGCTTGATCCTACTATCTTTCATATGGCTTATTGAAATTCTCATTGCCTTTGTGATGTTTAGCATGCTTCGGGTGGTGAGCAAAGACTCATCGTATCCATGACATTGGTGCCTACAATGCCCTCTGCTACCTCTTCCTTCATGGTGATGGGCCTCTCTTCAATGCCTATGCCCTAGATCTTGACTTGCTTGACTATCCCTACAATCATCTTGGTCTCTTCAGTCACCTCTATCATGATCACATCCTTAGAAATTTCATTTAGAGCTAGAAGAAAAAGAATATGACGATGAAGGTGAAGAAGGAGGAGGACTAACATCATTAGGGTGCTTACCACCCCCTCTTTGGTGGTTGCAGCCACGTTCATGATCATGGTTCTTGCCTATATCTTTGCCATGACTCTCCTTCTTGGATCCCCCTTTGTCATCAAATTTGTTCTTGCCAGAATAAGGATTATGTATTGTGGACTACAACTTCTAGTTTTGACCTCCTTTACCAAAGTCAAAGAGAGGAGTCTCTTTGTATGGAAAACCCCCAGGGAAGGGTTCTACATATTTTTGGTACATCAAGAATGGGGAATCATAGACCACTTCCCCTTCACATATTCATAATGGTACTCTAGTTGTCGAACCCTCAAATGTTGTGCATTGGTGGCATGATAATCCCTAGCATCACTATCTTGTACAATGTATTTAGCATGAAGCCCTTGCATGCCCAATTGCATAAGAGTTTGGTGGACCATTGCAAGAATGGATAGATTAGGCAATAACACAATGATGTCCTTCATGTCTTGCCACTACAATTGTTCATCCTAGTGTAGGATGATGGTGAAATTGGGTACATACCCATCAAGATGAGCATTATCACTCTATAATTCTAAGGCACCTACTGATTTACTCCATCAGACTTGGGTGGAGAATCACTCCTGTGAGAAGAAGACATCTTATATTAGAAGATAAGAAATGTAGTGTTCTTTTTTATAATTGTTGTACTTATTTTAATGTATGATATAACTTTAGGATTTGTTCCAATAATGTTAAATAATTTTTCACTAAATCTTAGAAGCGTAGGTAACAAACTAAAGGTCCCTGGCAACGGTGTTAATGATGAGCGGCAAGTATACCGTATGCCCAACCATACAAATTACAAGCATTCATGTGCAATCTAGTCAAATTTCGCAGACCTTAAGTTCCTAAGTACATTGGTTCTAGGAAGTAAAATCTAATCGTGATGATCATTGTCTTTCCAACTACACTTGTGAAGCTTAGTTGTATGGTTAAGTGTGATTGGGGCACATTATTCACCTATGATTAATAACAAGTTGAAACTCAATTTATTAACCAATTTAACTAATCATATTGATAATTAATAACTATCCTAACATAAGCACTTGATCCCACTTTCTATACACATCCTGAATGCATACAACACTCTTCGGTTACCAAGTGTTAAGTGTTGCTGGGATTACCAAGCATTGTATGTTATGCTAAAAGTGGTCGTACTTATGTGTTTAATATATTTAGCTTAATTAGTTAATTAATTAAACTCTTCCTTATCTTATTTAATTATGTAATTAATGAAAATAGTAATGCAAAAGCAAATCATTAATCTATTCCAAGTGATGCAAGGTTTGATCAAAAGGCTTGTCTTTATTACCATTTACATTGATGTGCTTAGGTACATTAGTACTGAAATAAAGATCCATATAGTTTCTAACTCCTGCTGTAGGCACTCAGAAAATATTTTAACTTTCAAATGACAAAATTGCAAGAGCTCTACTACAACTATGATAAGACTTCTCACAAACATGATCGATGAGTGCATATTTATAGTCTTTATTGTGGAGCTGCGTCAATGGGGCCTCATAAACATAGCAAACACTACGCCGATGCAACCCCATCAATGGGGCAACACCATGTTGACAGGGTTGGGTTGATGGGGACCCATCGACACAACCCCATCAACAAGGGCCCATTGATGTGACACTTTAACACTTCATCATACCCCCACGATTGAATGAAAACTTGTCTTCTAATTCCATTACAAAATTAAGAAGGTACGGGATTATTAATTGACTCTTGATATAACAAACTAACATAACAAAACTGACAACAAAACTGAGTGTCTAAGTGTATAGATCGACATCATTACAAAAATTTATGGTGTTCATGACACAAAATTGAACACCATGACATGACTACTTAGATTGGATAGCATATCCTCTGATGGCCTAAAGATGGTTGAGAAGATCAAACATTCCTAGACTGTGGAGGCTCTTGAGGTTCTAAAGGACCTTCACTAGCTCCCAGTGTGCACAATGGCTGAGGAGGCTGTGGCTATTCTATTGCGGCTCCTACCTCTAGTGGAAGGTGAAAGGCATCCAATAATGCCTTCATCTTCTTCTCCTTGCTCTAGGAATCATTCACAATCCATGTGGCATTGCTAATGTGGGCTACAATGGGGATATCCCATCGGTAGGGCATTATTGGGAATAGCTTTTTGATGTTGACGAACCAGGTAGTGAATTGTTTACGTTCGACATTAAATGCCTTGACTATGTTTTGTAGCTCCTGGTAGTCATTCATTCTTTTGGCCAAGCTCATGGAAATGGATCTCTGAATGGTATATTTGCCCTTGAGAATCTTAAGTACAACATTTGCCTCTGCAAGCTTTTACTTAGTGTCCTTGTGGTGCTTGAACTCAACCTCATACAACAAGTATGAGCTAGCCATCTACTTTTCTAGTTCAAACCACAATCATCCACTAGTCAACATAGCCAAATTTACATATCGAAGATTGGCATGCTCCATATGTTTAGTCATCTCCTCTATCTATAACTCCTTTAGGGAAATTTCTCCTTTATTGTATCGATCAATCCCCTTAATGATGGGTTGCCATAATTTTCATCCTTGTTGGAGTTATTGGAGGGTTTCGTTCATCTTTGCCTTTGTCACTTGGATGTGTTTCTCATTTATTTCCTTCTGTAGGCTGACTTGGTCTTTGTAGTAATCCTTGACTCTTAAAATTGAGAGCTGTGATTTCCAAGGAACTACCTCTATTGTAGGCTTTTGGCAAAGGGCATGGACCTCCTCCATGAAGAGGTTTCTATTTTCAGGTACTAATCTCCTTAACTCTATATTTGCTCTAACTAGTTTCTCCTATGGTTGATGGATAAAATCAGGCAACTACTATTTATGCACATCAACATTTTGCAAGAGATGATTTTCTACAATTAGCTGCACATTCTCTTGGTGGATCAGATCTAAGGCCTTCTAAATTTTATGCTAGATGGCCTCTACCAAGGATTGGTAGAAAACCATTGTCTCCATTGCACCCTCAACCCCTTTCAGCCTAGTGTGAAGCTATTCAAGAGCTTCATCTCTTATCAATGCTAGGTTAAGACATGCAAGGTTGGTAGACTGGGCCCTTCATCCAGCAACCTCCACAAGTAAGCATTCATTCAGCTCCTTAGCTTTTTTGAGTTGCCTTTCCAAAATAATATTCTTGCCCCTTGCCTCTAGCAGCTCTGATTAAGTTGTAGTTACACTATCTGAAAAGTCAAAGACATATAGAAGTAGTTTCCCAATTCCTACTAGTTGTTCTAGTAGTATTTCATGCTATGTTGTGCTTAATTTACCACTTATGGTCCCTACGGATGTCTACAATCTTTAAGTGTTGTAATATTTGGTATAGATGTTGCATGTGCATTGAGTGTCTCAACGATTCTATCAGCAACCACCTCTGCTGCCATCTCTTGCCCTTAGTGTTTCTTCACCAGTACTGTTTCCCCCTCACCCTCCTCTAAGCACACTGAAAAGGTCATGATGTTCCTTAAGATCTCTAGGACTTATTGCTATTCTGAGAGAGATACCATTACCTCTCTAGTGATAGGATTTAACCTTGTTGACAATTGCATTTGTTGGGCAAAGAAAATGGGTCCACTTCCCCCCATCAAGTTGACTATTTGGGTCGTCTCATTCAAGTGACTCATTGCAGGGCAGTACATAGATGGGTCTCCACCACTCATGCTTGTTTGTTGCTCTTGCTCGCTCAAGAGCCATTCTCAGAACTCATGCAACCATTGAGATGTTGTAGCAACATCTGGCACTATTTTCTGAATGGTACGTAGAGATGGTGGCTGCTTCTCCTCTTCTTAGATTATTATTGTACGAGTTTTATCCTTCAACATATCAGCCCAATTAGTAGTTGGAGCATGTTGGACAACATCATTAGTATAGCAAACTATTCCTCCCCTTCGGCATAGTTTTTTGATTAGGCATAGAAAGGGGAGTGCCTTCCTTCCATGTTCATTCTTCTTAAACTGCTTCTCTATCTTTAGATAGATTAGCTATGAAAGTATGACTAGGAATCGTTTACTCAGAGAGACACATGCATGGGCAGAAAAGGTAGTGATCTTGCTAGACCTTACCATGGTATTTAGGTGATAGGACACAATCTTGTAATGGATTTTTTCTACCAATGTGAGCACATTGTACTCCTTGTAGTTGAAACCATAACATTATTGAACCCATTTCTTTTTGATGTTGGGGTTTGCTTACATCAAAATCTCGACGAGATTCTTCTTAGTTTGAGGCAACCCAAGTGCCTTTGCAATGGCTTGCATTGATTAAGACACTAAAATATCCTTGATCTTGACCATTAAATCTACCTGCTTATTGTTCCAATATAGGAATGTCTCTCCCATATATCACTACTCTCTAGAAGTGATAATTGAACACATAGGAGAGGTCTCCAGTTGGTCCTATACCTCTTTAGGTGCTTGCTCCAAGAAAGAGCCAAGGTTTAACTCTTTGAGCACTGTCTTCTGGACCTCCCTTGATCTGATTTGATTTAGGTAGGCTTCCATCAAGGTCACCTCAAGGTTTAGTTGTTGAGTTGATACCTCAACCTAGTGGAAATGTTCTATTGTTGCCACCTGTTCTGAAATTTGATGAATAAACTTCACTTCGACCTCTTCCCTAAGAGGTCCTATGACATGGGTTGTAATTAGATCTTCCTAGGCTCGTTCTTGGCCTCTTCTCATTTTTGGTCATTTTTCCCTTGGTTGATATAGTCCTCCTTCTTGTGTATGTTTGCCTTTTGGTGCCATCTATGGTCACAACACAATCGTGGATTAGTAGATATAATGCATAACTTAAAATTTTTGGATATCTTATCTCGTTAATTAGCTACACATGGCTATGGTTGGACCATGGTAGATTGAATATTTTTTTATTATTTTATTTTATTAATTAATTTTTATTGTAAGTATTACCGAAGCTCATTGGAAAGGTTTAACTCTTGTAATTTGGTGTTTTAATGATGATTTCTTAGTTAAACCTTTATGGGAGTTAGAAAAATGACGAGAAATTTTTTGTAAAAAAAATGGCACATTTGTGGCCCCCACGACTTAGAGCTTACCTTTAGGAGCTATAGGGTCAAAGAACAAAGTAATTTGAACAAACAATTAGGAAGTTATGGGCTCTTAAAATTGCAAAAACTCCTTGGACGTTTATGAGCAAGTGTGAAAATTTCTAAGGGGGGTCTTGCATATATATAGTATTTTTATGTTGCATCAACGGGGCCACATATACAAGGCCTCATATATGCATGGGCTTCATTGAAGGGGCCACATATAGAAGGCCTCGTATATGTATGAGCTCCATCGATGGGGCCTCGTTTATGGGGTTCATAAACAAAATTTTCAAACTTGAATATTATGAAAAATACACTGAATTTTCAAATGAATTTAGGATCCATGGAGTTCCAACAAAGCCAAGAATATGATGAAATCATTGAAGAGGATTCTTATAAGCTCAAAAATTCAAAATTCTGATAGAGAATGTGTGAATTGAAGAAAATAATTAAAGGAGCACATAGTCAAAAAATGGATGTACCAAAGATTCTAATTACAATAATGTCAAAGGATAAGGGGCTTAATGAACCTAACCAAAAGATATGCAAGTGGATCCTCCCCATAACAGGAACATGCCTTGTCTGTCCTTACATAACCTCAACCTAAGGAGTTCGTGGATCCCATAGGTGATTAATGGTTTATGAAAGTTAAGGATCAAAACTTGGAAGATTCTACCAAAGAATTGAAGTACTTTAGGCAAAGACACACCAGCAGTGAGGTGAGTTATGTGTAGCATGGATGGATGATGGAGAACGTGAAATCGAGTTCCAAATTGAGGTTATAAGAAGTCCCTTTTGGATTTGTGATTAAATGACCTAAGAAGATCCATCCTTAGTCTAGACCAAAACCAATTACTTTCAGTGACTTTGCATCATTGCTCCAAGACTAATCCATCCCCTTGAGATAAAAAAGTGCTTCCATAGAACAACCACCATTCCTTAAAGAGAAGAAAAGATAAGCAGGAAGTGAGAGAGGGCCTTAGTTAGAGGGGACCTTCAGGCATGGGTAACATGTCTTTCTAGTCCCATAACTAGTGCTTGTAGCCTGTTTATTTGTCTAAGGGATATGCTTTGAATTCCCATCATGTTTTTCTTTCTTTTATTCTTTTTATTATTTTATTTTTATTTTTTCGTGTTATTATTATTTTTTAAATTTTTCAATGAGAACTACACCATGTAAAGACTTATTTAACTTTGTGTTTATGGTCAACATGGAACAGTAAAAAATCCATGAAAACACTTATGCACCTAAGTTAGTAGAAGAGTACAAGAGAATTCCCTTGAAGTCACACCCTGTGCAAACCTTTGAATCCCTCCTAATTCTAGAAACCACAAAGGTTAAAAATTATTAAAGGTTTATTTAATGAAAGGGACCTCATATTCCCAAAACAAGGAAAACCATCGATTTTTGTGGATGGGTGGATGTCATGGATTCATTGCCTGTTCCATGAAAAAGAAACCATGTCTTAGCCAACAATACAAAAATTTTAAAAAAAATAGAAGCCAGACATATTAGCAAACAGAAACATTAAGCACAAACCACCATTAGAAACAACTACAACACCATTGTGTCTTGTTGCCACGAAGCACATTTATTAACAAAAATTAGAAAATCATACTAAAATAAAGTAAAGTATGTAAGAAAGTGTAAAATAATTAAGAAATATTTAAATGTACTAATGATGGTGTAAAACAAAAAATGGTGTAAAATAGGAAAAAATTTTAAAATAAAAAAGGTATAAAATAAATAATTTTTCAAAAAAAATAAAAATGTATAAAATAAAAATTAAAAAAAATGAGGAGTCATGTATATGGTTAGCATGGATGGAAATTTCCCTCACAATTGAGGTATTTGTTACATTGGCCTGGTTGTACTTGTGAAAAGGCTTTACCTATTGGATGTTGGTCTGTATAAAATAATGACCCCATAAAGAAAGGTTTCATAAATAATATAAGGTGCCTTCCACAACATTTGGAACATAGTTTGTTGAGGTACGTGTGAGGTGTTCCAGTAAAGGACCTTGTCTCTAGGTTGAAATTTGATCATTCTAATGCTTAGGTCATGTCATTATTTGTTGAATGCCTTATGCATTTCATTCAAGGATAGGGCTACTAATCAATTTTTGTCTAGCACATTTGGGTTGATTAGTCTTTATTTTTGTGCTAGACTTAGGTCAAGATCTAGGTCATAGGCTATTGAAAGTGTATGGAGCTCGAACAAATTGGGAGCATCGAAATTTTTTCATACACCAACTCATAGGGTGAGTAGCTAATAAAGAGTTTCAATGTTAAGGGGTAGGCCCAAAGGGCATCATTGAATTTCATGGTCTAATCTCTCCTATATTTGCTAACAATTTTTATTAGAATCTTTGTGATCTCCCTGTTAGTAACCTCTACTTGACCATTGGCTTGGGGATGATAGGGTGTTAATTTATGTTCAACCCCCAAGCATTGCATGGGTTTCTAAAAAGCAGCACCTATAAAATGGGTTTCTTTATTAGAAATCAATGCGCATGGCATCCCAAACTTATTCACAACATTTTTTTTGTACAAACCATGTAGCAATGGATCAGGTACAGTCAACGATCGATGTTGCTTCTATCAATTTTGTGTAGTAATTAATGGCAATGATTATATATGCCTTTTCATTTAACATGGGTGTTATGGGACCCATGAAATCTATGTTCCATATGTTAAAGGGTTCCAGTGGTTGAATCCACTATTGAGGATCCTCCATTCATGTGGTCATCCCACCATCTTGTTGACAGCATTCATAGGATCAAACAAACTAGTTAGCATCCTTGAAGATTATAGGCCAATAGTGTCCTACCATTAGGATTTTTATGGTTGTGCATCTTTTTGCATAATGGCCCCCACTAGGATCCTCATGGGCATCATGGAGAATGCTTAGTTGATCAACATTAGGTACATACCAATGAACCAAGCCATTTGTGCATACCTTATAAATGTGTCCATTAGTTTTCATGAAGCATTTGGCTTGATGAAGAAATTATTGTTTCTTCCTGTAGTCAAAATCTTGTGGCACCTCTTGAGTGAGAAAATAAGTGAGGATGTCATTATACCATTTTGGTTCTGTAGGCATTTTTTTATCTATTGCATAGGCAAAGAGGAGTTCATTTAGGAATTAGCTAGAGAGTGAACTCTCCTTCTCTTTGTCATCCCATCACAACCGAGACATGTGATTAGCGAATACATTCTCAGTTCCCTTTCAATCTACCATCATAAGATCAAGTATTTGAAAAATCACTAATCACCATATGACACAATGACTCACCATTGGCTTGTTCATTAGGAAGTGGATCGCACTATTGTCAATGTGCACAAATAATTTATATCGAAGCACATAGTGTTTGAATGTTTCTAGAGCATACACCACCACCATTAGTTCTTTCTCCATTGTGATGTAATTCAAATATGTACCCACAATGCTTTGACTTGTGTAGTGGATGTAATATGGATGTTTTTTGTCATCCAACTACGTAAGTATGACTTCCAAGGCATAATTTGATGCATCTATCATGATATGAAATGGTTTGGACCAATCAGGTGCTTGTAGAATTAGAGTCTCTACAAGCTTTTACCTGAGGCTTTGGGATGCATTTTTACATTGCTTGGTCTAGATGAATGGAGCATCTTTCTTTATTAGCTCAACCAATGGTTTTACGATCTTAAAGAAATTCTCTAAGAAGTGTATCCAAGGAATGATAGGTGATAGGTAATCTTTTATAGGTTCTGGTTGATAGGTGATCCATTGAATGACCTTTATTTTTTCAAGGTCTATCTCGATCCCTTCTTGTGAAATTCTATGCTCTACCTTCTTAGACCATGAGATGGCTCTTCTTCCAATTAAGCCAAAGATTTGTCTCTACAACTTTTAAGCACTTTCTTAAGAAGGTCCAAGTCTTGCTTGAATGTAGCGCCATAAGTGGAGAATTCATCCATAAAGACTTCCACTTCACTATTAATTTGCTACTAAAAGATGCTTTAGACCAAACATTGGAAAGTGACAGGAGAATTACATAGACCAAAAGGCATATTGCAATATGTGAAAGTCCCCCAAGAACTTGTGAATGTTGTTTTGGCTAGGTGTTCTAGTGCAATTTGGATTTGGTTATAACCACTAAAACCATCCAAAAAATTATGATAGCAATGCCCAGATATGGTGTTCAACACCTAATCAATGAATAAAAATGAAAAATTATCTTTGAATGTTTCCTTATTTAACAACCTAAAGTTGATACAAACCCTCTATTTACCATCTCTTTTTGGCACTATCACAAGTGGGCTGATCCACTCGCTATCCACAATGGGGTAGATGAACCCTACCTTAAGGAGTTGTTTGATCTCCTCTTTAACGATTTACTTCAATTTTACTGTCAACCATCGTTGTGGTTGCCTCCTTGGTTTCATGGACAGATTAGTATAAATGTGGTGCTAGCATATCCATGGATTAATTCCAATGTGTTCAAGATATGACCAAGTAAAGGCTATTGGCCATCTGTTGATTACTTTTAAGAGTTTTTCTTTTTTCGTAGGAGAAGGTTTTACATTAAGTATTACTAGCTTATCATTTTTCAAGAATGCATATTCGAGGCTGACAAGTATGGTTTTCAACTCTAGTGGCTCTTGTTTGAAATTCTTAGGGATCTCCAACTCTTCCCAATTAGTATCATCATTTTCATTATCAAAGAGTTTGTGATGAACTTTCTCTAGTTCATCTATGCCTGTGACATTAGCGCATGTCAAGCTTTCAGTAGGTTCCATGCACATTATGCTGCTTTTAGAATCAGTAGTCAACCATTGGGGTGTCCTCTTGTTTTGTGGTTGCTACATATAAACACCTTTGAATATTTTCTCCATGTGCATACTACTTGCATAGGAAAATAGATGCTCATTTCATGGACTAGAGTTTCTGCACATAATTGCACTCTATATCACTAAATGCGATGCATGGAATTCACTTCTTCTTGATCTTTCCAAATGCATCTTCCTTAGATATCTCTAGGGAAAGATCTCTAATGCCCTTTCTTGCATCAATAGTGCTTAGCCATGCCCTTCCCATAATGATTCAAAAGTTCCTATTATAGTTCTCAACCTTGATTGCTAGGAAATTGGTAGGATAAGACCACCCATGGAAAATGGTCACAATGTCTTTTACCAGTTCCAATGGAATAGTAATGGACTAGTCTACCAATTCCAATTGGATATTCCTTATCTTGAAAGGTAGCAGGTTACAGGCAGTATACATCTCATGAAAAATCAAGTTCACACCGCAACTTGAATCAAAAAGAGCTTTACATGGTTCATTCCCAACAATCTATAAATCGATAAGAGGACTCCTAGGATTAGCTAATTTCTTGGAAAGGTTGCTAGCTTGGATCCAATTAGATACGACATGAGTGAGCATAATAGTATGGAATTTGAGTAGCATTTGTTTTGAAGGGTTCTGACGGAATGGTTTGTAGAGGATGAGGTAGGGGTAGGGTGACCAGCTGCCTAAGTTTGTGAGTGCTTAGTAAGGTTATTTAATCAAAATAATAGTTTTTTACAAGCATGAGGTTTTGAACCACTCAGTTGATTAACTGATTTAGATTGATGGCCCTAGTACAATTGCATTGCTATAGTTGGGCTAGAAGTTCACCTTGCATGGATGGAGTAGGTTGTAGCTATGATAAGGATAGAGGAACAGGTGTAGGAATAGGAGGAGGATAAGGATGGAATGTGGTATCCCTCTTGGAATGTGGAGAGTGAATTCTATAGTATTTGGAAGGATACTAGTGATGTTGGAAAGGAGAAACATGATTGGAAGAGTTACATGGAGATAGGAATTGCTAAACATAATACCCATATGGATCCAACTATCTGTAAGGGTACTACTACCTTGATGGTGACATCCCCCATGACTATGGTTGCAACCATTGATGATATTGCTCGTAGGATTATGGTGGAGTTTCACTTGGATAATATTGTTGTTGCTAATGGAATTGCTTGGAATTGCCTTGAGGATAAGGTAATCTTCTAGGTGTTTGTCTTTTTGCTAGTTGTGGATTTAAAGCATACACCCCAAATCTTGTAAGTGTGACACAATGGGGCAACATCCCTTAGGATGTTCATATTGGCAGATGTTACACCCACTATCATCATTTGATTTAGTTTTCGTAATTTCCTTTAGGTCAACAATCTTGCCCTTACCCCTTTAATTAGCACATTCAGCTTTCTTTCACCTCTTGTAGTCATGATAACTAGTTTGTTCTTTGGACTCTTCAACAATTTTTAGAATAGCTTAAAATCTACTATCCATAGAATCCCACAACTGATCTACCGTAGTTGAGATTTCAAATGTAAATTTTTTAATTAGAAAATTTTTCCAATTCACCACCTCATCAAGTGATGATTCCTCCTCACTATCACAAAATTGGACCTCCCTCTTATAAATGGAAGGATCTTAGTTGTATTCTTTTGCACTTTCACATTTCTTCAACTCTCCTTCTTCTTTTGCTACCTACTTAATTAGCCTTTGGATTTGATGGGCTCTTAACTTGGATAGTATTCCTTGGGTAGAGATCCCAAGAGTTCTTTTCATTTCAAAGTAAAGCCCATCTATGATGTGGCGAAGTTGTTCCTACTAAGAGTAACCATGGGCAGGACATCAATGTAATAAGGAAGAAAATATGCCCATGGCATCATCCAAGGACTCATGTATTTCTTGCTTCCATCCCTAGATTTGTCTTCTTAGATTAGACACTTGGAAGTATGTTTGATACTTATCATTGAATAGTTCGAACATGGTACTCCATCTACGAATTGGATCTGACTCCAAGGACCAATACCAACTTTCTACTTCTTTGATGAGAATCTTGGGAAACAACTTAAGCTTTTGCCAATCATTTTCTTTATTTTGTAAGTCACAAGAATCATGAAAATCCTAAAGATGATTTTATGAATCGAAGTTATATCCCCCTCAAACCTAGGAATGTTTTTTATATCCAATCACTTGATCCTGCTATCTTTCACGTGGCTTGTCAGAATTCTCATTACCTTTGCGATGTTTAGCATGCTTCAAGTGACAAGAAAAGGCTTATCATAGCCATGACCTTAGTGCCTATGAGTTCCTCTACTACCCCTTTGTTTGTGGCAACAAGCCTCCCTTGAATTCATATGCTCCAAATCTTGACTTGATCGATAGTTCCTATGATTTTCTTGATCCCACCAATCACCTCCATCATGATTGCATCCCCTAAGTTTGAGTTCAAAGCTAGAAAAGGAAGATGATGATGATGAAGGTGAAGAGGAAGAAGGACTAGCACCATCAAGATGCTTGCCACCCTCTCGTTCATGCTCATGATCATGATCATGCTTCTTGCCCACATCCCTACCATGATTCTCCTCCTTGGATCCCCCTTTGTCATGGGATCCATTCTTGCTAGAACCAGGATTATGTATTATGGACTACAAGTTCTAGTTTTGACCTCCTTCATTGAAGTCAAAGAAAGGAGTCTATTTATATGGAAAACCCCCAAAGAAGGGTTCTCCACCATGTTTTTGGTATATTAGAAATGGGGAATCATTCAACCACTTCCCCTTTGCAAATTCATAATGCTACTCTAGTTGTTAATCCCTCAAATATTGTGCATCAGTGCAATAATAATCCTTGGCATCACCATCATGTACAACATATTCAACATAAAGCCCTTGGATGCCCGACTGCATAAGAGTTTGATGGAGTAATATAGAAAGTAGCAACAATGCTAATGATGAGTGGAAAGTATACCCTACACCCAACCATACGAATTACAAGTGTTCACATATAATCTCGAATTCCACAAACCTTAAGTTCCTAAGTACACTGATTCTAGGAAATGAAATCTAATTGTAATGATCATTGTCTTCCCAACTATACTGGTGCAGCTTAGTTGTATGGTTAAGTGTAATTGGGGTACATGATTTTTATTATTTTATATTTTATTCACCTATGATTGATAACAAGTTGAAACTCAATTTATTAATGAATTTAACTAATCTGATTGCTAATTAATAACTAACTATCCTAACATAAGCATCCAATCCCACTTTATATATACATCCTGAATGCATACAACACTGTTGGGTTACCAAGCATTAAGCATTATTGGGATTACCATATGTTATGCTTGAGGCGATCATACTTATGTGTTTAATCTATTTAGCTTAATTAATTAATTAATTAGAGTCTTACTTATCTTAATTAATTGCATAATTAATGAAAACAATAAATGTAGAAATAAATCATTAATCTATTCCAAGTGCTGCAAGGTTTGATCGAAAAGCTTATCTTTATTGCCATTCACACTACTGTGCTCAAGTACATCAGTGCTCAAATAAGGATGCATACACTTATTGACTCTTGTTGTGGGCACTTAGAAAAATATTCTAACTTTCAAATGACAAAACTATAAGAGCTTTGCTACAACTATGACAAGACTTCCCATAAACACAGTGGATAAGTGCGTATTTATAGAGCTTCACTAGTTCCACACTCAAAAGTGCTCAAACAAGAATCAAATCCATAATCACTTAATTAAGAAATGGGTTGCTTGATCCCCTAGGTGCTATTTTCAAAACTATTGATTTTTTAATTAACCATCTATGTAATGGGTATATCATGTATGGGAAAAGTAGAAACTACTCTTGCCAAAGATGTTCAAACCTCACACAACTGATTTCACCTTGAAAGAACTCAACGACAAGTTCCCAATGAAACTAAGCAAATTCAAGGCACTTATTTTATTAATAATTCTCCTCCTCTTTACATGAAGGATCAAATTTTGTCAACCTATTCTATTTGTTTTTGCGTCTGGGTGAGAAATAATTGAAGTGCTTTAAAATAAGGTAAAGTTTGCTAAAGACATGCCCAATGTTTTACATAGAATATTCAAAGAGGTGCATGTAATAGAGTTTGAAGTTAATATCTTTGTGTTTATTGCTCTACAAGAAAACCATCTTACCAATGACTAGTTCTTATATTGAAGTATCTTTTATATATAAGGATTATTACTCAAAGCCTTAATGCTCATCTTGCCAAGAAGGTTTTGGGAGGGTAAGTAAATGATTGAAAGCCTACCCTCTTTTCAAGTGATTGTGCTCAAGCTTAATCTAAAGTCTTTTAACTTAGGAAATAAGTACCTTACCATCCCTCCAAATGATGTGTTGGCTTAGTGGTAAGTGTTCCTACAAAATTACACTTCGTAACTTCACAATGACACCTCCACAAACTAAGTATAAAAGAACTTACCTTACAATCATAAATGATCTTTGACTTAATATAACCTTTGCTAAGTTAATGATAATGACACAATAGTGCATGAATCTCCAATTGAATGAAAACTTAGCCTATTGAATGCAAATCAATTGTGATAAGGGGATGATACAAATGTATACATGAAATGCTAGAAAAAATGGCTTAGTATGAAATGCTATAAAAAAATAACTAAGTGTAAAGTGTTGAAAATTTACAAGTATAGGATAGACTGTGAGATATGGAAGAAATTCTAAGTATAAAATGTGAGAAAAGGAATATCAAATATCAAATGTGAGATGTTGTGATATGGGGAAAGGTCTTAGATTTCCTTTCTAAATAAAAGAAATGCTTTATTGCTTGATAAAATGAGTATTTGCTTCTTAATGAGGATAAAACTACAAGTGTTGAAGCAAACCACATGTGAGATGAAACTGATAATAGAAACCCAATTTGTAAGTAAAGTATGGGTTTGGATACTAGAATTGAACCTTTGGAGGAGGATGATATGGATGCAGAGGTCGTAGGAGCAATCCAAGATCAATTCTAAGTCAAAAATGGTTGTTTTTGCTAAGTGTCCTATCACTAACAATGGATTCAAAAAAATTTTAACTTTGGAGACTAATGCTAAAGCGTACAAAATTCTAAGCCTAAAGGGCTAACACTGATGCTTGTTAGCATTGTTGCTAGAGCCTAGGCAAGCTATGGTAGGTGTGGAGTACACGATTGATGCTTTGAGCTTTCCTATATGCACTATTGATTTCTCAAAATATCAAAAAACTTCTCAAGATCTTAAAAATTAACCTAGAATTTGTGTTTTAAACTCCTATTTATAGGTCTAGGCTTATCAAATTCAACTTAGGGTTACTAAATCTAAGCTCAAAATCAAGTGCAACTCACCCAAATTTGATCTAGAGTTTGAAAAGAAAAAGTTTGACCTTCATGTTTGACAAGTGTTGTGAGCTAGATAGGTGATGCTAATGCTAGTTTGAGTCTCCTAAGACTCTGTTTGATGCTTGAATTGATGTTAAAATGATGTTGAGATGCTACTAAGAAGCCTGTGAGGCTAGGGGATTATGTTAAACATTGAATTGGAAGCTGCAAGAAGCATGGTATAGGTCCCAAGAAAGGTAACACTAATGCTAATGCTAGCATCAACATCAACATCATTAGCACTTGTTTGATATCTAAAGTGATGCCAAATGCTATTGAGATAATGTTTAGGAATCCTTGAGGCCTGAGACTGTAATCAAATGTTAAGGATGACAAAATGAAACTTCCTAAAGTGTTGATGCTAGCATCAATGCCAACATTAATAGCACATAGTCAATTTTTCACCATCTTGATTAAGTTGCAATTTCAAGCTCCTAAGAATGTGTTTGACCTTCAAACTGATGTCAAATGTTGTCAAGCTAATGTCAAGGAGCTCAAAAAGCCAAGGGAAGATTTCCAACTATGAACCAAATATTCAAGGATCATAAAATGCAACTCTTCTAGGTGCTACATTAACATCAACGTTATTACTAGAGTTAGAAAAATGTTTAACAATTTTTCAAGTTTAAAATTCTAACTTTCAAGATGTCTAACCAAACCCCAAACTAAGCCAAAATGATGTTTTTTTAGACATTGAGAAGCTTATAGATTTATGGAATGCTATAAACTAGAGGTGTGGTGTAATATTAATGTGTTGGAAGTACCATTAAACATATTAATACTAGCATCAGTGTCAGCATCCCCTCTAGAGTTAGAAAATTTTTGACCTTTGTGTCCTAGGATCAAATTGCCAAAATTGCTAAATTTAAACCCTATGGTATCATGGAAGCCCACTATTAAGGATTCCACAAGGTCCAAGTTGATGTCAAGATGCAATTTTATATAGGTAATGTAGGCAAGGTTGTCCATGAATACAATTGACACAAAATCCAACACTTAGAAAAATTTTTATTCTCAAACTTTTCTGGGATCATCAAGAATGAAATTCATAAGCTGAATTATGAACTAGAATGATACCTAGTGGCCTCCTAAGAGTTGAGAATGTGCCTTGTGATGCTAAATTGATGGAGTTTGGTGCTTGAACTTATGTGTGACATTGTCAAAACCATACTTAATCTTGACTTGTTATGAACCAAAAAAAGTGGATGTAATATTAAGAGTCTTTGCTTAGAAACCCTAGGATACACATTCAATTTCTACTGCTATTTGATAGATCCACTAGGATCATAATGTAAATAAAAATTTTGTTTCAAGTGATGGCTCCTAAGTTTGCTATCTTCCTTTAAAATAAAAATGATTTATGATGTCCTCAAGAGACTTCATAGGATATATGAAACATAATAACTAAAGCTTTTAATTTTTTTAATTAATGATTTATTTAAATCTTTATAAAAAAACTGTTAGTTCTCATTATATATTTTTTTTGCATATCATCGATTTTATTCTTCAGAATAAGGCTTTTAAATCATTAATTTATGTTATCCTCGAATGATAAGGAATTAATGTTCTACATGAATATGAACTTTCTCAAAATGTTTTTACGTGTTGAACTTGAAAATTCTTTAAATGGTTGAGAAATCCTTAGATGAAAGTTTTCCTTAAACATCAAAATACTTTTTGATTAATCATGTTTTAGTAGGAGTCCAATATTAGATATATCTGATATCAAAGCCACGTTATCGAGTATCTAATATTGGGGCACAACCTCCAATGTTGGGGATCTAATATTGCCTCATCCATGCTAGCTTATAAATACAACACTTAGGTGAACGATTTTCATAGGGGATTTTAGACATAGAGAAAGGAATAGATATGTGTTAGTTTGTTTCCAATGCATGCCCATAGTGTGATGTTAAGTGATTGTATGGTATCCTTATTTGAATGTGACGTACTTGGACACGTTACATGTTCAACAAAAAAGATTGAGATTACTTCCATCATTACAACATCCACTTTACTTTATTATTGTTAATTACTTAAATGCCTACTATGTTCTTAATTAATGTTTAACATTTATTACTCTTTATTATTTTTATCATCAATTAGAATGAGTACAACTAATTGCAAGGACTTAAGTGTAATTACTTGATAACCAAATAGTGTTATCATTTGGTATGCCCAGTAATGATATGCTTGGTAATCCTAGCGGTAGTTGCACAAAGTCCAAGGTGTATATGGAAGATTAGAAACAGACACTCATCGCACATAGGCTAGTTTAGACTTTACTTTCCATTGTTAATTAGAATAAATAATTAATTTCTCTATTATCATTAGGAGTAGCATAATGCCGCAATAACATCAATTATCATATGCCTCACTTGGGACTAAACTAGACATGACAAAGCTACCACTAGTCCAAGTGGGAAGATAACAAACTATGATCAAGACATACCAATCTAGGTACCATAACTAGTTCCATCCATGGAATTCGACTAGATCATGCCTGAACACTTGTGATTTGTATGGTTGCCATTGCCAGGGATGGTGATAGTTATCTAGATTAGTTCTATTATACACAATCATTGTAAATGCATTAATGATTTATCTTTTAGGAAATATTAAGTCACACACATCATTAACTAGCAACAATGTCTCTTTCACATGGAAGCAATAATGCATCGTATGAAGAGAACATTCATTGGAGAACTAATGAAAAATATATTGAAGAAAACTAGAGTGACCAACCTCATTCAGGTGTTTCATATGTTCATGACCACCTNCAACACTAAGGGAAAAATCAAAGACATCAACATGAGCATAGGCAACATCATCACAAATAGAAAAATAGAAATAAAATTTTTTACTATGACGTGTCTGATGTTGGTGAACCCCTATTGGCCACTAAGAGCATGATGCAAATTATAGAGGTAGTTAAAATACCTCATAGGCATTGAAAGGAAAGTTGCATCAAAAGGCTTGATATGAATAACATCCCTAAATTTGCAGAAGTCTATAATTTTGATTTGCAACATCATTTACAAGCCTTCCATGATCCCTGCATCTTATAGAACATTGAAAGTGGGTGGTAGAGCTTAAGCTCTTTCCTAGGACACTAATAGACAAAGCCAAAATGTGGTATAGATTTTTCAAACCAAATTCAATCCATCGGTGGTTCACAATGCTAAAACATTTCAACAAGAAATACAAAACCTTTGCAAGGGTGTCCAACCCAAGAAAACGAATCCAAGGATGAAAATAGGAACAACATGAACCATTGGATATGGCTGTAGATAGATACTATTCTATACTGTATAAATGTCCAGGCCATAGATTCTCTCAAGAAGAAAAACTTTTCCACACCATAGATGGGCTTTGTAGTCAAAAAAGAGAGACCCTTGGGAGGTATGCTCAAGGTTAATTATATGAACTAAGAATCCATCAGATCCAAAGGCTAATTGAGCATGTGGCAAAAAAAGAAGGATAGCTATGTAAATGAGAGAATGTTGAGAAATATCATTGGAACCCAACTCTTCAAAAGAAGAGGGTTCATCTCTATGATAAAAAAAAGGAGGCAGCTCTTAAGAAGGTGATTTCACAATAAACCTTGCCAATAAAAAAGTCTATTGATGAGCTTGAAGCAAGGCTAGATAAGATGTTGGAATGGATAAATGAGAAAGTTATGACTTGCGTAGAAATCATCGAGGAGCGAGTAATGCAAAACAAATCAAGTGATCACAACAAAATGAGGAAGAAGGACAAAGAGATAGGTAAGAACACTAATCAAGAAAAAGGGGGAAATGGTTGTAGAAGAAAAGGCTATAAACTCAACCACTGAAGAAGATGATGGATGTGACATCTGCCTATATGACCATACAAAGGACTATTGCCCAGTTATGTTACATCCACATGAGTATTGGGCTTTTACTTTGAATCCCAAGTTTATACAAAAGAAAATGCCTAGGAAATTACCTTTCTCACAAGGTAATTATAGACAACACTACAACCAATCATACTATCTTAGTGGGACTTCTTACCAACCTCAACACTATCATCAACTATAGTAACCATCATCAAACCAACACTACCCTTACTGCCAGTTGAACACATATGAATATCATGTTTAATAACCTATTTCCCTAACTAGTTCCACTTCCTCTACCTCAAATCACTACTACCACTCTCCTGAGTATCATCAACTTGAAACATCTTCTAAAGGATCACCACATCATGCCTCTCATCCTTTGTCATATCCTCAATATTCTCATATTTCCCTTCATCATATGTCACCACCAACAACATAGGAAGGTTTGACATCACAACATCAACGAAAGAATTCCACTTGTGCTATGAATATACACAAAAATGATAATCCCAATAGATCTCCACCATAATCTAGAAAATGCCCTTTCTTTTGGATGGCTCCCATGTGTAAGCACAAAACTTGTGGACCTACTAACTCATACAAACCAACACAATGCCAATCAAGTGCAACATCCTTCCTTTCACAACCAATGTCCTCCTATCTTACACAAAGGCCAACATGCATCGTTACTCCAACACTTGATAGAAATGATGAATCTAGCACTATGGAGAGGTAGAAGAATCCATGCATAACTAATCTTGATAAAGAGTGCAATTACAAGCAAGATATCTGTAAAGTTAACACAACTCCTATTTTGATCCACCGTACATTTCAAAACCAAGTGTGTGAGCAACAACCCATATATGTAGGCACCACTAAACCAAAAGTCACTCAATGGGTTGAAAATGAAGGTCTAACACTATTTCACAAATGCATGGAGCTTGTTTGCCCACTTATTAATTCTTGTCATGGCCAAAAGCTTAATCATGAGGGAGATGCCCCTCCTAAAATCATGAATTAATAAGTGTTTTTCATCTTCTTCTTCTTTTTTGCAATTTTTTATCATTTTCTCATTTCTTGATACAAGTTTTTTCCATACTTTGTTTGCATTCCCTTTGTCAGTAATCTCATTTGTGAATAAAACAACAAGATGTAGCCTAATGAGGTGAGGTTTTATCTATGCTGTCAAAGTCATGAGAGACTAATTATTTGGACAATGAGGCCATGTCATCCATCCATCCATTCCATTAGAAGAGGTTGTTACCATGCTCATAATGATATTCTTTTTCCATCATCAAACTAAGAATAAACTCGTAATCATTATGCCTAGATAGAAAAGTGAAGAACCAAGTGGGAATGTCAAGGGTAAGACATCAAGGTAACTTATGGAATCTCTTTGATGACTTTTGTATGTTCTATTATGGTACTAAGGTTATAATTATATCCTTGTAGATCTAACGAAAAATAGAAGTAAGAGTAACATAATTGCTACCTTACCATGTCACTAGAAAGACATGTTACCCATGCTTGAGGGTAGTCCTCTAGTAAAGTTAACACAAATAAAATAAAATGAAAGAGCAAAGAATAAATTTCTAAGGGTTTCACTCAAAAGGCATGTTACCCATGCATGAAGGTTGGTGACTTCTTAGAAATCAAAAAGAGAGAGAGAGAGAAAAAAAATAATGCGATGTCACTGGAACGTGGNAAGAGAAAAAAAAGAGTACCATGAATAAACTCCTTCCTTGGACAAAATGCCAAGTGATGCTACTCCTTGCAATAGTGGTTGTCTTATGTTTGTTAATCTAAGAGACAAAATAATGCAATGTCACTGGAACATGGTTTGGACTTGGTTTGAATCTTGAAAAGAAGGGCTAATGATTACTTTAACCATTAATAACACCCAAGGATTCATTATGCCTATGGTAAGGCACCTCACATCCTAATTGCTATAATTCTTTCTAAAATCCATCTCATCTCACTATTCATATGATCATAACTTGTGGTTTTGTGTAACATAGAGTTATTCTCTCAAATTGGTAATTCTAACATGTGTGTTTTGCTAAATAGGTATGCATTGCATTCAACCCCTTCTATGCCTACAGACATTTTTAGGTGTGGTTATACAAGGGAATTAATGGCTAGAGCCTACTTTGGGAAGGACCCACTTGTATAACTATTGTAACTTGTACTTTTCTAATGCAACCACATCATCTTAAACCTTCCAAGTGCATAAATATCAATTTCAAAACCTTCTCTTATAATACAACCTATCTATT
This sequence comes from Gnetum montanum, assembly GCA_015680685.1. NCBI lineage: Eukaryota > Viridiplantae > Streptophyta > Gnetopsida > Gnetales > Gnetaceae > Gnetum > Gnetum montanum. Next base: position 897,277 of record MNCI01014205.1, read on the forward strand.
CTATATCATGGATTCAATACCATTTTCTTACATCTTCCAAAACTTTTAATTCCTACGATTCCATTTTCCAACATTACTGGTGCCCAAATATGTATTCTCACTTATCCTAGAACTTTGAATTCTACATGAAAGCTTCCAACCAATCACAAGGCTTCATTTTCCATGCTAAATGTCCCGATGAAATGCAATTTTAAGGCCTCTGATATCGGGTGGGATTCAATATCAGGTCTACAGAAACTATAAATAGGGCCCTCGCAATTCTTTAGAAATCATTCTCATCGATTGTTATTATGGGAGTTTTTGCATTTTTCTTTCTTGACCAAAAGCTATGTGCATCCAAGTTTACATGATATCTAACTCCATACTACTTCCATTTCCATGGTTTTTGAACTTATTTGATCCTGAAGTGTTCAATTTCATTGAGCGGGGTGCTTGTCTGGAAAACTTGTGATAATTTTTCAAAATTTTGTATCACTTGGAAGGTATTATAAGGGTAAGAATGTTAAAAAATTATGCTTTTTAATGAACAATCAGTTGTATGCATGTCAAAACCTTTAATTAACACCCCTAAGGAATCATAACTATCATTATAAGACATATATAAGGAAAAAGAAGTTAATTGTGAAAGGTTATAAAAGAAGTTAACACTTTTTGAGGCATTTTTCTTGAAAAAAATTTTCTAACCCTCAAATCACATGAACTAAGAAGTTAACGAAACTAAGGACATGAGTAAGGTATAAACTTATTGATGATAAATGGAAAACACCTTAGCAACCTAGAATCCTTGAGTGATTGCAAATGGCCCCAAAGAGAGGAGGACAAGAAGGACCTTCACAGGGTGCAAGCAAACACCTAAAGGGTGGCAAAGGCTAACCAAGAGAATAAAGTCCACCATTTAGGCATGAAGAACAAGAGGCCCAATCATTTAGCATTCATCAAAATGCCCCTATTACAGGATAGTTGGTCTAGGTATAGGCTGTGGAACCACAGGCTCAAGTGTAGGGACAACACCTCATGTTGTCCCAAGATTGCCTCCAATCTATCCAAGAGCAATCCATGTTGACCACAATCATTATGGAAATGATGAACTTTGGGCCATTCATGGAATTTGTCCCTGAGGTAGTCAGAACTCAGCTTCAGACATTATCTTTATGACACATCCTTTATGAAAGTGATGAATGGTACCTTGATGAGATGTACCAATTCTAGCACAATAAAAAGGATGGTACCACCATCAACATTGGTGGAATGTCTATTTCTTTCTCAATTAGGGCCATTACAGAGGCTCTAAACATAGCTAATGTGGGGGCCAAAGTAGCACACCTATCCACAAGATCTAACATAGAAATAAGGAAGCTGTGGCTAAAATGGAAATATAACAAAGAAGATAAAATATACAATCATATGACTTTGGAATAGAGAATTTACTTCAACATCAGCACATACCATCTCTTTCCCACTAAATGGCTAAGTAAGATATCAACCTATGCGACTAGAGGAAGTGCAATCTTGGTGGCCAAATACAACACCAACCTTACTAAACTGTACTTCATGGAAATCCAATGGTCGTTCGAGGAAAGAAAGGCAGGGAAGTCAACACTCCCATTCCCTTGCTTGATTAGGAAGTTTTGCAAGTGAGTTAGAATCCTTGGTTACACCAATGATGTTCCAAGGAGGGCCCACAATGGTTCATTCTCTAAGTTGCTCAAACTAGCAACACCAAGGAAAGACCTTGGTGAAGAGTAAGAATAACAACCAAAAAAGAAGTGAAAATAAGAACTAGAGAAGGAGGTAGAAAAAAATCTAGAGAAATGGCAAGAGCTGCAAGTCCCACCACCACTATCACAAAATTATAGATCTTCAATGAGCCATCTACAGCGAATTGCTGAAACTCTCACTTGGGGAAGCAAGGATGAATCCAACCTCTTCTGAGTCATTTATGATGCCATTCAGCCTACAATTTCTAACAATCCATCAAGGAGATAGATCTCTTTTTAGTTAAGAGGAGAAGCCCAATGGTCATAGCAGATCTTTGGGAACACTGCATCTTTCTTAGTGGTGCTTGAAACTGAAGAAGGTGCAACAATTGTGATCATGCAACACTAAGATGCAGCAAGTGCATCAAAAGTTATAATAGACGACATCAAAGAATCCTTTAATGTGCTTGTTGTGCCCCTCAATGGACTTAACTGGAAATAAAGATGCATAGATGTTAGCTAAGACTTTAATGACTCCTTAATGAGCAGAGAGGTACCCCTACGCTCAACTATATGAATACGAGTGTTACATGCAATTCGATTGAACTCCAAGGACTAAGTGCTTATGCACCTTCATAGAAAAAGGATGGGTTAGGTGATCGTTGTCTTCCCAAGCTTACTCGTATGGTACGATTGTATGGTTAAGTAAACTTGAGGTATATGATTTTTATGCTTTTTATGTTTATGTCCTAGTGCTGAAAGGGAGAAGTGAAATAATTAAGTAACTAATTTAATTTAACTAATCCACTAGGTTCTAACTAGTCCTAACACTAGCATCCATTCCCACTCTCCATACACATCTTGAACTAGTGTAACACTACTAGGATTACCAAACGCTAATCGTTACTAGGTTACCAAGTGTTCCACATATGCTCGAAGTGGTCGTATTGTGTGCTTACTTGTGAAAATTAACAAACCAATAAAAGCAACATCAATTAACTAATGAAAGCATTAAATAACTATAAATAACATTAAATGCAATAAACAAGCTATTCTAAATGCTGCAAGGTTTATCACAAAGTTGGTCTTTATTTCCAAATACAAGGTGTGCTCAAGTACACAATGCTCAAATAAAGATTCGTTCACTTTATGACTCCTACTGTGGGCACTCAGAAATAATTCTACCATTGGAAAGTGAAAATTGCAAGATTTTGGGTAAGGGACTAAGAAACTAATGCCAAAATGAAGTGTTCCTGCCTCTTATTTATAGGTAACGAGACAGGTCTCGATATCATATGTCCAATATCGCTTGGCAAGCTCTAATATCGCAAACCCAATATCGCGGTTCATCATACCCCCACGATTGAATGAAAACTCACCCTCGAGTTCCTTACAAAATATTGGGAAGGTATGGGGTTATTGACATGGAGTGATAGACTCAAAATGCCCGATGAATGGATTGACAAATATATTACAACATTGGTGCTCATATGCATTGTGGTGAACACCATGCATAGATGACATCTAGACCTTTATTTGATAGCTTGGAGAGAGAGAGAAAAGAAAATGAGACGCATTGCTGCCAATGTCAAGACCGTGCACACTGTTGTTCATCCATGGTCATATAATGCATGTTCCTTGCATAACTGCTTCATCTCCAATCCATCTTGAGTGCTCCCTCCTATCCCAGTCCATTGTTCATGTCATTGCCATCTGCACACACAACACATTCACAAATTAGTAAGGATAAATAAGATATAATGTGATTGATACCTTGCCTTGCTATGAAGCACATTGGCTGGGTTGTGGGTATGGTAGATACTAGGTTAGAGGTTTGTAACTGGTGACTACCCAAGGTGTAGGGGTGAGGTAATTAATGGAATGGAAAAATTTATGCTAGGACCCCCATGACTAAGAGCGAACCTCTAATAGTAATAATATGGAAAACAAAAGAACAAGGAAGAATAGATAAATAATAACAATGAGGCCAATAAAGCAAAATTGGATGTCATGGATGGTTGAAATGGGAAATGGTTAATTGCAGGAAATGTTTACAAGAAAGAACTTTACAATTGCACCATCAAGGAATGCTAGTGGATCCTCCCCAAAGTAGGCTCATGCCCTTTATGCCCTAACAAACCCACAAACCAAAGAGTCCGTAGGCTCTAGGAATGACATATGGAAACAATGGTTAAGAACTTACCCACAAGAGTTTACCAAAGAATAATAATGCAGCAACCAAGATATAGACTGATCATAAAATTGGCAATGAGGTGGAATATGGAAAGAAATTTGGAAGAGAAGAGAGAATGGGATGGAATCCCAAGATCAAGGTTGTGTAAAGTCCCTTATGTATTATGTGGTTAAGGTGACTTAATAGAATTCATTCCAAATCCAAATCAAGACTAACCACATCTAATGACCTCACATCAACACACTTAACCAACTCATCCTCCTAAAGCAACAAGAATACGTCCATAGAGTCATCACCATTCCAACAAGAGAAAAATAGAGAAGCAAGAAGTGAGAAAGGGCCTTAATTAGAGGGAACCTTCAGGCATGGGTAACATATCCTTCCAGTGCCATAACTAGTGCTTGTAGCCCATGTTTCTTTATTATTTCTAAGGGGTGTGCTTTTAATTCTTACCAGTTTTTTGTTGTTGCATGAGAACCACACCATGCAAAGACTTATTTGATTTGGTCAACTTCCTGATATTTGGTCAAGAGTGGAATGGCAGAAGGCTGTATAAAACACATCCAAGTATCCAAGAGAATAGTCAGCACAAATGCGTCGAATCCCATTGAGGTCAATCCATTTGAACCTTTCCTTAGTTTGAAGAATACCAAGCCACCAATTCATTAATAAGTTTACTTAGAAAAAGGGACAGTACAGTTCCAACATCAAGGGAGATCATAGAGCTGAATGGATGGATGGATGATGTGGGCTCATTACCTATTTTATCAAAAGAAAGCATATCTTAGTATCAACAGTAAAAGTCAAAGGTAAAACCCAAACATTAGCAATCAACACTATTATAATACAATCCACCATCATGAGCACTTATTATGTGACGAATAAGAATAAATTAAACAAATAAATAGTAAAAATATTAACGATGGTGTAAAAAAAACAAGTAAAGATGAAAAATGTGTAAAAAAAAATACAAAAGGCACTGAGGGCTTAGAATGATTAACATTGGTGACTAAGTTGGAAGGATGATATCCAAAATAATGAGCAAGGTTGTCCATTTATAGAGGTGGTGTTAGTACTGGCATTTTTAGGTTCATGGGAAGGTTTGGTTTGCTAGATGTTGACCAATAATTTCTTGNTGAGAAAGGTTGTCCATTTATAGAGGTGGTGTTAGTATTGGCCTTTTTAGGTTCATGGNTCATAGCCCCTAAAGGAAAAGTTTCATGAATGATCTAAGGTCCTTCCCACATCATTTGAAACTTAGTTCATTGTGGCACATGTGTGGGATTCCAATGAAGAACCTGATCCCCTAGTTTGTATTTGACTTTCCTAATCCTTAAGTCATGACGTTGTTTGTTAAAGGCCTTGTGTAATTTGTTAGATGACAGGGTGGCTAATTGATTCTCATCTAGAAAGTTAAGGTTCATTAACTATTCTTTTTATGCTAGATTGAGTTCAAGGTTAAGGTCACATGCTATGGATAGGATACGGAGCTCATCTTGAATAGGAAGCATTGGAAGTTTACCGTACACTAACTCATAAGGAGAGTAGCCTATAGGGAGTTTCCATATGGAGTAGTATGCCCAAAGAGCATCATTCAATTTGGTGCTCCAATCTCACCTATATTTGCTAATGGTTCGTGTTAATATTTTTGTGATCTCCCTATTGGTGACTTCGACTTGACCATTTGCTTGAGGATGATATGGTGTAGTCAACTTGTGCTCAACTCCTATGCGTTGCATCAACTTTTGAAAAGTCGCACCTATAAAATGTGTACCATTGTCAAAAATAAGTGCACGAGGCATGCCAAACCTATTTATGATTTGTTGTTGAACAAATCATGCAGTGGTGGATGATGTACAGTCTGTAACAGCGGTTGCTTCTGCCCACTTTGTAAAATAGTCAACAACAACAACAATGTAGGCCTTTACATTAGACATTGGTGTAATAGGTCCCATAAAATCAATTCCCCATATGTCGAAGGGTTCTAAGGGTTGAATCCATTATTGTAGACCCTCCATTCTAGCAATCATTCCCCCATCATGTTGGCAGTGCTCATAAGATTGGATGAAATGATAAGCATCCTAGAACAATACAGGCCAATAATAACCTACAAATAAGATTTTAATGCTTGTTCATCTCCCAGCATAATTACCCCCACAAGGGCCCTCATGAGCATCTTGGAGAACTTGCAATTGATCTACATCGGGAACACATCATCAGACTAAGCCATCGGAACATACTTTATAAAGTTGTCCATTAATTTCCATAAAATATTTGGCTTAGTGAAGAAACTGTTGTTCTTTTTAATGTCTAACCCTTGTGGTGTTTCTTGTGTAAGGAGATAGGTAAGAATGCTACTATACCAATTTGTCTCTATGGTTAATTGATTGTTTACTACACCTGCAAAGACGAGTTCATTGGGGAAATGGTCAAAAATTGGATATTCGTAGCTGAGATAAATGATTAGCAACAACATTCTCAATACCTTTATGATCGATCATTATAAGGTTGAACTCTTGTAAGATCATGAGCCACCGTATGATGTGAGCGCTCACCGTTGGTTTATTTATTAGGAACCGAATTGCACTATGATCCATATGTACAAATATCTTATAGGCCAATACATCGTACCTAAATTTTTCTAGTGCAAACACCATAGCCATTAATTATTTTTCTATTGTGGTGTAATTGAGTTATGCACCAGTAATACTTCAAATTACATAATGAATGTAATAGGGTCGTTTCTGATCATCTAACTATGTAAGTATGGCTCCTAAAGCAAATTTGGACGAGTCAATCTTTATGTGGAATGGTCTGGACTAGTTAGGAGCTTGTAGAATGAGTGTTTCTACAAGCTTTTGTTTTAAGGTTTGGAAGGCTAGCTCACGTTCCCTGGTCCATTCAAAAGGTACATCCTTCTTCGTTAGTTCTACCAAAGATTTTGCAATCCTTGAAAAGTTCTTAATGAAGCATCTATAATAGCCAATATGTCCAAGGAATGATCAGAAATCTTTTATGGTCTTAGGTTGATGAGTGATTCCTTGGATGACTTTAATCTTTTCAAGATCTACCTCTATGCCTGTTTGTGAAATCTTGTGCCCTAATACAATGCCTTCTTTGACCATTAAATGGCTTTTTTGCCAATTGAGCATTAAGTTGGTTTCAACACATCATTTCAGTACTTACTCTAATCAGCCCAATGCTTACTCAAAGTCTACTCCATAGGTGGAGAAATCATCCATAAAGATCTCCACACCATTTCCTATTTGCTACTGAAATATGCTTAGAGCCAAATGTTGAAACATTGTTGGGGCATTGCACAAGTCAAACGACATCTGCTTATATGCAAAATTTCCCCAAGGACTTGTAAACATGGTCTTTGCTTAGTCTTCTAGTGCTATTTGAATTTTATTGTATCATCTATAACCACCCTAGAAAACTATAGTAGCAATGCCTTACAATGGTGTCTAAGACTTGGTCGACGAATGGTAATGAGAAGTCGTCTTTGAATGTTGTCATGTTCAATAGCCTAAAGTCTATACACACCCTTCATTTACCTCCCTTTTTGGGTACAATGACTAATGGACTAACCCATTCACTATTAATAATGGGGTAGATGAACCCAACTTTTAGAAGCTGTTCAATTTCTTCTTTAACCACTTGCTTAAGCTTTGGGTTCAGTCGCCTTTGCAGTTGTCATCGAGGTTTCATGGAGGGGTCAATGTAAATTCTATGTTGGCATATCCTATGATCTATTCCAGTTAATTCAGGATATGACCAAGCAAAGGCTTTCAACCATTTATTTACCATTTTTAACAGTCTTTCTTTTTGTTGAGGAGCAAGCTTAGCATTAATGATTACTGATTTTCCGTTCTTGAGAAATGTATACTCCATACCGGTGGGCAACAATTTTAACTCAAGGGGCTCTTGCTTGAACTCATCAGGGATTTCCAACTTCTCCCAGTTGATATTTTCGATGTTAGGAATTGGAAGTTGGTGATGGACTTGCTCTAATGTGTCTATGCTATCGATGTAAGCGCAAGTCAAGCTCTTAGTTGGTTCCATGCATATAGTTGAGTTGCTCTATTGGTTAGCTATCAGCCACTAGGTGCCTTCCTGTCTTGTGGCTACTGCATATAGGCATCTTTGTATGTTAGTTATTTGTGCACACTGGTTGCATGTAGGCAATGTTAAATGTTGTACAAACTAGGCCTTCTACAGGTAGTTGCACCCTATGTCACTGTATGAGATGCATGGAACTTTCTTCTTCTCGATCTTTCCAAATGTATTTTCCTTTGATATTTCTAGGGAAAGATCACGTATTCCTAGGCATGCATCAATTGTTCTTAGCCATGCTCTTCCCATAATAATTGGGAAGTCCCCCTTGTAGTTGTTAACTTGAATCATTAGGAAATCGGCTAGATACAACCACCCACAAATAGTGGTGACAATGTCCTCCACTAGTCCTAATGGGAAAGTCATGCACTAGTCAGCCAACTCTAAATGAATGTTACTCTTTTTTAGTGGAGGCAGGTTCTAGGCTTTATACATTTCTTGAGAGATTAAGTTAACATCGGAACCTGAATCCAAAAGAGCTTTGCACGACTCATTCCCATCGATTTGTAAATATATCAGAGGACTCCTAGGATTAGAGAATTTCCTAGGAAGATAGCTAGCTTTAATCCAGTCGATAATGGCATGAGTCAACATGACTATGTGCATTAAGTGTAGTCTTTGGTTTGAAGGAAGCTCCAAAGATTCGAATGATAGCGAGGCATTTGGAGGATTAGCCACTTGTGGTTGTAAGGACTTAGTTGGACTGTTGGTTCTAAAGAAAGATCTCTTCTTTGTGCAGTTTTCAGAACCAACAATAGGTTGAGGGTTCACAGCCCTTGTAGCATTGCATTGCTATGGTTGGGCAGAGAGCTTACCCTTCATAGCTGGAGTAGGTGGTAATGGAGCTAAGGGTGAAAGAAGTGTAGTTGGATGAGAAGGATAGTACATTTATGAAACATCTCTCCTAGGAGAAAGAGTTATATAGTACTCATTGACTTGGTAGTGAGGCAAAGGAGTGATGTGACTGGTAGAGTCACGTGGATAGATTGGCTACTGCACGTAGTACCCGTATGGGTCATGTTGATAGTAAGGGTATTGTTGACATGGTGGTGGCATTTCCAATGATGGTGTTGCCACTATTGATACTATTTATTTGGTTGTGGTGGAGTTATACTCTGATAATATGTCAAGGGTTGGTGGAACTGCCTTGGGTTACCTTGAGGATAAGGAAACCTTTGAGGTGTTTGCCGTCTGTTTCATCGTGGGTTTAGTGCATACACCCCAAACTCCTACAAATGTAAGATTACTGGGAAACATCCCTTAGGATGGTCATATTAGAATATCTCACATCCGCCATCATTGTCTGTGTCTAAATCCACAACCTCCTCAATCATGGCAACTTTGCCCTTACCTTTGTTACGTGCATATTCAGCTTCCTTCTTTTGCCTCCTCACTCGGTCACTACCTTGCTCTCTAGACTCCTCTACTATTTTGAGAACAGTTTGAGATTTATTATCTAGGGAGTCCCACATTTGTTCTACCTTTATTGATACATCTAATGCAAAATTTTGAATAGGCAAAGTTTTCCTATTCACCATCTCTTCAAGTGGTGACTCTTCTTCATCCTCACAAAATCTAACTTCTTTCTTTTGGAGGGAAGGAACTCTATTGTATTCCTCCATACTTTCTCTTTTCCTTAACTCACCTTCCTCTTTAGCAACTTACTCCAATAATCTTTTTACTTGATGGGCTCTAAGCTCAAATAGTCTCCCTTGGGCATAAGTCCCAAGGGTTCTCTGTGTTTTGTACCTAAGCCCATCTACAACATGGCGTAGTTGTTCCCTCTGTGAGTATCCATGGCCAGGGCAATGATGTAATAATGCATAATATCAGCCCATGGCAGCATCCAAGCATTCATGTCCTCCTTGTTTCCATCCTTAGGCTTTCTTTCACAAGTTGGATAGTTGGGAGTATGTTTGATACTTATCATTGAATAGTTCTAACATGGTACTCCATCGACGAATTGATTTCAGTTCTAAGGACCGATACTAGCTTTCTGCTTCTTTTATCAATGTTTGTGAAAACAACTTTAGTTTTTGCCACTCATTTTCTATATTTTGCAAGGCACATGCGTCATAGAACGCTTGTAGATGATTTTGAGGATCAGCGTTGTATCCCCCTTCAAATCGTGGGATATTGTTCATGTCTAATCTTTTGATCCTACTGTCCTTTTGGTGGCTTGTTTGGATCCTAACAGCTTCAATTATATCTAGCATACGTTTGGTAACTATTAGGGGTTCATTGTGATCATATTCTCTATGGAGTCTATGATGCCTATGTTGTTCCCTACTCTCCCTCCTTTCATGATGAGTTTCTCTAGAACGCCCTCATCCCCTTTCTCAGCTGTTTCATCTATGATCTTTGTTTTTCTTACCATTGTCCTCATGATCTTTCTTTTTGCAACTACGTCCAGATCCAGAAGGAGAGGGGGAAGGAGATTATGAAGGTGGAGAGGAAGGAGGACTAGCACCATGATGGTGCCTATCACTTTCTCTTTGGTGGTCGCGACCTTGACCATGGTTACAATCAGAATGTTCATCGTTGTCATGTGTTCATGTCCCTTTTTCAGACCCTTTGTGTCCATTGGTGTCAGAACCTAGGTTATGAATCATTGAGTGAAGATTTTGATATACAACTCCTTGACCGAAGTCATGAGAGGAACATCGTTATGTGGAAAACCTCTCTAGGCAGGTTTACCACCCTCGTTTTCACTTATGACATACAGGACATTCTAAGACTGCCTTCCCTTGATAGATTTGTAATGTCTCTCATGTTATAGGTCCCTTTGACGTTGTGCCTCCGTGCGTCGATAATCTCTCAAATTTTGTTCATGCACAACGTACTTCAACTGTAAGTGTTGCATACCAATTCGTGTGAGAGCACGAAGAAGCATACTTGGGATTGAGCAATTGGGTGGTAATACTATGTTACCCTCTAAATCACACCATCACAATTGTTCATCCTGGTGGAGGATAAAGGTAAAGTCAGGTACAAACTCATCGAGATGAACATATACCAAGCAAAACTATTAGGGCATTGGTGGATCATCATCATGTGGACTACACCTCTAACTATTCATTGTGTCAGACCTAGGCGATGAAGCACTTTCATAGGAAGAATAAGACATGATTAATTCTTCAGTGTGCAATACCCTCTTACCTATAATTGTAGGATAACCAACCCTAAGGGTTCATTCCAATGATGGGAAGATTTCCTAAGTTCTAATCAGCGCACAAACAACAAAGTCAACGGTAACTCCACCAATGATGAGCAACAAGGTACCCCTACACTCAACCATACAAATACAAGCGTTACATGCAATCCGATCAAACTCCAATGACTAAGTGCTTATGCACCTTCACAGAATAAGGATGGGTTAGGCAATCGTTGTCTTCCCAAGCTTACTCGTATGGCACGATTGTATGATTAAGTAAACTTGAGGTACATGATTTTTATGCTTTTTATGTTTATGTCCTGGTGCTAAAAGGGATAAGTAAAATAATTAATTAACTAATTTAATTTAACTAATCCGTTAAGTTCTAACTAGTCCTAACACTAGCATTCGTTCCCACTCTCCATACACATCCTGAACCAGTGTAACATTACTGGGATTACCAAATGCTAATTGTTAGTGGGTTACCAAGTGTTCCACATATGCTCGAAGTGGTAGTACTAAGTGTGCTTACTTGTGAAAATTAACAAACTAATAAAAGCAACATCATTTAACTAACAAAAGCATTAAATAACTGTAAACAACATTAAATTCAATAAATAAGCTATTTTCACTACTGCAAGGTTTATCACAAAGTTCATCTTTATTTCTGGACACAAGGTGTGCTAAGGTACACAATGCTTGAATAAAGATCCCTTCACTTTATGACTCCTACCACGAGCACTCAAAAATAATTCTAACTCTGGAAAGAAAAAATTGAAAGAGTTCAGGTAAGGGACTAAGAAAGTAATGCCAAAACTATGTGTGCCTGCCTCTTATTTATAGGCAACGAGATAGGTCCCGATATCAAATGTTCAATATCACTTGGTAGGCTCTAATATCGCAGATCTGGTAGCATGGTCTTGATATCATGGTTCATCACTCCTACAACTCATGAGGATGTGCTTGATAGATTACTATAGACTGGGTAGGTCATGACAACCCTCTTCGATATTCCAAGTGATGTCACTATAGTTTAATCTAATATTATAGCCACCAAAGGAAAACTAGTCATGGTAGAGATTAGGGCAAAGCATGCAGAAGCAAAGATACATCAATTGCAATAAGAGCTTGTCACCTTCAAGGCTGAAAGAAGTGACCCTTCCTAATTCATTGTTGGGCCAATTGATTGAGAAAAATAAAGTGGTTGAACAACAAAAGGAGAAAGTGGTCTAGAATGCCTTAGCTGTTGAAGCATAAGCATATGCTCATGTAAAGGCACTAACTGTTGCCTAGGAGGAAAACAAGCAACCTATTGCTAATAATGCAACGTTGACCATTATTAAAAAGCAAAAAAACATCTTGAAGGAGAGTATCCATAGTTGAGGGAGCAACTGTTGAGGGTCAACAGGGACAAAAGCAAATTGGCCAAAGAGAATCGAACCCTCTCAATGGAGGAGGTACATGACATACGTCAAAAATCTACAATTGAGATAACCATGTGGAAAAATGAGGCCAAATAGCACGAGAAGTTGAAAGAGCACTTGAGGGACCAAATTAGCATGTATAATCAAATCAATGAGAAAGAAATCTAGATGGCAAAGGCTTGCATAAATTCCATGTCAGTACAAAATCATGACTGGTAGTCCATCTTGGATAGCTACACCCTGGTCCACCAAGTGGAAGTGAAAAACAAGAACTTGTAGATTCAAGCTTTGAAGGAGTACATGGCATTAGCCAACCTTCATTATGCTAACCTAGCCATGTTAATAGTAGGGTGACTCAGAAATGAATTAGAATAGCAAGTAGCAAGCACTTATGCTTTATAGGAGGAGTTTGTAGATAGAAAAGATGTTCTATAGAAATTTCACATGGTAAAATCAAAACTAAAAGCAATTAAGGCTCATTATCATGGGCAAAGAGATGTAGCTTTAGACCCAGCTAGGAGACTAATAGATTATCATGAATTAAGAGAAAAATCTAGGGCTTTCGAAGAGGAACGAATGCAATTTGAGGTGTGGTATGTGAAAGCCAATTAGATGTTCTTGCAACTACTATTTCTATGGGATGTACCAGCTCTAGCACACATTGGATCATTAGCCTAGATGATGCATGACCCGAGAATGGAGGAGGAAAAATTGTAGGTGCTTTTGGATCATTATAAATTCTAGAAGCCTAATGACAAAGGGAAGTGGCCAATGGAAGAGCCACTGCCTTTGGGACCTGCATAGCTTTCCCAATTTTGTTGTTTTGTCATGTCATATTCAAATTTTTTTTTTCTAAAACACAACTATGACATGAAATAGTAAGTTTGTGTGTATATTAGAGTTAGTCAATAATCCCATACCTTTCCAATATTTTGTATAGAACTTATTCCTCATTTTGTTTAACTTGAGGATAAGTTTTCATTTAGCCGTGGGGGTATGATGAGTCATGTTTTGGTAGGGCTTCGATATTAAATATTCGATATCAAAGCTATGTTATCAAGTATCCAATATTTAGGCACAACCTCTGATGTCATGGATCTGATATCACCTCATCCGTGCCAGCCTATAAATGCAACACTTGGGTGCACAATTTATATAGGGGATTTTAGACATAGAGAAGGGAATAGATAGGTGTTAATTTGTTTCCAATGCATACCCGCAATGTGATGTTAAGTGATTGAATGACATCATTATTTGAATGTGACATACTTGAATATGTTACATGTTCGACAATAAAATCGAGATGACTTCCATCATTGCATCATCAACTTAGCTTTATTATTGTTAATTACATGAATGCTTACTATTTTCTTAGTTAATGTTTATCATTTATGGCTCATTATTGTTTTTGTCATCAAGCAGAATGAGTACAACTAATCACGAGCACTTAAGTGTAATTACTCAATAACCCAATAATGTTACTTTTTGGTATGCCTAGTAACATTATGCTTGGTAATCCTAGCAATAGTTGCATGAGGTCCAAGGCATGTACGGAAGATTAGGAACAGATACTCATCACACATAGGCTAGTTTAGACTTTACTTTCCATTGTTAATTAGACTAAATAATTAATTTCTTTATTATCATTAGGAGTAGCATAACGTCCCAATAACATCAATTATCATATGCCTCACTTTGGACTAAACAATATGTAACAAATCTACCACTAGTCCAAAGGGGAAGATAGCACACTACAATCAAGACATAATGATCTAGATACCACAACTAATCCGATCCACAAAATTCAACTAGATCATGCATGAACGCTTGTGATTCGTATGGTTGGGCGTAGTGGGTACTCACTGCTCATCACTTTTATTACTCAAAAATAGAAATTGGATTAAATTAAAAATTTTCTAATTATTTTTCAAAGTGTTTAAAAGTGAAATGTTTAGTAGTATTAGCATAATCCTCAAAATAGAGTCAAAAACATTATTAGATAGTTCACACTTTACACATTATTTTGTAGAGACTAATTTAATGTAAAGAAAGAAAGAATTAAAACTCAAATATTTCTCCTAGAAAATTACATAATAATTTGTGAGGATGATGCACTTATTATAATCATAAAAGTAAGTTATTAGGTTTTGTCTTCTTCTTAATAAAAAGGTTGTTCATAAGGAAAAGGAATAAATTTTCTTTAAAAAATAAAAATAATGGTAATTTTAAGCAAACATGAATGAAATATTCTTCAATGACTTTCTAACTTGATATTAATCCTTTTAAATATGAGAGTGCTAGTACATTCTCCACAATTAAAGAAAATTATCCATATAAGTGCTAATGCAAAAGACTTTCACCTAGTGTAACACCAAAAGAAGAGGCATTTTCATGATAATTCAATTCAAGAAGTAATGAGGAATTTCTTTTTCTCTATTTTGCTAATATAGCAAATGTTTTTTCTTATTGGAAAATGTTCTTTCAACAATTGATAACATGAATTGTTAGATAAATTCTTAGCATGAAAAATTAAGAATAGGGGCCTTTTCCCCTACATTAAAATGTTAGTATTATCATGGAATTTTTGAGGCCTTTCTAATAAATATTGAGCAAAGATTGTTTGGGAGTATCTTTCAAACCAATATTTATCTCTAATTTTTTCCCTTCTAGAGATTAAGATCTTAACATATAATATTAGTTTTTTTGATAAATGTACTTTGAAAATCTGCATCATTTTTCTTACTTTCTTATTGATCATAAAATTAATAAAGGAGATATTATTTTAATTAATACAATGTATACTAAAATTTTTTTGAACTCTAGCTCTAACAATCTTAGTAAACTTATTTAGATTACTTATTGAAGTAAAAAACAAGACATCATAATTTATAATATTTATCATCATTATCATCATCCTAGCTTTCTCTTAATAAAATGGGGTTAAGTACATGAGTTCTTTTTCACCATTCACCTCTATGAAAAGAAAGATCTTTTTTATTTTCAATTTCTTCAAATCATCTTCAATTATTTTTTCCCATATTTTATTTTATCTTCCTTTCAGTGGCTTTCTTGGAATAATGATATAAAAATCTTTTTTTATAGGTTCATTATTTGATCATCTTTGTACATGTTCAAACCATTTAAGCTATCATACATGCAACTTATTTGAAATATGAGCCACTCCAAGTCTTTTTCTAATGTTTGTATTATGCAATTTATCTTTTATGGTAACATTTAACATCCATCTAAGCATTTTCATTTCTACCACACTAATTTGTTATTCATGCCTCTTTTGTACACCCCAACATTCAACATCATATAAGATAGTAGGCTTGATTGTTGTGTTGTAAAATTTTTACGTTAGTTTTATTGGTATTCTTTTATCACTTAAAACATCACTAGCTTGTCTCCATTTTGACAATCCTACCTCAATTCTATTTCTTATAGCTTTATAAATTTTACTATTTGATTGGAAGATTAATCTTAAGAAGTAGAGTTGTGAAATGAAATTTAAGGAACCTTTATTATGTCCAAAGATCCATAAGATCTATTGGATAGATATCACCTTTGCATGAAAAATAAAGAAAATCTCTACAAAGTAACCAAGCACCAACAAGGACATCAAAATCAAATCATATAGGTTTAAGTTATAACATTATAACGTTGTCTCAAATGGGTAGTCATAGCATAAGAAAGAAATAAGTGTAACTCCTCTACAAGGGTTCTTGATTTGCACAACCTAGAAATGTACTCTTCTTAGGAGAGTTGAATCCATCTTCCACTTTCAAGTCTAAGATGCTAAGAACTTAAGTAAAGCTTACTGATAGCATTTTGATACTTGATTGGAATAGTAGTTGAGAGATAGTGACCTTCTACATCTAGTTTATTAGATCTAATATGATGTAAATAAAATTGTCTCTTGCCTTCCACGTTAGATCACATCTTTGTTAAAACATTCTGCTTGACTAGTTAGCATATATGCTTAGGATTTTGTTGCATGTCCTCCAAAGAGATATTCTATTTTCTTAACCATTGCATCCTTTGAAAATATCAATCATGGTTTGCAAATTCTCAAGAACTACTTTAGAGATTTTTTATTTTTTATTTTTTATTTTTTTTGCATTGAGATATGTAACATATAAGTGTATGTCATGAATTGGCACAAAGCTTTTTCTTCTAAAGATAATAAATCACATTCACATAATAACATTAAGGTATTTACATTTTTACCTTTAACTCATTGAAAAGAAATTTTTTTTGCATTCCTTCAATATCTTTCCAAAGTTTAGTACTAAGTCTAGGTTCTCAAACAACACATCCATACAATACAACAAGATAGATGATAATTTGAAAATTTTATTTTCTAACCTTCCAAGCCTAGAGTCCTAAATCCTTGCACTTAGTTTTGAAAACATATAGAGCCTTAAAACCTCATGCTATTTTTTCTTTAATGTACTTCCTCCACATGTAATTGTCCATATAAGCAAGACCTAAATATTTAAAAAATATACTATTTTCACATTGGTACCTCCAAAAATAAAGTTATAATAGGTGTTTCTTGTACGCTAGATCATCAATTTGGTTTTATCTACATTCACTTGAAGACTAGATGAATGATAATAGTTTTCTAAAATTTGTAACATATTTTTCATACCTTTTGTAGTAGTAGAGATCAAGCCAATATCAGCTGCATTTAAAAGAAGATTCACTACTTGGAATCCAATTTTGATAACATGACTATTTTGCCCATTATATAACCAATCTTGCATTTCATCAATAAAGATACTAAAAAGAGTTTGGAGAAAGTGGACAATGTTGCTTAACTCTAATTTTTCTTTGGACTTGAAATTTTTTCTCTAAATTATTTTCTGTAATCTCAATGATCACTTCCTCATACAATTTTTGAGTTAATGCAATCAAATATTAAAGGAGGCCAATTTTATGCAAGTGCAACCATAGTATAGTATGGATCACTAAAACGTATGCTTTTGCAAAATTAATAAAACAAATAAAAACTTTTTATTAGGAATTTTTGCAAACTCCATGAAATGTCTAAGAGTAACCAAGTAATCAATAGTGGAGTAATTTTATCTAAAACTTACTTGACACTGTGCCCTGCCCTCAGATGGTTACCTTTAGCCTAAGAACTAATTCTCTTTTCTAGCAATGTTTCCAATAACTTAGCAAAAATATTACTCGTAATGATCATTTGATAATTATTCAAATTATTTTTTCCCTCTTTTTATATAACAAAATAGCCTTACTAGTTTTCCAATGTTAATTTAATCCTTACTCTATTATTGAATTTAATTTATGCCAAATTTCTCTCTGAATAGTAGATCTTGCCTACTTTAATAATTCTACATATAAACCATCTAAATCTATAGCTTTATTAGATGATAGCTTTTTAATGCACTCTATGACTTCCTCAAGAGCAAATTGGAGAGGTTCTTATTGTATAATAGTAGTAGAATCATCATCTTTCCTTGTAAATAACTTATTGTAAAATGAGTAAGTATCTTGAAAAGAAAAATTAAATGATGAAGAGGCTTTATGATGGAAACATTATCAAATTTTTCTAAGTTTATTTTTAATAATGTAAGCAAAATATTTTTGTTGCTTCCTAATAAATTTCCTTCTCATTAGTCTAATCAAGCATTTATATGCCTTAACTACACTTTGTCTATGATTCTTATTTGCATTCTTAATGTTCTACCTAGCCTACACATATTCCTTATAAAACATAGTCTTTTGAGTACCCTATTGTTATGAATGCACAACTTGCTTCGCTACTATAAGAAAGATTTGTTCAACCTCCTTATGACATCTTGCAAGAGTCAATCTGTTACATGCTATGTTCATATATTTTTTCTTGAGTTTTCAGGTGTGTGTTTATTGAAATTTTTCTCTATTCTTTCTTTTTTCTTTTTTCTTTTTTGAGAAATAATTTGAATTTGCAATAAAAACTCTACATAATGATGGCAAGACTCCACTGAATCTTCTCCAACTCTCAACTTAATAGAATCTGTATTTTCATAAGAACATGAAAGCAAATCAATGCAGGAGTTACTTTTAAGTCTTGTAAAAGTAAATGATAAAGATTGAGGAAATCTAGGAAAACTATTAGAAATCATAAGATCAAAAAAATTTGTTCATTTCAATAGTTATTGATCCATCTTATTAATGATGCCATTTGGAGAATGTTATGTTCAACTATGACCTTCAACAATGTCTAAATTGCCAATATTATGTTGCCAGTAAATAATTTTTATTTCCTATGAACCTATCCTTGCATTAAAATCTTCACAAATAAATACTAAGCCATTTTTTAAAAAATTTATAATATCTTTGATGAGTGGCAAGGTACCCCTACACTCAACCATATGAATACGAGTGTGTACGCATAATCCGATCAAACTCCACAGATGGAGTAGTTGTGGTATCTAGATAGTTACGCATTGATAGTAGTTCGCTATCTTCCCACCTGGACTAGTATTCACTTATCATGTATGATTTAGTCTAGAGTGAGGTGTATGATATGATTTTAACACTAGGCTACTCCTAGAGACAATGGAAAATAATTTTAATTAAACTAATAAGCAATAGGAAATGAAATCTAAGCTAGCCTCAGTGCGATGAGCATTCGTCCTTAATTATCCATGTGCATCTTGGACCTCATGTACTACTTCTGGGATTACCAAGCACACATTACTTAAGCACTCCTAAATATGCTATTGGGTTACCAAGTAGTTACACTTCAATGTTCGTGGTTAAGTTGTACTCATTCCGCATTTAACAACAGGAATAGTAAATGACAGTAAAGAAATATGAACTAGGAAAACAATAAATAACAATGACTATTAAACAATTAAAAACTAAGTGAATGCTACAATGATAGAATAATCTCGATCTTTATTGTCAATCATGTGTGTGTCCAAGTACATCACACTCGAATAAAGGTTCTGTACAATGACAATCATCACACTACAGGCATGCACTAGGGAAAGAATTGAAATGAATTAAAACTAACAAAAAGACTCTATACTTACACTTACCGACTCCTCCCTTTCTTGTGCACCCGAGCATGGTATTTATAGGCCTACACAGGAATCACAATATCATGTATTCGATATCATTATCCAGGCTATGATATCGCATACTCGATATCAAGGATCCAATATCAGGGCCTGGAAAAACATGATTCATCATACCCCCATGACTGAATAACAACTTATCCTCAAGTCAAACAAAATGAGAATGAGTTCAATTGATTACACAGTGGATAGGTATTGGATTATTGACTAGCTAGGAATTACTCATGCCACAATGTGGAATTGAACAAAAAAAAATTAGGACACAGACACATAATTTACAAAAAAACAAAATTTGTTGAAACTCATGTGGTTCATGACGGTGGTGGCTTCTCCATGGGTTTCTTCCTCTTATCTTGTGCTCCAAGTTTTGGAAATGGATGTCTCTAAAGGAGTGCCTGGAGCTTTTCTTCTTCAGTTCAAGGATCTTATGCCATCTATGCTGATGCTCCAATGTTTGATGGAGGTGACACCTCCCATGGACACAACAATTTCGAGAGCATTTGATTGGCCTTAACATACCAAGCCACAAACAGCTATCGTTCCTCTTCATACGCTTTAGCTTTGTCCTTGCATTCTTGGTAGTCTATGAGCCATCAAGCCAAATCCACTGTGACATCCTTCTATCCTTGGTAACTAGTTTTGACCACCTCTAATTCAAAATTTTCCACTTTTAATTTTTGTAGCATTTTCTTGTGTTCAACAAATTCTATTTCATACTTTGCATAGGTGGTTGCTACTTGCTTTTCCAATTTTTTTCTCAGGCTTCCTGCTGTCAATATGGCCAAGTTGGCATATTGCAGGATTGCCAACTCCATGTACTTCATGAGATCTTGTATTTGCAGGTCCTGACTTTTCAATTCAGCTTGGTGGGTGAAGGCATAAGCATCCAATATGGCCTGCTAATCAGTGTTCTAAGCACTGAGTGTGTTAATATGGGCTTTGGCCATATGGATTCATTCTCAATCATCTACTTGTACATCCCCACCAAATCTCTAAAATGTTATTTAAGTTTTTCATGTTACTTGGCCTCATTCTGCCATGCACTTATTTCAATCATCATCTTTTGGTGGATCGCGCATGCCTCCTCCATTGAGAGGGTTTGGTTTTCTCTAGCGAAAGTATTCATATTTAGGTTGACCCATATTAATTGTTCTCATAATTACTAAAAATTTTCTTCAAGAACATTCTTTTATTTTTCTACTGTGGTCAACTAGATATTTTCAGTGGCGAGGTATTTATTTTCTTCTTATGAGGCCTTGGGTGCTTTAGCATGTGCATACGTTTAAGCTTGTGCCTTGGAATCATCCCAATCAACCCTCTCTTTTTCCTCTACCACTCTTTTATTCTCTTCTAGCTACTCTATCTAGAAGGATTCTAGTTGGTCTACAAGGATGAATTGGGACAGATCCTACTGTGCAGCTTGCAAGGTGATGAGCTTTTCTTGGAGTCTTTCTAACTCCTCCTCTACATGTTTGGCCTTAACCTCTACCATGACCAGCTTTCCTTTTGTGGAGATGAGGTTTGATTGTGTTGTTATGACATCTTGAGGGATGTCAAACAAGGATGTCATCACTTGTCTTATTTGCAGCAATCGATCTAGAACATCCTCATGATCCACAAGAGTCATTGAGGGATTAGCCAAAGTTTGAGCATCACGTGCTGCTATAAAATCTACCAGTGGCACAACAAGGACATTAAATGATTCCTTGATGTGGTCTGTGACCACTTCTACTATTCCCGCTACATCTTGGTGCTGCATGACCACTATTGTGGTGCCTTCACCAGTTTCTAATTACACCTAAAAAGATGCAGTGTTTTCGGAGATCTGTTGTGACCAATGTGATTCCCCTCCTCTTGTTTCGATAGACACCTCACCCTATTTGTGATCAATTGAGACTGTGGGTTGTATGGCATCATCGATGACCCTAAAGAGATTGGCTTCATCATGGTTTTCCCAACTAACTGTTTCAGCGATGGCCCTAAGATGGCTTATTAACGGTCAATAGTCCTACGGCGACGATGATGGCTGGTCTTGTTGGCCTGTAAGTTGTGTGCTGGGCCCCTCTTCCTATTCTTACTCAGGCTCCAATGTCTCACCAGCACTTTTCCTTGGGGCTGGTGGCTTTAATAATTTAGCGAATGAAACATTTTGGGCCTTTCTGGGGACATCATTGGTGTACCCCAAAATTCCAGCATGTCGGCACAACTTCCTAATAAGACAAGGGAAGGGCAATGCAAACTTCTCCATCTTACATTCTTCAAACCGCCTCAAAATCTTTCTAAGATATAGATGGGGTAGGTTAGCATTAACCTTGTCCATCAAGATGGCACTTCCTCTAGCCACATATGTGGAAATTCTGTTTAAACCTTTTGTTGGGAAAATGTGATATGTGCCGATTTTGAAGTAGATTCTCTTTTCAAGTGTAAGCTCTCCATATGCTTTATCTTCCTTGTAGTACGTCCTTTTCAATCATATCTTTCGCACATCAACATCGGAACAAGTGGACAAGTGAGCAACCTTTGGCCTTGTATTCAAAATATTTAGAACTTCTAAAATAGCTTTGGCAGAGAAATCAATAAAAATACCACCAATATCAACGGTGGTGCCTTCTTCTTTATTGTGCCAAAATTGGTACGTCTCTCCTAGGTACCAATCACCACTCTCAAAGAGAATAGACCACAGAGGAGACCCCTTAAGTTGGTCTCTAATTGCCTTAAGGGAAAATTCAATGAAAGGTCCAAAATTGAGTTTCAAAATCACAACTACTGACATGGACCTTTCACGAATTGCCTGAACACATTCTAGAGACAACGTGAGATGTTGTCCCTATTTAGGTGCCCTGCTATCTCCACCTTCAACATGCCCCAATTGCATAGTAACAGGAGGTTCCTGATAAATGCTGAATGATTGTTCCTCTTGCTCTATATGTTTTTCATAAGGCGCTTGGCCTCTACCTCTCCTTGGCCATTTGGATACACCTTGAGAGGATCCTTCTTACTGTCCTCTTTTAGGGGCCATCTGCAATCACATGGGACTGATTATCAGTAAGGCTTATTTACAAAATTAGATTAATGCCTTACTCTTTGCCCTTAATATATTCATTTCTTGCTTAGTGTGATTTAGAGTTAGATATTTTCACGAAAATCCCCCTAAAGGTTTTGATGTTGGGCCCAAATTTGATTAGGTGACTCCAAAAAATAAGTTTCCTAGTCTGGGTGAAGAAATAAAATTAATTTGGCAAATTTTTTTCTTATCATTTTTAAGGTCACTTACCCTTGATACTATCCTTCGGGCAATGATGAATTTCGAAAAAACTACATGTGACTTGAAGCGTACCCTTCCCCCATGACTAAGTTAAACACTCCGAGTTTAGGCAAGTTCGATTGGAACAAGAATCAGAGCATTAATGAGCAAGTTATGGATGTTTTGAATGATAGATGCACAAGCTCAAAAATTCGTGGAAGAAAATTTCAACAACTCCCCTTGCATGAATAGTGAAAAATGATGTTGATGTGCACAAGGGGGTCCATATATATAGTTTTTATAAACACAATATTGCGTACCCAATAGCACAAACTCGATATCGCGTCGAACCCAATATCGGGTACTTGATATCATGTCCTTTTGAAAATAGGGTACTTGGAAAAATTCATGAATTTTCGAATTCCCAAGGTCAAAAATGAAGGATTTAAGATTGAACTGAAAGATCTAGGGTAATGTAAAAAAGACCTAAAGGCACTGAAAGTGTAATGAAGTGGAATTTGACAATGAAATTCAAGAATAGGATGAGGAAAAAGGACATATTGTGGTGCATAGGAACATTGGAATTTAAAATAATGATAAAGGGAAAGATTATTGTAGCAATGCAATACTTGGAGGGTTTAAGATGATGTGGTGATGTGCAAAGAGTGCAAATTACAAAAGTTGTGCAAGTGTGTCCTCCCCAAGGCAGATTCCTACCTATCATGCCCTTTTGTAACTACACCTAAAAATGTCCATAGGCACTAAAAGGTTAAATACAATCTGCACCAGTGCAAAAAAACACACACATGTAGATACCACCCTGATGAGGTATGAATTCTATGTTATACAAGACACAAGTCAAAAATACATGAACAAGGAGATGAGGTGAATTGTAGAAGGGATTGCAGAGATTGGGACATGAGGTAACTAACCCTGAGCACAGTGAATTCTGAGTGTAGGGCATGATTAATGTGTCATTAGCCTGTCACTCCAAAATCAAGATCAAGTCCATTCTTCCGATCAGTGACATCGCATTGTTTCAACTAATGAAGGATAACCATAAGAGCACCATGATGGCAAGGTGTACGATCACTTGGCATTTTGTCCAAGGGAGGAGTGTTTTGGAATTGCTTGGTAGCATGTTTTTTTTTTCTTTTTCTTCTTTTAGCCACTTTGGCACTTTGTCTTTTTCCAACAATGAACCAGAGAAGCTGCCAACCTTCAAGCATGGGTGCGTGTCTTTCCAATGGAACCCCCAGAATAGCATTGAGTTTCTTTGTTGCATGCCTTTATTACTCTTACTCCCATTTTTCATTAGATCTACAAGGATCTTAATGTAACTAGGCTGCCTGATAGCACCTACAAATGTCACCAAAGAGAATCCACAAGTTCCCTTGATGTCACACCTTAGCCACTCCTTCTTAGTCCATCATTCTTCGCTTTGGGCATAATAAGCACAAAGTTACTTTAAGTTTTAATGATGGCAAGAATATCATCATTCCTAGAGTAGAACCTCTTATTAATAGAATGGGCGGGTGGATGTTGTGGGCTCACTATCCAAATAAGTAATCACCTAAACTTGATAGCATAGAACAACACCTCAACCAACAAGTCACATGAGTGTTTTATTCATAGATGAGATTACCCATAAAAAGATAAAACAACAAATTGAAAATGAAAAACTAGAAAACAAAAAATTGTAAAATCAAAGAAAAAGAAAAGAAAAAACATTTACTAATTCTACTTATTAGAATGGAGTATATCCTCCATAACTAGAATTTTGAGCATGGCTAGAATTAATAAATGGAAAATGTGGATCCATGCATGTGGGAAATATTGGAGTCTGGTCATATCCAAACCACTGGGTGTCTTTTGATGTGGTGGCAAGAATGTACCCAAATTGGGGTTCACACACTTGATTAAAGTAGGCATAGTGGGGCAAATTATAAGATGTGGTTAAGTGATAAGGAGTTGACCCCTATGGCACTAGTGACCGTAAGATGATATGCAAAGATCAATATGTCTCCCTACGTGGTTATATTCATTAGGCTGCATGGTTGTTGGAGTGTTAATTGATGGCCCTGATAAGGTAATAGGAGGGGTTGAGTTCAAGAAAAAAGATGCATCATAACATTGGACTTGTGCTGAGTTGGTGGATGCAGTGGTTTCAGAACTATGCTTTCTCTTTCTTTAGTCATGTCTAAAGAAAGGACACTTTCAACATTGTGGAGGACCTCCACTGTTGTTCACAGTAGCAGCACAAGTAATGTTCATGGGTTGGTGCTGTGGTGCAAAACCTTTTGGCACAACTGGTGGAAATGTAGAAGGAGGTGGATGATGAGAATATTGAGGGCAAGGAGAAGTGCAAGAAACATGAGGTGGCGATCTTGTTGGAGAGGACATGGGTTGATAGTACTCAAGAGAATGATACCGATGTGGTGAGATAGAGGATATTGACATAGTTGGAGAAACGAGATACTGAACATAATAAGCACTTGGGTTCGAATAGTATGAAGGGTGTGACCAGTTTGACGGTGGCCTCCCCCATGACTGGGGTTTTTGCCACTGTGGTTGAACCCAGTATTTCTATACGAAATCTAGATGTAACATTCCTCCCCAATGCTCATGTAAATGTGACAAGATTGGGCATTGGCCTTTGGGGTGATCGTACAAGCAAATGTCACATTGATATAGGTGGTTTGTAGTTGAGGTCTTATCCTTATTTCCTTTAATCCTTCTTTCCAATTGTTGTGTGGTGTCCTATCCTATTTCTTGGTTTGACATGGTTTCACCTCTAATAATGTTGGCATATTCTCCGCATTTTTCCTATACCCATTCTGTTATCTTATTGATCTTTGCCTCAATTTCATCTAGTGATTGTAGTATTGGCAAAGATGATTCCACCCCCTTGAGGTAAGTTGATTTCTCCTCTTTATGATCATGGAC
Organism: Gnetum montanum; assembly: GCA_015680685.1. Classification (NCBI taxonomy): domain Eukaryota; kingdom Viridiplantae; phylum Streptophyta; class Gnetopsida; order Gnetales; family Gnetaceae; genus Gnetum; species Gnetum montanum. The sequence continues at coordinate 923,146 of MNCI01014205.1, forward strand.
CTTTGCTATTTTAAGATTTCGGTCCTGTTGAGAGCTTTCAACATTCTCCCATTTAGCTATTTCTCCTTCTTCTTTTGTTACCCACTTAATAAGCTCTTGGAATTGGTGGGTTCATAGCTCATATAGTTGACCTGGGGCATACATCCCTAAGGTCTCCCTTGTTTCATTATGGAGCCCATCCATGATGTGATACATTAGCCTTTCCTCGGAAAACCCATTGCCTGGGCAATTGTCTAACAATGAATAGTATCTTTCTAAGGCCATATCCAAGGGTTCATGTTGCCCTTGTTTCCACTCTTGGATTTGTCTCCTTAAGGCTGACACTCTTGCATAGGTTTGATATCTTTCATTAAATAATTTTACCATTGTTGGCCAACATCAAATTGACTTTGGTTTTAAAGACCTATATCATACTTTTGCTTCGCCAATGAGTGTCTTAGGAAAGAGCTTAAGTATTTTTCATACATTATCAATGTTGTTCCATGCACAAGCATCATAGAAGGCTTGCAAATGATGTTGCGGATCTAAATCATAGCCTCCTAAAAACTTGGGAAGTTTATTTAAATCAAGCTTGGGTAGATGGCTTTCCTTACGATGCCTGCGAGATATTCGAATAGCCTCTTATATATGCATTAGGCTCTTAGTAGCTAGCAGGGGTTCATCGTCTAGGTTATGAATTTGTGAGTTGAGATGATGTTGTCTTCGTTCATGTTGGTGTTCCTGACTTTGCCCGTGGGCTTGACTTTTATTTCTACGCTAACCCCTTGAAAAATGATCATCCGTGTCATGACCTGACGTCCAAAGAGTGTTAGAGTTGGATAACAAGAGTTCTTGTATACCATTGGGGTGTTCATGAACATAGGGGATCCTTGCATGAGATTGAGTACTCCAAACTTCATCTTCATCATCATATAATTTGTTGGTTCTCCAATGAATTGCCTTACTAGTTGTTGCATTATCATGGTCTTGTGATAGATACATTGTTGTGATTTGTGTGTGACTTATTTGCAATTACTTTCTTTCTAAAAGATATATCGTCAAGGCTTCATTATAGTGATCTTGGATGATGTAACTAATCCAAATAACTAGCACCATCCCCGACAATGGTGCCACTGATGAGTGGTGAGGTACCCCTACACTCAACCATACGAATACAAGCGTGTATGCATGATCTGGTCAAGCTCTACAGACGGACTAGTTATGGTATCTAGATAGTTACATATTGATCGTAGTTCACTGTCTTCCCATCTAGACTAGTATTCGCTTATCATGTATGGTTTAGTCTAGAGTAAGGTGTATGATATGATTTCTAACACTAGGCTACTCCTAGAGATAATGGAAAATAATCTTGATTAAATTAATAAGCAATAGGAAATTAAGTCTAAGCTAGCCTAAGTGCGATGAGCATCCGTCCTTAATCATCCATATCCATCTTGGACCTCATGTACTACTTCTAGGATTACTAAGTGCACATTACGTGAGCACTCCTAAATACGCTACTAGGTTACCAAGGAGTTACACTTCAATGTTCGTGGTTATGTCCTACTCATTCCACATTTAACAATAGGAATAGTAAATGATGGTAAAGAAATATGAACTAGGAAAACAATAAATAACAATGATAATTAAATAATTAAAAACTAAGTGAATGCTGCAATGATGGAGTAATCTCGATCTTTATTGCTAATCATGAGCATGTCCAAGTACATCACACTCAAATAAAGGTTTTGGACAATTACAATCATCACACTGTGGGCATGCACTGGGAAAAGAACTGAAACGAATTTAAATTGACAAAAAGACTCTATATTTACACTTACCAACTTCCCCCTTTCCTGTGCGCCCGAACGTGGTATTTATAGGCCTACATAGGAATCACAATATCATGTATTCAATATCGTTATCCAGGCTATGATATTGCGTACCTAATATTGAGGATCTGATATTGAGGCCTAGCAAAACACGATTCATCAATCTTTGCCTAAGAATTGAAAAGGATGATCACAATAGAGCTCTATAGAATCATACAATGTAGCATCTCTAGGAGGAAAATAGCATATGACAAGGAAAGCACAACCATGTTGACATAATATTTTTAGCCAGACATATTATTTATGGTCATTATTTTTTTCTAAAAGCACACAATTTTCAAGATATTTCCTCACTAATACTCCAATGCCACTATAAGGTTTGCCTCTTTATCCTACTTTTGTATTTCTTACATTAAATTTAATAAATCTAAGAATGACAAAATCTACAAAACCAACATCTTCCTGAGTTTCAACAAAATAAAAAATATCAAAGCTATTAAAGATGCTACTAATATTTCATTGTATCACTTCATAAAATTCTGATGTTTATTGTAATAAGTAAGATACTCATAAGCATTGAAAATTTTTTTTTAAAAAAAAAAGATTTTATCTTTAAAATTTTAGGAATACTTTTTTCTTTTGAGCCTAATTTAAATATTTTTTGGAATTATATGGTTAAAAAATTAAAAAGAAATGGAAAGAGAAGAAGCTCATCCTTGTTGATAAAGGCTTTATTATTAAGAAAATGCTTCAATCTACTCAAGGGTATTACTTTAGCTATGGGGCATCTATAAGAAGCTTATTTTGATAAAATTGATCAAATTAGTCATTAGAATCCATGATCTACTATGCAAAATATTAAAGGCTTTTATAAAGTTTCTTAGGATATCTACACTATTTACAATAAAAATGGAAGAAATGACCTCATTAATTATTATTAGTAGGATGTTTCTCTATCAGTAAAATGGATTGTCTAATCAGGATATGTAAACAAAAATTTGCTAATTTGAGTGATGATAAGGTGCTTACCTTTTAAGTTAAAAGACATAAATTTGAGCTTGAGTGTAACTACTTAAAGAGGTTAGCCTTTCACTCATCTACTAACCCTCCTAGGACCCTACTTGGTAGGATGGGCATTGAGGATTCAAGTAATAATTTTTTTTTACCATGTTAACTATATGTCTTGAGCTATACTTATAATCAAATTATTTTAAAATAATGAGCTGCTAGCCAAGTGGTAAGACTTTTGATTTGAAAACTCTAAGTTATGGGTTTGATTCCAATAGTTAATACTAAGTTATAAAGTTTTTATTTCATTTTTGGATTAATATTTCTCATGTGTGTCTAATGTTTTTGCAATGAATCTAATCTTATTTTTCTCTAACAAACATGGTTTCTCTCTTTTTAGTTTCTCTCTAATGGATTTGATCTCTCCAAAATTTCACTGTGGGAATTCTAAATGTTTTCAACTTTTTCAACCAATATAAAAATTGCTACATCTTCTATCGATGCAAAAATTTTTGTTGATTCTCAAAATGTAGATTTAGAAGGTGATGAGTGGTGAGGTAGCCCTACACTCAACCATATGAATACAAGCATTCACACACGATCCAATCGAACTCTACAAACGGGCTAGTTGTGTTATCTAGATAGTTACTTGCTGATTGCAGTTTGCTGTCTTTCCACCTGGACTAGTATTTGCTTTGTCACGTATGGTTTAGTCTAGAGTGATGTGTATGATGTGTTTTCTATTACTATGCTACTCCTAGGGCAATGGAAAATAACTTTCTTTAACCTAAGAGGGAAAGGGTGAAGATAGTCTAAGATAGCCTAAGTGTAATGAGCATTCGTCCCTTAATCATCCATACACATCTTGGACCTCGTGTACTACCACTGAAATTACCAAGCACATGTCCTAGGTATGCTACTGGGATACCAAGTAGTTACACTTAAATGCTCGTGATTAAGTCATACTCATTCCGTGTTTACTAACAAGGGTAGGAGATGAGGGTAGAGAAATATTAATTATAAAAGCAATAAATAACAATTAAAATTAAATGAATGCTGTAATGATGAAGTAATCTCAATCTTTATTGCCGGTCATGTGCGTGTCCAAGTACGGCACACTCGAATAAATGTTCTGTACAATTACAATCATCACACTGTGGGCATGCACTAGGGAAAGGGTTGAGAGGAAAAACTGACAAAAAGATCCTACTCTAACACTAACTTCCTATGCCTTTCCCATGCGCCCCATTATGTATTTATAGGCTCACAAGGGAACCATGATATCGTGTATCCAATATCGCTTGTTAGGCCACGATATCGTGTACCTGATATCGAGGGTCCGGGGACTCATCAACCCTAATATCTTGTACCCGATATTTATTACTTTCATAATTAATATTTCTTACTTTCATACCCCCACGACTGAATAACAACTCGTCCTCGAGTCAAAGAAAGTGAGGAACAAGTTCAATTGATTACACAGTGGATAGGTGTGGGATTATTGACTACCTAGAAATTTAGTCATGCTATAGTAGAGAGTTGAACACAATAAAATTGGGACACATACACAAGATTACAAAATTTATTGGAACTCAAGTGGTTCCTGGTGGCGATGGCTCCTCCATGGGTGCCTTTCCTTTGTCTTGTGCTTTAAGCTTCTAAGATTGATACCGTTGAAGAAGTGCCTGACGTTTCTTCTCTTCTATCTGATGATTATGAGTTGTCCATGTTGATGTTTCAATGTTTAATGGAGTCGACACTTCCCATGGACACAGCAACTATGGGAACACTTATTTGGCCTTGACATTCCATGTCGCAAATAGCCATTGTTCCTCTTCATAGGCTCGGGCCCTAACCTTTCCACCTTTTTATTGGCCAGATTGTGCAGTGACAAGAGGTTCCTAATGGATGTCCAATGATTGTGCCTCCTACTCTACATGTTCTACATGAGGTCCTTGGTCTCTGCCTCCCCCTGGGCATTCAATTGCACCTTAAGAAGGTCCTCCTTGTTGTCCTCTTTTAGGGGTCATCTATAATCACACAAAGATCAATTATTAGTAAGGTTATTCAAAGAAGTTCAATTATTTCATACCTTACTCATTACCTTTAATAAATGTTGAATTCTTTGCTTAGTGTGATTTTAGAGTTAGAAATTTTTTTCAAGGAATTTGCCCTAAAAGTTTAATGTTGGACCTAGTTTGTTTAGGTGACACATCAAAGGACACGTAATGGTTTTGAAAAACATTTGATAAAATGATGACAAAGGAAAGAATAGAGTTGGCAATGAAGTACTCGAAAGGTATAAAATGATGTGGTGGTGTGCAACAAGTACAAGTTACAAAATTCACGCAAGTGGGTCCTCCCCAAAGCAGGTTCCTACCTATAATGCCCTTACGTAACCACACCTTAAAATGTTCATAGGCACTAGAAGGGTTAAATGTAATCCACACCAATTCCACAAAACACACACATGTAGATACCACCGTGATGAGGTATGAATTCAATGCTACACAAGATAGAAGTCACAAATACATGAACAGCAAGATGAGGCAAATTTTAGAAGAGATTGCAGAGATTAGGACATGAGGTAACTGGCCCAGGGCATAATGAGTCTTAAATGTAGGGCATGATTAATGTGTCATCAACCCGTTGCTCCAAAATCAAGACCAAGTCCATTCCTTCAATCAGTGACATCGCATTATTTCATCCCATGGTGGACATTCATAAGAGGATCATGACAGCAAGGTGTACGATCACTTGGCATTTTGTGCAAGGGAGGAGTGATTGGGAATTTGCAGCACACTTGTCTTGATCTTTTTCTCACTTTTTGCTTGGCTGCTTTGGCACAATGTTTTTCTCGCTCTTTTTTTTTGTTTTGTTTTTTTTTTTTTTT
>MNCI01014205.1:931972-959052 GCA_015680685.1 Gnetum montanum
AGAGGAAAAACTGACAAAAAGATCCTACTCTAACACTAACTTCCTATGCCTTTCCTGTGCGTCCCATTGTGTATTTATAGGCTCACATGGGAACCACGATATCGCGTATTCGATATCGCTTGTTAGGCCGCGATATTGTGTACTCGATATTGAGGGTTCGATATTAGGACTCATTAGACCTAATATCTAGTACCCAATATCAAGGGTTCGATATCAGCACCTGACAAACCATGATTCATCACAAGGTAATGAGAAAAAATTTCAAATGTCTTCTTCTACTAATGTTAATGCAACTAAGATGCCTTAGTTTATTCTTCCTAATGGTGTGTATACAAGTTATTGGTAGCTGATCTTCCATCACAATATGTGTTCATTCAAATTTTAGGTTGCATGCCTCTAAATTAAACTTCCACTTTGTGATGAGCAACAAGGTACCCCTACGTCCAACCATATGAATCACTAAGGTGTTCATGCGTAATCTGGTTGAATTCTATTGATTCCTAGTGTTCTCATACATAGGATTCAATCTAGGAGGTGAATCAAATCATGGCACGGTCATTGTCTTCCCAACTACACTTATGAGGCTAAGTTGTATGGTTAAGTGTAATTAAGGCACATGATTTTTATTATTTTTATTATTTTATATTTTGTTTGCCTAAGGTTGGTAATAGATTGAAAATAAATTGATTAACTAATTCAACTAATTCAATTGCTAATTAATAACTAACTATCCTAACATAAGCATCTAGTCCCACTTTATGTACACATCCTGAACACATACAACATTGCTAGGCAACCAAGTTTTAAGCACTACTAGGATTACCAAGTGTTATACGTATGCTTGAAGTGGTCGTACTTATGTATGCTAGTCTATTTAGCTTAATTAATTACTTAAAGTCTTAATCATTCTAGTTTAAGTAATTGCTTAATTAATGAAAATAATAAATGCATAAATAAATCATTAAGCTAGTCCAACTACTACAAGGTTTATCAAAAAGCTCGTCTTTATTGTCGCACACACTGTGGTGCTCAGGTACAACAGTGCTCGAATAAAGATCCATACACTCCATAACTCTTGCTGTGGGTACTTAGAAAATTATTCTATCTTTTATGGAAACAAACTGCAAGAATTTTGCTAGCAACTGAAAATATTTTACTTATTAACACGGTTGGGGTGTTGTATTTATAAACTTACTAGGGTGCCACATCGACAAGTATAGGTCAACGTAGGAAACCCTACATCAACAAGATCCTGTTGATGGGGTCACGTCAACAACATCTAGTTGATGTAGCCAACTAAAGACACTTCATCACTCTGTGTGTGTGTGTAATGTTGATCATTCATAAGTGGACTTTAAATTTTGATATCTAATCTGAAGAATATTTTAAAATTTTATGTTTTGTTAAGCTATTTAATCTTCCATTAGATTTTCAAATAACTGAGTAGGAAATTATTACTCTTCTCAGTTCCATTAAGCATATGAAATTTATTTCCATAACATGTTAAAAATAATCTTCTTAATTCTAAAAAGGAATTAGTTATGCAAACAAGCAAAATAACTTACATTCACCAAATTACATATTATAATTTTCCTAATTCTTGTAATTTTTGTCATCATGAAGGATATTTATTTAATTTTTTTTCTTTTTTGTTCAAGAAAAAAGCTGTTGAAGTTGATGTTAGAAAAAAATAATATGAAGATGAAGATATGAAAAATAAAGTTAATGTCAATGATAAAGACTATCAAATAACAACCAAGAATTTAGAGAAGACATAAGCTTTTGTGAATATTTTTTTAACTATAGAAAGTATTGTACAATCTAACTAAATAGCCCATAAGGAAAATCCATTCTTATCTAACAAAATAAATATTAAGTCAAAGATCAATACTAATGTTGAGAAGTAGGCTATAGTTTTTGGTTATCAATGCAAGATTCATATTAAGCAATGAAGTAGTGGCAATATAGATTATGTGCACCAATTTCTTGTATTCATTTGGATGCTAATATGTTGTCACAACTTTCTATTGATACCTCAAATATTTTTGATATTTTAAGTTTAAGTACAGATATTGAAAGTGGTGTGAATGTTCTTAGGAGAAAGGGTCCCAAATAATAATTAATTTTCCTCTCTTTGATTTTTTAAAAATATCAACTAGAAGGTTGTACACTTGAGAACACATCCTAGAAAGATTTTTCTTTCCATGTTATGTTTTGTTTCTTTACTTGATGTTAAGCTTGTGATGTACTCTAAATGTTTTTTTTTTCTCTTATTCTTAATATTATTTATAAGGTTCAACAACCCCCATGTAAAGTTTTAATTTGATCATATGTTTTTAGAGTGAATAGTATTTAAAAATTTATTATAGGTTCCATCACCAACTACACCCCACCATCCCTCTCTCTCTCTCTTTTTAGAGTGAATAGTATTAAAAAATTTATTATAGGATTTGTTGGATAGTTACAAAGCCTCAACATATTGTTGAAGAAAGTTGAAAACATCATTGATATAATTCCCTAAGCAAATAGAGTGAATTTGAAAGAAAAAAACTGGGAGATTACAATTAATAGTAAATCCATTCGAATGTGAACCAAAGATGGGCAAAATAAAAAATTATGTTCTTCCTCTTCTATGTTTTGTTTGCATGATCTACAAATACACTCTTCTCTTGGTAAATTAATCCAATGACCTATCTCAATAAGAAGATGATAAGAGCTCATTCTTGCTTTAGCAATTTGATTTCTTAAATGAATAGGAATAGCTAAGAATATATACTTTGAAGTGGAAGATAATAAACCTCCACTAATAGAATGTAAATACAAATGCTTTTCCTTGACTTGTTCAACTAAACTTTAGCTAATACTTTTTGTTTTATAGTTTTTTGGAAGAGCCTTTTGTTTAAATGTGACATCCCATTCTTGAATGTCATGGCAAACATGAAATATTCATTATATTAGACATTATGCATAAGATGACAATATATCAAATTTCAAATATATGTAACATTCGACATTCTGCGTAGAGGAAATAATAGGGAAAATGCAAAAAGAAAAAGAAAAGAATGCTTTATTGATATGGAATAGTGTATCTAGATCATGCTTTGAGAGTGTTCCTTGGGATTTTCTTCCTTTGGCATCTATCCCCTTAGAGGCAATCTAGCATTGCCACCATAGTTAGGCCTACAACTGACCAAAAGGGATAGCCAGTCCTCTTTTTATCTTGCTTCACCAGGCTCTCGTGACTTGTCTATACTGACTCCGCCACTCCATGTTGGCACAACCTCTAAGCTGAGGTATAAATGCCTTAGGTTAAACCCCCAAAGGTTACCTCAAGAGACATGTTTGTTATTACAATGTGCCCTTTTGGGTCTTAATTACAACTACCCTTTCGACTCTTGTTAAGATAACAATAACACTTGTTATGAATAGGCACCATCTTTGTTATGGAACAACATCATTTGGGAATGGGGACATTACATTAAAGAAAGATCCTCTATTGTACTATTCCATGATTGAAGCTACAATTTTCCTTGATGCTACCATCCATTTTCTTATGTAGCATTCATTATCTCAATGTAATTAACTTCCTCCATGTGACTTAACTTTTCAGTATAAGCAATACATTGACAAAGGGCTTCAACTTTAAGAAGAAGCAAATGTGCTTCCAAAAGTAAGATATTATAAGAATTTTGCATTGTCACTTGAAATTCATATACAAGAATCTGTATTTGAACATTGATGGGACACGATATCGCATGGGCCGCGATATTGCATCCTCCCCCGCGATATCACGTACGTGATATTGCGGTGCGCCGTCATATCTATAAATAAGAGGCAGCTCTCCCTTGTTTCCTCATCCTAGGCTAGACAGTAGAGAAACTCTGGCAGATTGATCACTCCAGAGATAGAATATTTTCCATGTGCCTATAGTAGGAGTCCTAAAGTGAACGGATCTTTATTCGAGCAAACATTGTATTTGAACACAAGTTTGTGTACGGCAATAAAGACGAGCTTCTTGGATATACCTTGCAGTGCATGGAATAGGCTAATTAGGATTTTATTTACTGTTATTTATTATTTGTTATTTATTATTTGTTATTTACTGCTTTCTCTCTCAACCCTTCTCTCCTAGTTAAGTGCCTCAGTACGATCACTGAGCACTTGCGTTACGCGTGGTGATCCCAGCAACAACTAGCGTTTGGTAGCCACGGTTGCATCGGTTCAGGGTGTGTACGGTAAGTGGGAACGGATGCTGACGCTAGGTAATTTAGACTTAGTTCATTAGTTAGAGTTAGTAATTAGTTTCTCAACCCTTCACCTTGTTAGCATAGGAGACAAAAGCATAAAAAGCTATAAAAATCATATACCTCATANCTCTAATTTTTTCTAATTATGTATGGAATGAGAAGGCTCCCATGCAATACAACCATAGAATAATTCAAGTTAGACAAGATTGCGAAAAGGTTTTCTTCTGATCTCCCATGCCAAATTTTGTTTCTTGCTACAATTATTTGGTAGAGCAAATAAAGCTTACATGCCACTTAAAACCCTTTGAGTAATAAGGGTATTCCAACTATAATTAGTGGCAAATTCAACTCCCAGATATTTATAAGATTCATATATATCAAGTCTTTTTTCTCCAAGGAAAGAATTGTAATTTCTAATTATTGTACAACAAACTAGAATTTTAGTCTTATCAATATTAACTTTTATACTAGAATGGTTGTAGTAGTCATGGAGAATTTGAAGCAAATAATTTAATCCTATAGTTGATTTTACAATCAAGGCCACATCATTTGCAAAGAGAGGTATGTTTAAAAATAATCCTTTCACTAACATTCCATGATTAAAGGCATTTTGCATACATTCCTCCAATTCACTATAAATATGCCAAAGGACAACCTTGTTAAAATCCAGTTGAGCTATCCAATCTCTTCCAAAGTTTATCTTAAGCAACAGAATCATATGCCTTGGAAAAATCAACCCAAAAGATAAAAGTTATGTAGTTGAGCTTTTTTATTTTCTATGCACAATGATGCAAAGTTTTTAAATCTCCAGTGAAATAATTTCTCCTCAAACATTCGTATGACTGAAGATAAAGACCTTGTATTTCTTACACTACTTGATTTTGTAAAAGTGCCGCACTAATAAATAGCCAACTGAATAAGTTGCAAGTTCTCATTACAGTTAACGCACCCGTGCATATATTGCGCTATCACAGAGTTAGTTGTACATGGTGAAGTACACGTGTCTCCCTTTTCATTTTAAGTCGTATCGCCAAACTTCCAATCCTCGTGTGTTTTTTGACTGGTTCATGGGTAAAGAATGGTGAATATATATATATATATGGTTGAGATATTAATTTGCAAATCATTTTCTTTGATTGGTTTCATGTATTATTGGCAGCGTCGAAGAATATCCCTCCCTCCCGCTAAAAGAATATTCTTTCTTGACGTATTACTAGCGTCTTAAAACGTCGCCCACGCCGTCTCTCCTTTTATACCCGTTCATTTACGTTCCTGCGCCGCTATTTTATTTGTTCACAACTTTCATGGGGGTTCATGTTTATCGTTAAGGCAGGACCAGGATTTCGGAACGGTCAATGGATAAATGAAAGTTTAATATTTTTTTAAATTATATATAAACGAGATCATTATTTAGAAGGTCAATGCTTATGCTTATCTTGTTAAGGTGGGATCATGTGAGAGGAAAGGCTAACCTTTTTTAACTGTGGCAAAAGATTAGCCTCTTTCAAGTAACATGCCCAAGCTAAAAAGCTAAAAACCATGTTTTATAACTTGAGAAATAAGAACTTTACGGTTACTCCAAGATCCCTGTATTCAGCTTTTAATTTTCAATAAATTAATTTTTAAAAAATTTTAAATTTATAACTATAGTTTGAATGGATGATAATGCATTTCTTTGTTAACTTAAGATTTATCACCCATGGTCGTGAGGAGTAATTCGTAACAATTGTTAACATTGACGGCTTTTACAAACAATTTTATTTAGATGAGAGAGGGCAATTGTTACATGCCATCGGTCAATACTAATTACCATATTAAACTCTAACAATTAATACTTTTCATGTGCACGTCAACATAACCTCATAAAAATTTGATTTAATTATTTTCAAGCGAACATCTTACCACCATAAACAATTGTCGTCCATTAAAATTGTTAATCAAAGTCAACACAAACACTAATCATTGTCATGGAAAATTTAATCATGTGGGGAGGGCTTGAGTTTGAACCCAGGCACAGCCACTTCAAAAGAAATCAGGCTTTCCCTCATCCACTACCTCTGTAGGCTTTCCCTCATCCACTACCTCCCACGAGTGATCAACCAACCAAGCACGACCTAGTTAAAGATCAAGCAGCTAGCTTGATTGATGAGATGAACATTGAAGGGTTAAGTTTTGTTAAAGATCAAGCAGGTAGCTTTGCTTGATTGATGAGATGAACATTGAAGGGTTAAGTAAAGTAAAAAGGGTAGGGTGGGCGACGATTGAACAGAGACGTTGCCTGCGCACGCGGACGGCTGGGCCGCCCACGGGGTACGCAAGTGGCTAAGCCTCGGCTGCCACTCCTACCCACCTACACTGCCACTGGGGTGGGGACCACACACCTCATCGCTTACATGACCCTCCACCGCACACGCACAGCCACCACCAACGATGTATTCATGTATGTATGGCCATGCGGAAATGGAAGAAGCCTATGTATGTATGCAGGTATTAGAGGAGTAACTCAGCAATAAAATTTGCAGGCTGTATTGCCTTTCAAAGCCATTTTCATTCATCAATAAAAGGTATTTTGTGAAAGGTCATCAAACGGAGTCGTAGTAGTAATGATTTTTGCTTAGTGGGGTTCAGGAGGAATGGTTGGTATAGGAGTGAAAGCTTAACTTCTTTGAGTGGCTGTGTCTAGGCTCAAACCTGGGGCTTCCACTTGAGACTCGTTTCAATATTTCAATGAGAAACTTTGTAACAAAAAATTTAAAATTACTATACCTCATAAATGAAAGGGTCTTGGCTTTGTAAGTCTAGTTTATGGATTTGATTCTACTGAGTAGCATTGAATTATAAAAAATTCATTAAGAGAATTCTGAACTGGTGCAATGGATTTAAGGGTTTTTATGATATCAGTAAAAATGTTACGTTTTATGTAAAACAAGTGCATTTTACAAATGCAAGGGTTAAAGGTCTTAATAATATATTAAAAAATTTCAATTTCAATTTCAATTTTAAAAATTACCTTTTATGTAAAACCAGTGCATTCTATGGTTGCAAAGGCTAAGGGGTTGAAATGATATAAGTAAAAGTAGGGTTGGAGTGATATAAGTAAAAGCTTTTGCTTCAAATTCAATTTTAATAAAAAAACCTTACTTTGTATGTAAAATCTACCAATGTAAGGGTTAATTTTCTTGAGAAATAGTTAAAATGTTAAATATAAAATCAAAGGTCTAAATAACACAAGGTAAAAGTTTGGTTTCAACTTCAATAAAAAAAAATACCTTGTCATGTAAAATCAATGAGGGCTAATTTTGTGGTAAAAACAACTGAAATCAAAATTTTTTACCTTTATGAATTTAAAAATTCTTTTTAAAATTTTTTTAAAAAATTTATAAACCAAAACTACTCCAAAACCTAACACTCACCCATAACACCTCATTGTTTTACACACCCGTACATCAAGGAAAATCCTGGACTGGCTGCACCCGTTGCTGCTCCTCCACTCGTGTGACGACTGCGCGGAGGAGAACGAAATGCCAATGCCATCGCCATCGCCATCGCCAGCGCATTAACATTATCATGATCATGATCATGAAACATGGCATAGCGTTTGTTTGCTATGCCTGCCTCGGGCTGTCCGCGTCCTCTCACACACTCTCTCTCACCACCGTCTCCGCCATTGACGCCGCATTCAATTATTTATTTTCCGCTTTCAAAAAAACGCAAAACTGCCCGCGGTCGGCGGCCGCGTTGCCCAGCCCCGACGTCGCTGCACATTCGCATATAAATAAAAAATCGTGCATATAAATAAAAACTCGAAACAATGGGCTTTCTTTGCTACGGTGGTGGCAGGGTTGCGATCTGAAAATTTAATAAATCCAATACGAAAGCAAAATTGAAAAAACATTTTTTTCTTGCTTAATCCTCTTCTCACCCTAACTTTCCTACTGTTAGTAAAAGACAAATGTATTTGTTAAAATCACAAAACAACAAACTGGTAATCATTAACAAATTAAAAAATCAAAATTGAATATTTTTTTGATCACTAATAAATCGAAAAATCAAAATTAAATTTTTTACCAGCACCTTTGCAATATAACCATATTATTATTAAAATTAAAATTTTTTAACCACTACGTTTACAATTTAATCATATTATTATTAAAAGGATAAGTAGCTGATCCAATTTGAAGACCCTTTTAGGTATGAAGCTAACTTTAAAACTTTTTTTGCAAAATTTGTATTATAAAGGGTATTGAAACTCTAAATAATTATAAGATGAGTACATTTCAAGATAGAAAAAATCTTACCCCTGCACTAACATCTCATTGCAATTTAATTTATAATTGAACATAGCTATAACTTAAGATTGCTAACTCAATACTTGTACTAAACCAATGCTGGATAGACGAAACTCCGCAGACATGCTAATTTCATGTGTACGTTTACGTAACCGTCAAATTTGAAGCATGTGGCAGTGTGCCAGCCAAAGAAGGCGGGGAAGACGAAAGGACACAGCACCAGAGCGCCACTAAAATCGCTTTCAACCGACACACGCGCCCGCTTGCCTGCCCACGCGACTGACCACGCACGCAGCCAACGCAACGAACCTCTCCGCGTGGACACGGAAGGCAGCCCTCCCCTCCATCCATGATTCCCTCCTTTCTCTCCTCCTTCCTAATCAACGGACCACCACCACGACAGACCAACGACACCCCACGCCACATAACAACATCCTCATCATCATCATGACAATATACAGTTTTAAAAAATAAAATAAAATCAAATCCACAACCAAGAGTTGTGAGAGATGCGCGCCCAGCAGCAGCAGCAGCCGGAGACGGAGACGGAGACGGAGACGAAATGGAAATGGAAATGGAATTCCCATTCCCCATCCCGCAATTGGTTGCGTTCGGCGCACTTCCGGTACACAACACCTAACGCACAGAAACACAACCACGCACGCACGCCCACGTCGGTGGGCTGGCCCTGAGCCGGTCAATTGCCCGTCTGTCTTTCCTGTCAAACCCGACTCCAAAATCATCATCAGTATCAGGATCCGAACCAGAAACAACATCAGCAGCAGCCCAAGAACAAACAGCCCAGCCCTCAACCACGCCCGCTGTCGCCGGCTTTTTCTCTTCCCAGTCTCCTCCTCCTCCTCCTTCATCTTCATCTTCATCTTCTCGTTCCGCCTCCCCAAGCTGCCCGTGTTCGCCGCTGCTCCTTTTCTGGAACCCCTCTTTCCCCGCTGAAACCCTCTTCCTCCCTCGCTCTTTGCTTATGCTGGTGCTGGCCCTCGCCGCTCCAAACACGAGCAAAGCCCTCCCTCCGCGGAATAATCCTGCTTCTCTGGTACCTGCCGCGAATACAGTTCCCTCGTCGTCCTCGTCGTCGTCCGCCATGAGCAGTGGCGACAACAGCCGCTCGCACGGCGGGGGCGGCGGCAACAACTCCTCGGCCTACAGCGACGACCAGGACTCGGACGGCGCCAACGCCTACTACGCGCGTCCGGCCAACTCTCACTCGCCGGCCTCCGACGAGGACGACGACGCCGCCGCCGAGAAAACCAAGTCCATCTCCGCTCTGCGCGCCAAGCGCATCCGCTCTCCGCCGGACGCCGCCGCCGGCGCCGAGGACGCCGACGGTTCCCCACCGCCGTCGAATCCCCCGCCGCGCAAGAAGCCGGCCACGGGGGCGCCTTCGGCCGCGGCGGCGGCGGCCACGGCAGCGGCGTCGAACCCCAAGACGACGACGGCGCCGCAGGTGAACATGGAGGATCTCATGGCCACGACCTACGCCAAGGGCTTCTGCATCCTCAACCAGAAGCACCACAAGTCGGTCGCGGGCGCGGCGGCGTCCGCCGGCGCCGCTGCGGGCGGGGCAGCGTCCGCGAAGAAGTCCGAGAAGGCCGGCAGCGGCGGCGGCGGAATCATCACGGAATCGAAGAAGCCGCCGGGGTGGAACCCGGAGGACGAGATAACGCTGGCCAAGGTCCTCATCTCGTGCTCGTCGGGCGGGCAGGTGCAGATGGCGGCGTTCTACGAGCGCGCGCACGAGGCGCTGCCGGACACCACGAACAGCCAGGTCTACGACAAGATGCGCCGCATGCGCTCGCGTTTCTGGCAGATCCAGTCGCACCTCCGCGACTCCGGCGTGCCCGAGGACCGGTTCCCGTTCCGGACGCCGCACGAGGCCAAGCTGTACCCCATCTGGAAGCAGATCTGGGGCGACGACTGCTCCGAGCGTTACCGCGCCATCCTCGAGGAAGTCGTGCCTCCGCCGCCGCCTCCGGCTCCGGCGCAGCCCACGCTGGCGCCTCCGGCGGCGCACTCGCGGCACAAGGTGGAGCCGCCGGGGAGTGACGACGAGAACGCCGGCGCCGGAGGCGGTGCTCAGCACTACTCCAACGGGGGCGCCGGATCCGGCGCAGGCGGCAGCCTCGGACGCGCGCTCGCGGCGCAGGTTCGGAGCTCCGTGCAGGCGGCGCTGGACGAGTCGCTGGGCCGGATCGAGACGCTGGTGAACCGCGGCGTCGGAAACTCGGCGCTCGGGCTCGGGTTCGACGTCGGCGCGCTGTCGCGCAAGATGAAGGCGGCCCTGGAATCGAGCGCCGGTGGCGCAGCCGCAGCCGGAGCCGGAACCGGCGGACTCGACGGACCCGAGGGCCGGAGCATCCGGCAGAAATGGCGCAGGTTGCAGATCGAGGAAGTTCGGCTGTTCTCCACGCGCCTGGAGCTGCTCCAGGAAGAGGTCCGCCTCCACCTGAAGCGCCTGGAAAATCCCCAGATGCCCTGAAAATCATCCCCTCCCGTTTCCTTTCCTTTCTGGTTCTTGCTGCTGCTGTTGCTGTTGCCGCTGTGTTGCGTATCCGGACCCCCGTTTTCTTTTCTTTCCTTTCCTGCCCCAATTGAATTGTACAGGGTTTCATGGATGCACAACAGGGGAGTTGCAGGTGCGGGTGCTGCATTTGGGGTACAGACGGACGGACGGACAGATGATGATTTTTGTAGATTTGTGCAATAAAACTGGTCTTTTTTTTCGTTTCTTTCTTCCTCTGTGTTCCATGCCTGTTCCTTCTCCTGAAGGATTTGCTTTCTTGGTCAAGAATGTGAACAAAGAACGAAGAACGAAGATTTTTATTGTTATTGATTGGTTTTTGCTATTTATTGTGATTGGGTCATCTCCGCATGATTTCTGCTGCCGCTGCCGCGGTTTCAGAGATTTTGCTGCTATGTAGCGTTGTTTTTGTCTCGAGCAGGGCACGAAATCGGTATTTATCGACATGATATTGTTGATCGTTTCCTAGTTTTGTTTCGTTTCAAGCTCCGGCCTGACAGAATGCAACATCGTACTAGGATTTTTATGTCAAGAGTTATTGTTGAGCTCTTTTAGCTTGTTCATACTTTTTTAAGGCTGGAACTATTTTTAATATGGCTTTGACGATTTGAAATTTGGCAAACATACCAAATTTGTTTTTCCTGCCATCAATTTGACGTCACTGTTTTTAAGTCTCGGTATAAAATCAATCTGCTATTAAATAACAGAGTAAAATCCTCGATGCAACTGAAGCAACCTTGGTATCATTCATCTCTCTTAACTTTGAAGAAGCTGTTGGTCTAAATTTTCCTTTGAAAATGCTGTTCCCCCTTCAATTTTTTTTCCATAGTTTTTATACTTTTAATCGGATTTAGTAAAATAGCAGAACTGGGAACCATGGAAAAGTAATTGATACAGGTAAAACAAAAATTAGTTTGGGAGTTAACGAAATTGATATATCAAAAAGTGAATTTGCTAGTGATAACAGCGAAATCAAAGGAATACAAGGAATGCTGTGTTGATTCATAGCTTCTGTCATCGCTCACCGCCATATACAAATAATAATTCTTTATCAGTTGATTCTGTCAGTTAAACGCCACTTTATGCACATTCAAGTCTAATCAACAGTTACCCTACGGCAAACAGATAAGATGAGACTATCTCGAAGTTTGAGCAACTACGGTGCGTCTGTCTGAAGCTTATTTTATTTTACAGAACAGTCATTAATTTGATACATGGTATTGCTACTGGTACACGTAGCACGGTGGGCTCAACCACTAAGCAAGCAAACGAACAGCCGAATGATGTATGCTGCCTGATATGCTTTTCATTCGTAGGTGCATATACAGTTCATGTTTCGAAAGCACTATGGTTGCTCAGTCTTCTGTGCTATTTACCTATAAAATTGACTGAAATCGTGGATAAAATCGTGGATAAGTGTTTTTGTAGCCTTAAGTTCTTTTTTTTAAAAAAAGGTTTTGCAATACTAGGGTATTTCTCAGAGCAGCAAGCAGTCACAGGGTTTGGTTGCCATTGAAAATGTGCAATGTGTCAGAACAGCCGTCACAGGGTTTGGTTGCCATTGAAAATGTGCAATGTGTAAGAGCACATGGTGAAAAAAAAAAAAACTCGTAGCCAATCCTATTTTGTTGGAATAAGGCTAAAATGATGATGATAATGATAATTATCATGATTACAGCTTAACTTGGGCTACCATTTAATGGAATAGAACATCTCAATCTTGAAAATTTTGTATTACTATCACCACATTTTTATGAGAGTAGGGGTCGGTATTTGGAGTGATGGTAAGATCTTTGTTTTGTTTTTTAATGGAATAAGGAAGGAATCATTGTTTGGAGTGAAAGTAAGGTCCTTGTTTTTCAATGCAGTTACTTATCCACCCATAGGTTCAACTTTAAGTGCAGTTACTTAAAGATGTTAGGTTTTTGTTTATCCTAGAGGACCAAGATTTGAGCTTCACCATAACCACCTTAAGAGGTGGGTTTTTGCTTACCCACAGAACCTTAAAACCCCCTTTGACAAGATGAGCATTGAGTAAACTAAAAATAATAGACATATTCATGTAAGGGCCCTCCCTGAACCTGATTGAGCATTGAGTAAACTAAAAACAATAGACATATTCATGTAAGGGCCCTCCCTGAACCTGATTGATAGGATGAGCATGAACTTTAAATAATGTTTTTAGTATATTTTTACCACAGTTAATTACTTGGGGACCTTAAAAACAGTATGTGAGCATATCAGGCCACTTGACCTTGCACAGCTTTTCCTGATACCTTTGTTTCTGTGTTTTGGTATTCCATGTGACAAAATGTTTGTGTCTCTCTTGCCGGTTGCCGGTTGTCACCATCGTAGGCCTTTCTCAGTTACAGGCTTCTTTAGCTTCTTTGTGTTTGTCTTTAGCCTGAATGCAGACCTTGCGTTCAATTCAAGAACAATAATTGATTGATTAACCATGTTGTTGTTTTCAATTGTTCAAATCAATATGAAGATTATTGGCAGGGCTTTTTAAGTTGTCTTAATGCACAGTGAAGTTCAAAAGCGTTTGGCGTTGGGCGTTGGGGCACAGTCAACATGTAACAACTCCATGAAAAAGTTCAACTTTGGCTTATCTACTAATCCTCACGGGACTGCTCGATAGGACGAACATTAAGACTGTAAGTCATAACCGTTTGTTAATGTGAAGTTTATTTACTCATTTTGATATTATTCCATCGTGAATGTGTATATTAGCAACACTAACCTTTCTTTCTTAACTTTTTAGGAGCTCATTAATGCAACGCTGCCAATGGTTGCATAGTTGATGATCCTCATCCATAATGCTTATGTGTTCTTGTGTCCCTTGGCCCCGGCGGTTGATAGGGGTAGGACCCATGAATATATGTTTAAATAATAAAAAAACGTTTTCATTCGTAATTAAGTAGAATAGTTGTATGCTATGGTTGCATAGTTGATTATCCTTATCCATAATGCTTATGTGTTCTTGGGTCCCTTAGGCCTTGTGGTTGATAGGGGTAGGACCCACAAATACATGTTTAAATAATACAAAAAACATTTTCATTCGTAACTAAGTTAAGTAGAATAGTTGTATGCAATGGTTGCATAGTTGATGATCCTTATCCATAATGCTTATGTGTTCTTGGGTCCCTTGGCCTCATGGTTGATAGGGGTAGGCCCCACAAACACATGTTTAAATAGTACAAAAAACATTTTCATTCGTAACTAAGTTAAGTAGAATAGTTGTATGTAGTCTAAATAATAAAATAGAAGTTGCAATTTTAAATATTTTTGTTTTCCATTTTTTCCTTGTTGCCATGTTGAAATTTTTCACACAATCCATGTTTATATGTATGTATGCTTACATCCAATATGCAAATATGATGTCACTAGCACTACAGATGTCATAAGGAAGTTTGTATGTTCATTTTAGGAGGGTTCCATGAAGGTTGATAGATAATTGAAACTAAAGGCTCAATGCTCATCCCAAGCAAGGTCTTAGGAAGGTGGGTGGATGAGCAAAAGCCAAACTTTTTTTAATATATGCACCTATTTTAATGTATGCATAGGCTTCTTGTAGACCCATAGGCTCAATGTTCATTCTAGGTACATCCCATGAAGGTAGGTAGGTAGATGAGTGAAAGCTAAGGCTTAATGCTTATCTTAGGTGGGGTCCTAGAAAGGTAGGTGGATGAAGGAAAACATGACCTCTTTTCAAGTGGCTATGCCCTAACTCAAACCTAGGTAATAGGTTGGATGAGCGAAAGCCTAACATTTTTTCATGCAGTTGTGCCCAAGCTCGAACTTAGGTCTTGTATCCTCATAAATAAGCACCTTACCATCACTACAAATGATGCCTCTAAGATTGACCATTTTTAGGAAATCACACTCTTACAACTTGAAAAATAAATAACTTACCATCACTACAAATGATGACCCCCTCACCCTAACCGTTCCCAAAGAATTAAAAAGGCCCCAACTATCCATTCCTAAAGAGTTAAAAAGATCCCCAACTCTCCATTCCCTTGGGGAATACCAGCCCAAGTCAATCCAAGGCAAATTTCAGTACCCTCAAACTTGTCAGGTTGCTGATTGTATGTAAAAAAGGGAAGATAGCCTTTCATGATATTTCAAAATAAAGAAAACTGGACTGACCTCTGATTGTGCGGAATAATCGTTTCAGGGATATACCCAGGCTCAACAAAATTACTCGATACGTAAGGGTGGGGAATGGGGATTAGAAAGATACTCGACCTCTGCGGAGATTTTTCTGTAAGACAGCGCCAAATCCTCTTGAAGGAGGCACATTGCCCAGTAAAGAAAAGAATCCTTCCAAGGAAATCAATAATTGTTTAGTCGGCCAAAGTTGGGGCTTTTGGAAGTCGAGGAAAATCTTCTGCAAAACTGTCTTGGATCAGAATCCATGTAACAACACAATCCAAGTATTTTTATTTGCGTGAACCCCCAGATCTACTGTCCTTTGGCAACGAACTAGCCAGACTGTTGTGGTGGATGATATGCTTATTTGGTTAAAAAAAAAAAAGGTGAGCAGCAGCATAGTTGATTAATTTACCATTTTGTGTCAGAGACCAGAAGCGTGGCAGTGTCAACTACCCAAGCTTTAAGACAGTCAAGCTCTTTGAATGGAAGCTTGGGAGATTTTCTGACACATATTTCCAAAAGTTCCAAAGCATCCCTGTACATCACTGTTCACTGCTTTATCGTACAACCGAATAGCTTTTGGATTTTTGAATGCTCTGAACAACATGAAAGATGATGAAATAGCAATTGCAGAACATTTTTAAAAGATTATATTAATATATGTTTTTTTAAGAAAATACTTGAAAAAGCATTATATTAATATATTAGAATGGGACCAAATATGAGCGGTCCATGCAAAAGCCATTAAACTGGATTAGGTGGTCTCTGTAGCGAAGTTAGGTGGGTGTCGCAACAAGTATCTATGCAGGGCAAAATGTGCATGCAGCACCCATGCAATGCTAAGTAGCTAGCGGCATTGCTACGATTTGTCGACAACATTGTTGGCATGGTCCAGAAGAATGCAACAGGGTTGAGATGTATCCTATATCAAAGGTTCGCCGATCGGCTAGATGCCAACAAATCATTATTGTGGTGCACTTTATAGACTTCTAAAAAGTTGTATACAAAAGGTGTTTTTGAAAACATATATATTATGTTGTAATCAACAAACTTTGGTCAATAGCTCTTCCATGTAGTATATATATATATATATCATAAAATTATAATATTATTTTAACTTATTTGATATTCTACTATGAACAACGTTGTAGTAAACTAAACTTTGTTTATAGGCTCATTGTTTGATCTTCTTTACACATGTCTAAACCATCTAAGCCTTCATTCTTATAGCTTATCTGAAATAGAAGCCACTCCAAGTCTTTCTTTAATGTCTAGTTTATCTCTTCTAGTAACATTCAACTACTCCCTAATTTGTTGTTTATGCAACTTTTGTATTGCCCATCATTCAGCACCGTATAAGCATGGCTAATTATTGTCGTGTAAATTTCCTCTTTAATTTTATTGGTACTCTTTTGTCACATAGAACACCACTAGCCTATTTCAACTTTGACCATCCTACCTCAACTCTATTTCTTATATCTTTATCAATTTCGCTATTTGATAAATGATTGATCCTAGGTAGCAGAATTATTTGCAGTGAGGGACTTTATTGCCTTGAATTGTCACTTCTATTTCACCATTGTTTATGTTGTTATTAAAATTGCATTCCATATATTTTATCTTACTTCTACTATTTTTTAAGCTTTTTGATTCTAGAGCATGTGATAAATCCAAAAAAAATTTAAGTCAACAATATTGTAGTTACAATATCGTATTTACGATGTCATAGATACATTATCGTATCTCAACATATGTTATCGTGTAAATGATATTGCGGGCCTATATAAGCAACACTTGGGTGCACGGATTTGTAATAGATTTGATAGCCTAGTAACAGAACTCTTTCAGTTTGTTTTCTTGAATTTAGTACTTAGGAGTGTGTGCCCGCAGTGTGATATTTTGTAATTGAATGGAGTATTTATTCGAGTGTGATGTACTTGGACACATTACATGACCAACAATAAAGATCGAGATTACTCTACATCATTGTAGCAACACTTAGTTTTATTTTTGTTTCCAATTAGTTTACTATTTTACTGTTTTCATTGTTAATTGTTAATGTTTACGATTACTTGCAATTTACTTTTAATGTCATTAAGCGAAATGAGTACGACTGATTTTGAGCATGTAAGTGTAACTACTTGGTAACCCAGTAGTAGTTTTACTTGGTACGTCAAGTAGTGAGGTACTTTGTAATCCCAGTAATAGTTGCATGAAGTCTAATGTGTGACTGAAAGATCAGGACTGGCTACTCATTGCATAGGCTAGTTTAGATTTGTTTTATTGTTACTTAGATTTAGAAACTTTTACTTTTACTTCATGTTTATTAGGATAACAATGGCCAATACAACATCAATATCATATATCTCATAGCGAGTTAATCCGTACATATTGATTTCACTAACTCACATGGGAAGACAACAATCACGAATGCTAATCAATTACTCGTATAATCACATTGCCTTATTTGCAAAGTTCAACCAGGTTGTGCGTGAGCACTTGTATCTCGTATGGTTGGGTGTTGGATATTCCATTGCTCATCATTGGCGTTGTTGTCGACGATAAGTCAATGTTATACTAAGTAATTAATTTTCTAAAGTTCTTTGTATCAGAACCTAACTCTAATCTTTACAACCTTAATAAAAAGCACACTTAACACAAACCGTCAAGAAATGATAACATGGCTTTACATAATGATCAACTATTACTTGTCAAAGAAACAAGGAGTAGTGATAGAATTGCTAATGAAGAAGATTGGGGAATGCCAATGCAGACATGTATTACTTATGCTCACGCTAATCCATACCATCAAGACTTCACCTTCATATTCCATTAGGACAGACAAATGAGGTGGAGAGATATGCAAGGCAACATAGTTTTGCCTCTCGAATGTGCAACACTAAATATGCTACAAATTGCTCTAAGAGGAATGCACTTGGACCAGATTTAAGAAGGGTATCATGTGACTGAACACATGACTAGACCCTACGAACCTACAAGGGAGCAAATAAAAAGAGATGCTACTATGGAAATCAAGCATGTTCAAACTAAAGGAAAGCAAGCCAACAAATTTGTTGTTATAGAAGAGCTTGATGTTAATTAGTTCATTTCAAAACAACTCCATCAAAACCATGAGGAGCCATCAAAGAAGAACTTGTCAAATCCCAACTGCATTCTACTATAGTAGAGACACACAAGGAGGAGGCTACTAACTCAAGATACAAGCGGGACTTTAGGCCAAGTGATCTTGTTAAGTCTTAGAAGGAAACTCACAAGAGTCATGAAAGGAGAACCAGCTGGCACCGTTCTCCTGCTACCTCCTCTACTTCATCACAATCATTAAAGGACTATGACAAAAGATAACACAAGTACCAAGATTTTGATAGGGAAAAGAGAAGAGCTCATGGTCATCATGATCGATACTCAAGGTATTTTGATTTAGAAGATGAGGAGTATGAAAGGAGGAGGCATAGAAATAGAAGAGAGGATCAAGAAAGGTACAAGCATAGAAGGGATCACTACTACCAGAGATCCTATGAACTTATTCATGATGATGAACCCCTTATGGCAAACCGGAACATGATCAACATTTAGGAAGCAGTCTACATACCAACCAGGCATGTTCAAGATAGCCAAATCAAACAGATAGATATGAATAACATGCCTTGATTTGAAGGAGGTTATAATGCTAATTCTTAGCATCACCTTCAAGAATTCCATGATGCCTATGTCCTTCAAAACATAAAGAGTGATTGACATAAATTGAAGTTGTTCCCTAGAATACTTGTGAAGGAAGCATAATGCTGGTACAAGTCATTAGAACCAGAATCCATCAAACGTTAGAGTAACATGCTTGAAATTTTTAATGACAAATATCAAACATATTCACAAGTGTCGAACCTAAGAAAGAAAATATAGAACTAGAAATAAGGGACTCATGAGACCCTTGATGCAACAATGGGAAAATATTATTCACTATTACACAGATGCCCAGGTCATGGATTTTCATCAAAGGAATAGCTAAGGCACATCATAAATGGGCTAAGAAGTAAAACAAGAGAGACCCTTGGGGTTTATGCTTAAGGAAGACTATCAGAATTAACTGTCCATCGGATTCAAAGACTCATTGATCAAGTGGTAAAAGAAGAAGGAGAACTCGGAAAAAGGAAATTAGCTGAAGAATATAATAGGGATCCATCAATTCGGAAAAGAGATGCACGAGTATGTAATATCCAAGAGGAAGAAACCTTGGACCAGGTCATCAGGAAAGAGACATTATCGATTTAGAAATCTGTTGCCAATGTAGTAACACATGTAGCGAAAATGTGGGATTAAATAGATGAACGATGTACAACAACACTAAAGATTGTGGAGGAGAAAGCATAACAAGCACTTAATAGAGGTAGAGACAAAAAGACGAACAAGGAATTTGGATAAAAAGGTAAAGTTGCTTTGTAGCAAGGTACTCAGACACCAACTCTATAGATGATAAAGCTTGCACTATGTGCTAGTATGAACATCCTAAGGGATACTGTCCAATCCTGATATATCTACAAGAAACTGGGGCATACACACTTAACCCAGAATTTTTTCAAAAGAAAATGCCCAAATGGTTACATGTTCCTCAAGGTAACTACAAACAACAACCTCAACCAATGTACTATCCTAGTGGAGCCTTATCGTAGTTGTAGGAGCACTACCATTAGTAGTGGCAGCAACCACAATCATGGGCTATGCCACCACCGCATCAACAATATTCATATTAATAACCTAACCCTTATGGATACTATGTCCAACATCCAGTCTTTCCTGATCATGCAAATGTTCAAACCTCATAATACTATTCAATAGAATACCACAAATCGATGTCACCAAGGACTGATTCCAACTTATATGTGCATCTACCAAAAGCTGGACTTGCTACTCAATACTTTAGTCCTATACCACTAGTGCCATCTCTTGTTATGCAAGGAAACTTACCATCAAAACCTTAGCCAAAAAATGCTACAAGAGTAATTAATACACATGAGAGGAAGGTTACTTATGAGTCTCAATCCAAGAAATGACCATTCTTCAAAACGAGCTCAAAGAAGACTTAGCAGATGGGGAACACATCTAACTCCATCCCATCCACATCAAGTCCTTCGCAATGCACTAAGCTTTAGACTTCATTAGGTCCAAACATCACAACAGTCATGCTCACATAAATAGTAACCCATTGGATCAAGGCAAGGCTCTTTCACAGAAAGAATTGATCCAAGAAGTCCATTGATTTATCTCTAAATAGTGGGACAAATATCATGCAAAGCTCTATTAGATTCTAGGTCTGGAGTAAATCTAATATCTCAAGACATGTACTAGGCCTGGAACCTCCCACCACTAAAGAAAAGTAATATCCATTTAAAGCTCATAGACTAGTCAATCATAGTTCTTCTTGGACAGGTGAATGATGTGATTAACACCATTAGTGGCTATTCCTATCTTGCTAATTTTCTAGTAATTCATGTGGAGAAAAAAAAAGGGAGAGTTTCCAATTATCATGGGAAGAGCTTGGCTTAGCACTGTGGATGCTAAGCTTAGAATTCATGATTTATCCTTGGAAATTTCCAAGCAAGATAAAGCTAGAATCATACACAAACAAAGGGTTCCATGTATCGCATATAGCGATCACGAGTGCAATTACGTGCAAAGAATTTGGGCCATTAAATAAAAAGAGACTAAGGCATGCAATTAATGCGTAAAAATAAGTTGTGTGCAAGATTGCCTGTATGTAGTAGCCACTCAACAAGAAGGAACCCAGTGATTGATTACCAATGAAGAAACCCAACCTGATAAGTACATGGAAGAAGAAGAATAGATCATCAATACCTACATGGCAAAAATAGATAAGTTGAAATAGTTAAGGAAAAGACTCTTATCCTTAGAACAATCAGAAGGAAGAAACAGACTAGGGACACTTGGAAATTCGAGACATAATGAAACCAAAACTTCTGGAATTGAAGGTCCTACCAACAACATTAGAATACACATTTCTAAGCAATAAGAAGTTTGAATTATCAATGCCAACCTAGACAAGGAACAAAAAGGGAAACTACTGGAAGTGCTTAATAGATGGCCCACAACATTCATGTGATCTTATGATTAGATCACAGGAATTGATCCATGAATTTGCCAACACTAGATCTACACTAATCTTGCAGTCAAACCAAAACGCCAACCTCAACAAAGACTCCTAAACTCAAGGAGGTGGTCAAGTAAGAATTGGAAAAGTTACTAAAGGCATGATTCATTTATCCAATTGAGGATAGTGAATGGGTAAGCCCTTTAGTGATAGTTCCAAAGAAGGGAGGCAAATGGCGTATCTACATCAACTTCTAGTTGTTGAACTCAACTACATTTAAGGATCATTTTCCATTACCCTTTGTTGATCAAGTCCCGAGCAAAATTTTAGGAAATGAGTACTATAGTTTTTTGGATGGACACAATGGATACAATCAAATCCACATTGCACTAGACGACCAAGAGAAAACCACATTCACCAGTCCATGAGGAATATTTGCTTATAGAAAAATGCCTTTCTATCTATGTAATGCACCAACAACCTTCTAGAGATTGGTTTTAAGCATCTTCCAAAAGTAGATAAGCAATGGTGTTGAATTTTTCATGGATGATTTCTCCACATATAGGTTGGATTTCCAACAAGCCCTGGACTAGTTAAAGCAAGTACTTAAAAGATGTGTTAAAACTAATTTGAAGCTCAATTGGTAGAAAATCCATCTTATGGTCTAGGAAGACATAGTACTAGGACATAGAATCTCCCAAAAGGATATAGACGTAGATCTTGAAAAAATTAGAGTCATCCAAAGTATCACTCAAAGGCCACATACAGTAAAAGATGTAAGATCCTTTTTGGGCCATATGGGATACTATAGAAGATTTATTGAAAACTTCTCGAAAAAAGGTCAAACCGCTGGTAGAACTCAGAAAGAAGGATGTATTTTTGAGTTGACTAAGTCATGTGAAAAGGTGTTCGAAACTTTGAAATAGAAGTAGTTGGCACACCAATCATCCAAGACCTAAATTGGTCAAGGCCTTTTCATATCATGACTAATGCCTCCAACTATGCACTTGGTGCAGTACTAACATAACTTGATGATAAAAAGAGATAGTACTACATACACTGTGTTAGTAAGAGCATCACCAAAGCACAATTAAACTACACCATAATTGAAAAGGAGCTAATGGCCGTGGTGTATGCACTTGAAAAATTTAGACATTATGTGCTCAGTTACCAGATCTATGTCCACACAAACCATAGTGCCATCTAATTTTTAATGAATAAGCCAACGGTTAGTCCCAGAGTGATAAGATGACTTGTAATTCTTTAAGAGTTTGACATCACAATGATTGATAAAAAAGAGATAGAAAATGTTGTAGCTGATTGTTTATCAAGATTGAAATGGAACACAGACAACCAAGTAGAACCCTTATCAAACCAATTTCCTGATGAGGACCTCCTCACTAGAATAACAAAGGTTGTAAGTTTAATAGAATAACCATAGACTGCAAAGTACCTGATGTACCTCACCACACAAGAGCTTTTTGTTGAATGGAATAGAAAAAAACATGAACAATTCCTCCACAAAGCTAAATAATACATGGAAATAAATGACAACTTGTATAAAATTTGTGCGGATGGGCTTGTTAGATGGTGTATACCTAGTCACGACTAGTAAAGGGTATTACAAGACACACATGAAGGTCCATGTGGTGGCCACTATGTAGGGCATAGAACAATACTTAAATTACTGATGGCAAGCTAGTTCTAGCCTACTCTATTTAGAGATGTGCATACTTTTGCCCAATCATGTGAATGTTGCCAAATAAATGGAGGAATTATGACTAGACATGAAGGGCCAAAACATTGGATATAGTTGTTGGAACCTTTTGACATTTAGGGAATTGATTTTATGGGACCCATTCAACTGATGTCAAATGAAAAATCATACACTATTGTGACTATGGATTATTGCACAAAGTGGGTAGAGGCAACAGTAGTAAAAGATTGTATAGCAAAAACAACTACCAAGTTTTTCCAACAACATGTGGTGAATTGATTTAGAGTACCTAGAACACTAATATTAGATAATGGAACCCACTTCATTAGTGCTACCTTTAAGAAACTCATGCAAAAACTTGGGGTCAACCATAAATTAACAACACCATATCATCCCCAAGAAAATGGCCAAGTTGAAGTTACTAATCATGAAATTACTAAAATACTTATTAGAACATTAAGTAGGTTTAGACGTGATTGGAGTATGAAATTAAACAATGCTACATGGGTCTATAGAACATCCTAGAAATTACCTATAGTGTACACCCCATATGAGTTAGTTTATGGAAAGTTACCAACACTTCCAATTCAGGTAGAGCTTCACACTTTAGCTACCGCTAGTGAACTTGAGATAGACAAGTAGTAGTTATGGGTAGTGAACTCCACAAGCATTGTTCCAAAATTAGGCGTGATTCGTGGATAAGAAATGTAACCATACAACCGGGTGACAAGGTCCTCTAATCCTAGTCATTTACCTTAAAAGGCTAAATTTTAGAAACTTTGGGAGGGACCATACATAGTACATGCCATGTATCCATCTGATGCCTTACATATTCATCATCCATCTAGCCCACATAAGCTTATCCCTGTTAACATCCAACAAGTCAAATCATACTATGAGTATGCAAAAAAATCTACATGACCTACTCACTAGCCTTTCAATTGTTCTGTCTTCCATTTCCCTAATCTTCATAATAGTTGTGGGGGTGTCCATTTATAACCATAGGTACTTTGCTGATTTTTCTACTTTCTTTGTTTTACAGTTCTTTTCATTTTTCACATTCTTTTATAATTTCTCATTTCTTCAATTTTTTACATTCTTTAATATTTTTTAATTCTTTATACTTTACCATAATTTTTACCACCTTTTCCATTTCTTTTATACTTTGTTTCAAACCCTTTGTAAATAATTTTTGATCATCAATAAAACATAATTAAATAAAGGTAAGATGTAGTCCAATAAGGTGAAAATTTTCCTATGCTATCAAGTCATCAAAGATTGATTATTTGCATAGTGAGCCCCCATCATCCATCCATCCATTCCAATAATAAGAGGTTCTTACAATGGCCATAATGATATTATTTCCATTATCAAACTAAGAATAAACTTATGATCATTATGCCTAGACAGAAAAGTGAAGAACCAAGTGGAATGAAAAGGGTGTGACATCAAGGAAACTTGTGGATTCTTTTTGGATTATTATTGTAAGTTCTATTATGTTACTAAGGTTGTATTATATCCTTGTAGATTTAACGAAGAATAAAATAAGTGCTACCTTAAAAAGGTTGACACAAATAACAAATAAAGGGCACAAAATAAGTTTCTAGGGGTCCTATTGAAAAGACATGTTACCCATGCCTAAAGGTAGGTAGCTTCTTAGAAATGTAAAAATAAAAATAAAGTGCCATGAATAAACTCCTCCCTTGGACAATACGCCAAGTGACAATACTCATTATAACATTGGTAGTCTTATGATTGTAACTCCAAGAGATAAATGATGTGATGTCATTGGAATGTGGTCTAGACTTGGTTTGAATTTTCAATAGAAAGGCTACTAATTACCTTAACCACTAATAAAACATAAGAGTCCATTATGCCTATGATAAGACACCTCACATCCCAATTTCTACAATCCCTTCTAACACCATTGCATCTCACTATTGGAATAATCATAACTTATGATTTTTTGTAACATAGAGTTATTTTTCCAATTTGGTGGTACTAATATGTGTGTTTTACTAAACATATATGTGTTACATTCAACTCCTTAAGTGCCTAAGGACAATTCTAGGTGTGGTTATACAAGGGCATTAAGGGTTGGAGCCTGCTTTGGGGAGGACCCACTTGTATAATTATTGTATCTTATACCTGCCAAGTGATTCCACATCATCTTGGGCCTTTTAATTTCAATAAACAACAATAAATACTTCCCATATCATTCACACTATCCATTCTAATAACACAACAATGTTGTCTTTCTCATCCATCCCATCAATACCTCACATATTTTCATTGCCCAAGATTCCTTAATCATAGACTTTCAATGCTTATTTTTCACAACTAAAGCATCATCTCCATATCAAGACCCTTTCAGCATGATGCATATCTTCCAGCTAACTTATGGGACTCAATTTTTTTAAGAAAAACATTCAGAAATTTTGATTTTTCAATGGTGACATTGTATCTACGATATCGCAAGCACCTACGATATTGCATCTACGATGTCATATTTACAATAGCACACACATAAAATCTATATATAGTGTGGGGGAGTTTGAAAAAATTTTGCATTTTTGAATTTCATAAGAAGGGAGTTGTTGCCAATTTGTATTTGCAGCTAAAAGCTATGACAAACCAACTTCTAATGCTTAGAACTTGCTCATTATTACCCCAATTTGCATGATTTTCAAGTCTATGTGATCCCGGAGTAATCACCTTAGTCACTAGGGGAAGAGGGGGAGGTGGAGGGTGGGGGAGAGGAGGGGGGAGGAGTGCTAGTAAGGGAAATTTGAGTCAATTTTTTCAAAATTGCTAACAACCAAAAGATATTATAGGGGCTAACCCCGAGAACGCAGAGCCGCCAGGTCCCTCGATCTTCTCTCCCACGCTTCTGGGCTCGTGCTGCCGCCTTGGTGGAACGTTTTTTCGTCCAGTCGGGCCACGTGTCCAAGCTCCAGGGGTTGCATTTCACCTTCTTGAGGTGCTTGAAGGACGGCACCCAGGTTAACCTGCCGCGGTTGTTCCTTGAGGCCCTCCGCTGTAAACGACGTGGACACCACTCGGGGTTAATTTTGGCTTTGTGGTGGGGGGCGGGGGGGTAGGGGGCTCTTGGCCCATCCTCTGCCCCCCCCCTAGGGGTCGCCTCGCGGATGCCCCCCCCACCACCCCGATTTCCCCCACCTCGGCCACTCAGCAGCGGCAGACCGCTTTGAACCTCACCTGGGGGAAGCCTCTCTCGTCGAAATCCCCCCTCGCCTGACCCCCCCAGCGCCCCACCAAATTGGAAGGCGGAAATGCAACAGGCGGTTGCTGCTGCTCGGGAGGCCGAGCGATAGATTTCAGAGGCAAAGTGGACCGAGACCCTGGCTCAGTGGCGTGCCGACCACGACGCCCAGCTTCATGAACAGGCACAATAGCTGAGCCGGCAGCACACGCTCATGATGGAGACCTCGCGGGCCCAACTCATTGATGAGCTCCGGGACCGAATCAGGGAGGAGCTGCACCAGGAAGAGGCGGATCGTCAGGCCCAGGAGGAGGTGGCCCGGGAGGAGCAGGAGTGCCTGAGGGAGGAGGAGGAGCAACGGCAACGACAACTTGACCGGGCACATGTTCATAGTGCCCATCAGTGGCTCAGGGGGGGCGTTTCCCATATAGCATTTTGGGCATTAGTTGTGAGAGCTCCTGGGGGGAGCTCAGACGATACATCAGATGCACGTCCGCTCGATTCCACCCTGATGCGAGGGACTCGTCGGCTGACCGGAGCAGGAGAGAGGCTACTATGCAGTGAATCCAACAAGCCGCAAACTTCATGGACACCGAGGAGCATTGCGCCACCCTGGACCTGCTTCATGAGCTGGAACGGCCTCGGTGTGTCTGTCGCCTTCTGCCAACTCGCCCCTAATGGCCCCTCCCTTTTTTCCGCTGCCCCCCCTCCCCCTCCTTTGTTTGTTTGTTGGGGTTGCGCCCCCCCTTGGGGGTACGCCCCCCCTTGGGGGTGCGCCCCCCCTCC
>MNCI01014205.1:960724-1054467 GCA_015680685.1 Gnetum montanum
AGCCAAAATCAGCCAAGTCCTAAAAAATATAGGATGACATATACTCATCCCGATGAGTATATTCCTAATTTTACTTTTGTTCTCCATTAGGACGAATAGCTGCGGTGGAGAGACTTGCAAAGTAACATTGTGTTACCCCCAGATCGAGCAATCTCTCGCATGCTTTTTCGTGCCTTGGCACAGATTGGCATGCAAGATCATTTCGTGGAATACGTTGCGGAAGATTTTGACATGAGGGATTATTATCCCACAGATGCCCAACGTATGAGGGACTTAAGGCAGGAGAGCCAACATACATGGTCGAAGGGCAAGGCCCCGCACGTCCTTAGCGAAATAGGAGACGAGGAACCCTTTATCATGGGTTCTTTAGCAAAGGATGTTCCCCCTCTTAATGATGGTGAGGAGGTTGAGTATCAGAACCTACGATCAACAATACATATCCCTAGTTTTGATGCCTGTAAACACCAGCTATTCACAGAGGGAACAACCACTCATGCTAAGGACGGGCACTTTGATATTCACAACGATCGGGGCCGTAACAGCCGAAGAGAAGGCAAGAAACATCGTCATGGTGATGGTTCCCCTTCTTCTTCCCCTTCTTCACATCACTCATCCTCTCCTTCCACATTTGGGCGCAACCACCATGAACATAAAGGTGAGGATAAAAGTAAGAAAGAAGAAAGACCTCGACGAGAAAGTCGAGAAAGAGGACAATGGCAAGGACGTAGGGAGAGTAGGGAACAACGTAGATATCACAGGCGTCATGAAAGAGACGATCATGACGAGCCCCTACTCGTAACTTGAAGTATGCTTGACATAACAGAGGCAGTTAGGATTCCCATAAGGCATTTAAAGGATAGCCAGATCAAATGATTAGACATGAATAATATCCCATGGTTTGAAGGGGGATACAATGCTAATCCACAAAATCATTTACAGGCATTCCACGATGCCTGTGCCTTGCAGAATATAGAAAATGAGTGGGAAAAACTTAAGCTGTTCCCAAGGACACTCACCAAAGAAGTAGAGAGCTGGTACCGGTCCTTAGAACCGGAAACCATCAGGAGGTGGAGTATGATGCTAGAACTGTTCAACGAAAAGTATCAAATGTACTCTAGAGTGTCTAATTTGCGTAAGCAGATCCAAGGTTGGAAGCCAGGTACACACAAACCCTTGGATGCTGCCATGGCCCGCTATTACACATTGTTACATCGTTGCCCGGGCCATGGGTATGCTCAGTGGGATCAACTTCGTCACATCGTGGATGGGCTAAGGAATGAAACTAGAAGAACCCTTGGGACTTACGCCCAAGGGAGACTCTCACAACTTAGAGCCCATGAAGTACGTAGCTTGTTGGAGCAAGTAGCAAAAAAAGAAGGTGAGCTACGAAAAAGGGAAAGTGCGGAAGAGTATAATCGTGATCCCTCCCTTCGAAAGAAGGGAGTGAAATTTTGTGATGAAGAGGATGAGTCACCAATCGAAGAATTGGTGAACTAGAAAACCTTGCCGATCAAATAATTAACAATAGAATTAGCGGCTAAGGTAGATGACGTATGGAGTTCCTTAGACTCTAAAATTGAAACTGTCTTAAAAATTGTAGAAGAGTCTAAGGTTGAACAAAGTAGTGACAAAGGTAAGAAAAAGTGGAGAGATTTAGGCCCTGCACATAACAAGGGTAAGGGAAAAATCACTAACTTCGATGTGGCTGAGGATTTTGATTCAGACGATGACGGTGGATGTGAGATTTGCCATTATGACCATCCTAAGGGATGTTGCCCTATCATCTCACATGTACAGGAGTCTAGGGTGTATGCACTTAATCCAAGACTCAACCAACGACAAACACCCCGTAGGTTACCTTATCCACAAGGTAACCCAAGGCAGTTCCACCAACCCTTAACGTATTATCCAAGTGGAACTCCACCACAGCCCATCGGACAACATCAGCAGTGGCAATACCCACGGTCATGGGGGATGCCACCACCAACACAACAGTATCCTTACCGGCAGCCCGATCCATATGGTTATTATGTGTAGCAGCCGATTTCTCCAAGTGACTCTATGGGTCACACAACCCCCAACCGTCACTACCAAGCTCGGGAGTACTTTAGAAGGACTCCTTCTCCTCCGGGGGACACTCCATATCCACACCATCCTCCTAATTCATTCGCACCTCTTCCACCACAAGTAGTTCCCATAACACCTACTGCTCCAACAATGCAAGGGGAACTTCCTCCTCAACCGCAGCAACATCACGCTACGAGAGTTGTAAATATCCAACTTGCTGCTGGTTCTGACAACTGTAAAAAGAGAACTTACTTTAGAACCAAAAGCCCAGATAAACTCTCGCAACAACAAGTGGTTGAGGCCATGTACACTCCTCCACCATTTAACACTTTGGAGCACCCTTCAGTCCAACAGAGTGTAACGCATACGGTTATGTTAATGCATACCGTAACTGAATGGATCAAGGTGGGCCACCTTCCTAGGAAGCTAACTGACCATGGGAGTTCCTTAATCTATTTGCAAATCGCCGAAAATGAACCACACAGGGCTCTTCTTGACTCAGGTTCTGGAGTCAACTTAATTTCATGTGAGATGTATCACGCCTGGAACTTGCCCTAACTTAAGAAGAGCAGCATTCAACTAGAGCTAGCAGACCAGTCTATCACCATTCCCTTGGGATTGGTGGAGGACATTATTACCCAGCTGATTTCTTGGTGATCAAAGTTAACAACAACGAAGGGGACTTCCCGATTATAATGGGAAGGGCATGGCTAAGTACAGTAGACGCATGCCTTAGGATTCGTGATCTTTCCTTGGAAATCTTGAAGATAAACATATGTGGAAAGATCGAGAAGAGGAAAGTTCCATGCATCACATACAGTGATTCATCTGGTGATGACATGGAGGAAATTCCTGAAACACCGTGAAAATTGTGAGTCGGCCTCAGGCAAAGATTCGCGATCAGGCAAGAATACATGTCCGAATTCCAGAAGGGAGAACAAGGCAGAGTAAGGCAAAGAGACGCGTAGCATCAAGTCTTCGATTTCCTTTGNGTATGGGTGACAAATGTGGATCGGGCATGTTCTCAGTTGATTTTGGGCTACATTACGCTGGTACGCATTGCGTCGCGTGCGAGAGCGTAATAAAGCACAAAAGTAAGAGACTCAAGCTGCTTTACGCTAGTTCACACTACCGAGCGTAGTGAAGGGTAAACAAAGGTTAACTTGGCGATGGATTACGCTGCGTACGCTGCGTTGCGTAACGAGCGTAACTTGACCTATTGCACTTCCTTTGGGTCCTTTTTGACGTTTTTGAAGCTCATTACGCTGCTTTGCGTAACAGAGCGTAAATCTGGCCTTGGACAAAAGACTTAGCAAAATATACGAGAAGTCNGGAAGTGCAATAGGTCAAGTTACGCTCGTTACGCAACGCAGCGTACGCAGCGTAATCCATCGCCAAGTTAACCTTTGTTTACCCTTCACTACGCTCGGTAGTGTGAACTAGCGTAAAGCAGCTTGAGTCTCTTACTTTTGTGCTTTATTACGCTCTCGCACGCGACGCAATGCGTACCAGCGTAATGTAGCCCAAAATCAACTGAGAACATGCCCGATCCACATTTGTCACCCATACGCACAATGCGCAAATGCACGTATTGTGCGTAGTCACGAATTTTATTACAAGGATAGTCAAGTCAACGATCTTCCGAAAGGTTTGAAACATGTGTCATCACAGCCATCCCTGCTCCACATATTGTCAAACTTATAAATGTCCCAGTTGGCGAAGAAAGAAAAAAAAATGAGACAGAACAGAGGAAACATCCAGACAGAGAGAGAAAGAGCAGCATTTTCTGGCAATCATTTTGGCAGCACTATCTTTCAACAGAGACAAGAGATATTTCGCTTGAGCATTAGCAGCAGGAGTGATTACCCCTTTGGTGAAGACACAACTTTCTCCATTGGTGATCGTCGGCAGTTTCGAGCAAAGACTACCTAAGGCAAAAGGAGCAGATCAGAGATAAAGAGATCATCTGGTGTGGTTTGTGAGTTTCTATTGATCAGAAGTAGTTGATCGATAGATGTCAGTACTTGACCTTCCTTGCATCCCATCTCTGGCCTACGAGGTAGATCGGACTTCATTCTGTACTTCTGCTTGAACAGTTTTCTTGTTATTTTGTGTTTGCTTCACATCAAGTAATCGGGGTCTCCCCATTGTAACGTGGTATACAAAATATTTATTCTTCAAGTCAAAGTGTAGATCTTGAAACCACGCGTTACTTTCGTGTCTGCCTCCTCTTATCGTGTTAGCGTTATCATCGTTATAATTCGTCTATGTTGTTTTCCCCTCATTTTGCGACTCGTCGAATCAAATCGATCCACGAAATATTCACAATCTCCATCGGTTTACTGATTTAGTAAGTCCTTGTTTGATCGACAAGACCATTCAGGGCGCCGCGGATTCATTTTTCTAGCATAGCCCTCGCACGGATCCATGGTTAAAACTGTGTACACAGAATTTTGTTTGGTATTTTCCAGCTACCGACATTTTTCGTCGTTACAGTTTTCTAGCGCTAGAAGGAGGGCCTAGGCTCTGATTTGTATTTTTTACGGGTAGCCCTGTTAGTGATCTATACCCGCGTTGCTGAAAACGTGAACGTAATACCTCTATGGAAGTTTACGAAAGTTCGTGTGGTGTGGATCGGTTACCTTAACGATTCCTCTGGAATCCTGCAGGGTAGAAAGCCTAAGCGCGATCTTCTTTGTCCATCGCTTTTTCTCTTAAATCCAGTCGTTTATTGTCAATTAATCTACCTGATCAATGGATCCATCTTACTCAACCACAACCGCCATGGTCGCCGCTGACTTGGGTGCCACATCTGTGAACCCTATCGCTGTCACCAGGCCAGCTCCTGGTGTAGCGGGACCTCAGGGACCATCGCGTCGGTCATTGAGGCTACAGGGAAAAGACCCAATATTTACTGTCGTGACCCCTGAGGAATACAAATTTATCTGCATCAAGATCCAGGCGAAGCTTGCCCTTAGCCGAGCTGAAATCGAGGCGAAGCGAAATTTCGAGATGATCCATCGAGGGGGCCAGGATTTCATCCCAACAGCCTATGACATCATCCCTTTAATAGACCAGTAACATGAAATTATAACACAGTTGGTCATGGCTAAGAGCCAGGTTGCATGGTCTATGACGGAACCCCAGAATGGGGAGGAAGAAGATGATGAGTTTGCAGCCTAGTCTGAGCATTCGTATCACACTCTTAGTCTCCATACTTACGTCAACCCATTATTCCCTCTTAACGGAGAGGCCGCCTCGCTCAATCCAGCCATGACCACATAGACGCATGTCCCCATCATTCCACAAGCCACTGTGCAGCCATCTGGGCTACAAGTGCATGTACCCCACAATAACATGGGGGCGGTCTCATCACCACGTGTACTCAGCATTTCGGCGGTGGTTCTAGCAGGCACCGTGCCCCATTTCATTCCGCAGATCCAACCCCAAACCATATCCACAACTCGCCCAATGCAAACTTTATCTTTGCCGCCCCCTCCAACCCAGCAGATCACCGTCGTCGTGCAGCCACAGATACCTATTCAACAGCTTGCCGCGAGTCAGTGGACCTACCCCGCGGCACAACACAACCAGTCTGCGGTGTACGATGTGCAACCCTCGGTGGCACCTGCAACGCATATTCCGCAGGTGAACCCGCAATATCCCTATCCTTATCCTGCTCAGCTAGCGGCGGCCAATCTTTCTTCCCAAACCGGTGGATGGTGGTCTTCACAGGCACCCCTGCCTGCAGGGATTCCCGCCCCACCATCTACTAGCCAAACCATCCCATCATTTCCACCACCTGGTCCTGCTTTCCCAGGTCAGCCCCCTGCTCTTCCTGCACAGACACCTCCAGCAACAGGTCTAGATCAAGCCTTTCTACAAATTCAAACCCTCACAGAGGAGGTAAGGCATCTTAAGGCCGCTGGCTCAGACACTGTACAGATCATGGACTTTTACCAAGATGATCCCATTAGTCCAGCAGTCCCCATGTTGTCGTTACCACCTGGGATGTCCTTACCTCATTTTACCAAGTATAATGGGGAGGGGGATCCTAATGCTCACTTGGTCACTTTTAGATCCGAATCCTTGTTGTTGCAGCAGTGGCCTCACACGATTATCCGAGTCTTTGCTATGTCGTTGACAGGGAAAGCTTTAGATTGGTATCGAGCCCTCCCACGCTCTTCCATTTCAACCTTGGAAGAGCTTCTGACACAATTCGTGACTCGCTTTAAATACAACTTAAAGCTAGAAGTCAAGTTAGATCAACTCATGGGAGTGAAACAAGATCCTCTCGAACCAGTCCAGAAGTTCATACAGCGCTGGAATGCTACTTTGAATGAAATCCGTGAGCCAATCGCGGACTCACATTTACTGGCCATCTTCAAAGGAGCAGTCAATGACTTTATCAAGTCAAAGCTGTATTACCTTTCCCCAAACTCCTTACATTAGGCCTTTGCTCAGATTAGAAGCATTCAAGATGCTGCGGAGGCCAGCAAAGACCCGACGTATGTTGCCTACAAAAACGCACACAACAAAGGCGAGGACAAAGGCAAAGCGACAACAATGACAGTGGCTGCGGTGGCTGAAGGCGCAAAGAACAAGAACAAGAAGGCACCTACCGCGCCTCTTAAGACCACGACCAATGCAGGTAGCACTAGCCAGGACACTGCTGCCCTTGAAAGCTCTCCCCAGCCAAAACCAAACTTTGAGCGAAAAGACCACTCAAAGTATACAGCCCTGCCTGTAAAACATTCAGAACTGTTGAAACAATTGTTAGGGGCCGGATACATTCAACCCAAAAGGGTATCCGAAGAAGCTCTGAAGCGTCATAGACGTCATTGTGAACTGTTGACGAATCCTTCTTTAGCCCTGCCTAACGAGCCACCAGTTCTGAAATCTTTCAGGCTGGACCGTTTCTGTGACTACCACCAGTTGTGTGGTCACGACACAGATTACTGCTGGGCGTTGAAAGATGACATTCAACTCATGATCGACGATGGTCATTTAAAATTAGACGGCAGTAATCCAATGCGTCTGGAAAATCAAGCGTTGCACGTGTATAAGGATCCGTTGAACGCAAACGATGCACCTTTCACAATCAACGTAGTGAGTACGGACGGTGAGAGGAAAGTATCACCCAAACAACCTTTTGTTTTGCGTGTACCTACCAACTCACAACAGGGGGGAAGCCTTTCATCGACAGCTAGTGGTGTGTCAAAGCCACCTTTTATCATTTGTGCACCTTCTCAGAATGCCGCTCAGCCACGTAGCAACATCTAAGCCGCGGCCTCGTCCGCGCCCATGCCTAGGGCACCCTTCATCATTAGGGCGCCAAAACCACCGACTGCTCCTCTCACGCAGGGGAAGACCTCTAACCAAAACCGCCAACCACCACCTGACAAACAAAAGGGGGAGAATACATCAGCTAACGTTACAAAAGATCACTCTACGCTTGGCTTCCCTAAGCCTAGGCCCCTGGCCTCTATGCCTTCACCTATACCCTAGAAGCAGGATAAAGGTGCAGGAACGTGGCCACCTCCTCTCGGCAAGGGAAAGAACAACCCCCCAACTGACACCATGCCACCTCAGGAGATTTGTCTCTTGGGATGAATGGAAGAGGACAAGGGGGATAAACAACCTAGCTGAGAGAGGGATCTCCTCGATGCGTTTACGCAGGTCAAACAGGTACTAAAACAAAAGAATACAACGCTGAGCCTTTATGATCTGCTCATGACGTCCCGGGAACACCGTGAGGCTATGGTCCGCATGCTTACACCCATATCTGTGAATGAAAGCTTGCCAGCGGAGGAGGAAGCGATACATGCTGTCATGTTTCCTTCCGAAGCTGAGCAATCTAGGCCTACCTCGCTGACCTTTCATGACGAGTCTATCAAAGAAGATCTTGAGAAAGGTCAGGTGACAACTGAACCCATGTTCATCACCATTCGGGTTGGTCAGTACCGAATCCGGAGGGTACACGTGGACGATGGTGCAGCTACAAACATCATTCCTTATTCCATCGTGGATAGGTTGGGTCTGGTCAACCAGATCACTCCCACGATGACAGCTTGCGTAAAATCGTTCAATGGGACAAGGGTTCAGGTCAAAGAGACGGTCCATATCGAATTTGTGACAAGAGATCAATTCTCAACAGAGGCCACATTCCTAGTCGTTGAGGAGATGCCTGGATTCAACTTGATCTTAGGGAGGTCGTGGTTAGCCCAGCTGAGGGCGGTTTCATCATCGATACACGAAGAGATACACCTACCCTACGCTGGAGGGGAGGTTGTAATACGCAGTGATGAAATCACCCCTAGGACTGTCAACAACATTGAGGAAGAATAGGGTTCGGAGATAGAAACATCAGATGATCAAACTCATCTCCAAATCCCTCAACAAACCAAAACCAATGATGATAGTTTAGCTTGGGCCAACCTGCCATTTCAAGGTGGCGGCGTGGAGGAGTCAGACTATAAACACCTTCGCCCTTACGCAACACTGAACGTGAAGGCCATTAAGAGACAACTAAGGATTGATAGTTAAAGAATGACATTTACGCACATTATCACATTTTTATCAGCTATCGTCATTTGCATTCAGCAGTCTATTTTTCATTCAATACATATTCACGCTATAAAAGTTTTCAATTTTTATGCTTGCCATCTCTTTACGCTATTGCATTTCTTTTACGTATGCTATTCATGTTGCTTAATCACTTTAGCCTAATTATGCAGAATTGTATACTATCATCATTTACGCTTCCTATATTACGTAAAAGGCCCGCAACGGCCTTAAACTAGCTAGGGCCCGCAACGGCCTTAAACTAGCCATGGCCCGCAACGGCCTTAAACTAGCCATGGCCTGCAATGGCCTTAAACTAATTTCCAATTTACGCAGACTCCTATGACGGCCCGCAATGGACTAAAACTAGTTCTGGATTATGCAAACGCCAGCAGTGGCCCGCAATGGCCTAAAACTAGTCCCCAGTTTACGCATATGGCCCGCAATGGCCTTAAACTAGCTCTGCCATTCCATCGGCATAACTTAGGCAAAAGCCTTAACAATTACGCTTATGCTTTGCAGATAAAAACGCAAAAGACAAAACAAAAATGAATAGCATTTAAAATTGCCACAAAAATCTTGTAGCTAGTCTTCCAGTCGTTAGCATAACCATTGTTGATTCTAATCAATAAAACCATGCGTAAACCACAATTACGCATCTCCCTTAATGCCACTGTCACCAGTATCTCTTAAGTCCAGCTCTAGCCCTAATGGATCGTCCTCTAGTGGACCTTCTCTTCTGGGAAGTATTCCTTCATGAGAAATTTTCTCTTCATGAGGTCCTTGCTCTGGCACCGGCTCCACAGGGGGACGCTCTTCATCACTACGCTCCTCTTCCTGTGCTTGCTCCTCTGCTTGCTCGTCTTCTCTATCCCCTTCAGGCACCTAGATATAGAAAACATATTAGCAAGACAAAACTTGACAACACAATAGGAAAATTTAGACTTAGCTATGATTAAACTTACTCGCGATGGCCCTGCTTCCGCAGCAAAAGGAAGCTTTTCTAGGCCGGCCCACAGGCGCTTCATAATTTCCTCCTCAGTTAGGTCTGACCACACATCATCTCCCAAGGAAGCTCCAGCCTTCACCTTCCCTTTCTCCACGCTAGTCCAATGAGGCGGGTCAGGGAAGAAAGTAGGGACCGTAGTTTGGCCCTCGGGGAGAGTCACCTCCCTTTCCGGGGATGCACTTACAGTCACCTGCTCTTGGAACTTCTGGAAGGCTTCGGATGCTCCAATGACATTAAGGAAGACTTGCAAGGATTGAGCTTTAACGGCAGAATCGCAGTAAAGTTTACGATAAGTGATGCTTTCTCGCTTATACAAATGTTTGTAGTCCTTTTCCTTCTGCCCCCACTTTTGCACACTTGCACAGTAATCTCTCCAATCCTGGCTTTTCTGAGCTAGGAGCTCTATCTGCATCCGCTGCTCTACCAACGCCCGACTGGTTTGCACGCTGTTTTTGATGGCGGTCCAATAACGGGAGTAGTCAATAACAGCAGTACGCCAGTCCTCATCACCCGTCTCCCGCGCCTGTAGGAATTCGCATCGCGACTTCAGGTCTCCGACCTCTTTTATCAGAGACTCAATCTTCTGATCTGACCTCTGCAGCCTTTTCCAGAGATTTTCATTCACGCCTTTACTCTCCCATAAGGAGCGAGTCGAGCGTAACACACATTTACGCATCTCTTCATAAATATGGTGTGGCACGACTGCCCCGTCTGATGGAGGCTCTACTGTGTCCAAGTCAATGGGCTCCATTGGGTCCCATCGAAGGTGAGCTCCTAACAGCAAACATGGTCAATATATATGACATATTACTACTGTACAATAAAATACACCGTTTATAACTACAGTGTACCAGCTTCAGGATCGATGCGCTCGAGGCGCTCGATCATATTACTGACAACGCCTTCCATGAAGGTAAACTTGTCAGGAAAGTCTCTCCATGCTCTGCTCACAGCGATGGACGTGGATGCATCCTCTTCTCTTATAGCGTAGTCAAGTTAGAAACTCTAATTATTAA
Organism: Gnetum montanum; assembly: GCA_015680685.1. Classification (NCBI taxonomy): domain Eukaryota; kingdom Viridiplantae; phylum Streptophyta; class Gnetopsida; order Gnetales; family Gnetaceae; genus Gnetum; species Gnetum montanum. The sequence goes on from MNCI01014205.1 coordinate 971,381, forward strand.
CAGAATTCTGCAAAATGGCTAACACGCTCATTACCTCTACGAGTAATAGTGGCGACCCCGCCAACATCTTCTGCCTCTCTCCCCTCTTCACGCACAAGGGTTTGTGCCTCGCTTGCCCCTCCAGCTGGGGCCTCTTCACACACATGAGTCTATGCGTCATTGGTTCCAACAGTTGGGGCCTCCTCACGCACAAGGGTCTATGCGTGGCTCACCTTAACAGCTAGGGCCTCTTTTTCTAAAACTGGGGCCCCTTCCCCACGACTTAGTATCACTGCCCCTGTTTCAGGGGTCAGCTGCTCCGTAATTTTCACTGGTCATATCACAGTACATTTCATACATCATTCAAAATATTCTAAGTAAACATTGCGTAATACAACTTTCAATACATTTCTTTCACACTTACCAGGCGAAGGTTTACTCCGATGAACTCTAGCTGCCACGGTTTGACCTGTGCCACTCCCAGGCTCCGTAGAGGCCTCGGTTATACGAAGCCGTTTACGCTGAGCTGCAGGTTCTACAATTTCCGCCGCCAAACGTTTCCCTCGTGAGGCATCGCCAGTGTAAGTAGGCATTATCCCGCCTACACTGTCGAGGCCTTGCAGTCGAGACGCCGCCAAACCCTTAGTTGTTATTGACAGAGATTCCCCAATCCCTTCCGGAGGATCCTGCCCATGGGTAGTGCTGAGGATATGTGTAATCCAAGGTTTGGATAGCTGGTCTCAGTCTTGTTGCACCCAGACCCCATCCCTTTGGACGACCAAAAACTCAGCAAAACGCCGAAGGCAAGCTATGAAGAAGGCGTAATGCACATTGAAACGAGACTTGAGCTTCTTGCGAAGCCTGATCATCTTAGTGCGTAGTCCCGCAGCAAAATAGCTTGCCCAATTGAACTGGGTCCCTTCTTCCAGAACCTCCTGCATAATATGGGTCTGCTCTATGGAAAAGAACTTCCCTTGCGAGAGCGTTTTGGAGAAAGTCCGGGCCCGGAAAAGCGAATAAACTGTCTTGGCGATTCCTAGTTTGATTCTTTCACAAGGAATCCCTTTAGGCTCCTTCTTAACCCTTACCCACTTCTCCAGCCACTTCTGGCAGTCGAGACTCCTCTTCGCCTTCTCGTCTATGGGAAGGCTGTCAGAGGGGATGCCAAAAAGGTCTGCAAAGAGCTGCGCGTCAATGTCAAAACTTACACGTCTGTGATGCACGCGCGTGCAAAAACGTTCTGCCTTTTCGCTGAAGGAGTTGAACAGGGTTAGCATTTCACTGGCGGGGACATCAGGAGTTGCGGCTAAAAATAAATGCATTAGCCTCGCTTCTCAGATCTTGGTGACCACCGCAATTGGGGCCACCGCGTGGCCAAACCAGCGTTGTGCATCCTTGATGTCACCATAGCGGAAGAGGATGGTATTCGCCTCGCGGCTGAAAATTATAAGGGTAATCTCCCGGGATTCCCTGACTGAACAACGTAAGACACAGGTCAAACGAAAACATTATTACGCAATGTTCACAATTCACAACTACACCACGCAACAATAGAATACGCAGCAGTTTTACCAGGTCCAAATGACAAAGGAAATGGAGGAAGGTTCCTCTGCACGTCCTCAACGGTAAGGGGCGGATCCAAGGTCCAGTCATCATGTAGCCAACCGAGATTCTAGCAATTCTCGAAAGCATCAACATAGCGGGTGGAGTACTCATGAATGTCGAAGCCGATTTTCCCCATCACACCAGCATGTACGTTGCTAGTGGAGGTAAACGCCTTTATTGCCGTTTCGATCCATGACAACGTATCACCATCTCCTACTAACCTGTTCTGATGAATAAAAAACCTGTACCATACCACATAGATTCATCTTACGTTTTGCAAAACTCAGACAACAGATATATAACAAAAATACAATCAACAAAACTACTTACCCGCCTGAATAATACACAGTGCCTACTGGGTTCTAGAAGTAGGTCGAGACATGGCGAGCCACGAACAGAGTGTTATATGCATGGTAGCAACTAAACTGGGCCATTTCCCAAATCCAACCTAAGCACCTCAAACCTCGGGCGCTAGGTTCTCGGTCCTCGGGACGTCTAGTATCAATGGCTCCGTCTGTCAAGAAAGCGAGGATCCCCTGTGCAGAACCCACCAGCAGGTGCTCCAAAATGGCACCAGCAATATCACCTGATAAATTAGACCATATAATAATGTTGTAGTTGCGCAGTAAGAGCTGCAGAAACTCCAGCGCATCCTTTCGAAACCATATGGCCTTCCCATGCAACTGAGTTTGCGGGAGCGGGACATTAGGCACGATCGGGTTTATGCAGCATAGAACCCCAACAATATCCAAGACGATGAAAACAGGCTTTAGCATAATACTTTACAGAAAACGCAATACATAGATCAACATCTGGATTGACATTTGCATGTTTAAATACAGAAAACCTACAAATTACGCTTAGTTATCCATGCCGAAATCGCCCAAACCCTTGTAACCGCGCAAGGTCTGTCCCTGACAACGGCGATAGACGCAACCCCTTTAAACCCTCATCTTAACGCGAGGTCCATAGTCTAAAACCCTCGTTTACACGAGCGACGCTACAACAATAAACACTGCTAGAATAACACAAATACGCAAGAGATGGCCTACTGGTTCAAGGGTGTAGGGTCCCTTACTTCGACCACTGCCTGCGAAGCGTGCTCCAAATTCTCTTGCACCTCGTCGATCTTAGCCAATTTCGTGTTCTTCCTTTTCGCTTTAGGCGCCATTGTCACAATTTCAAAACCTTCACAGCTTCACACGTTCACGCCTTTGCAAATTACACGTTCCAACCTTCTGCTCCTCTTTCTCTCACTTCGTAACAGTTAGGAATTTGAATTCGCGACAGCCAACAGCTCGTTCTCACCGAAAACTACTTACTTATATGTGAGAATCGCTGACTTGATATCCAATTTCAGCAGGACTTTCCTAAAACAGAACCCAAAAATCAAGGTATTAATGCGGCAGATATCGCATGCGCCACTGTCCAAAATGACGTTAAACTACCACATCTTATCGCCTCGTAATCAGGTAGCTTTAATTACAGCCTGTTTACAATATTCAAAATTCAGTTAGCTTTCCACGTTCGACAACACCACGTCATGCTTTCTCCTAATCATTTACGCATTTGGCGATTTTACAGGACGGTCGGCAAATGGATGCAACATTTTCAGCACCTCTAACTTTGACAGGCCCATACGGGAAAATAATTAGGCAATTCAATCCTATGCTAGTAGAAACTCACCCTCCCTTCGATGACGTGACCATAGCCACGTCGGAAACGTCCCCAGAATGGCCAGAACAGTCGACGCGCATGCTAGACTTGGAGGCTAGGGATATAACCGAAGACCCCCTCAATGTGGTTTCTATCGTTACGCATAAGGGTGAAGCCAAAACGCTTAAGGTTAGTTCTTTACTAGACTAGAAAAAGCACAATTCTATAAAAAAGGTCCTGCAAGACAACATTACGGTATTTGCGTGGTCATACGAGGATATGCCGGGACTAGATCCCAGGTTAATTCAGCATAACATAATCTTAGACCCGCAGATTAAAGCAACTAGGCAAAAGGTACGAAAAATCAAGCCAGAGATCGCGCTAGCTGTGCGTGATGAGATCACCAAACTGTATCAGGCTGGTTTCATTCGCGCGGTCGATTACTCGGATTGGGTGTCTAACATTGTAGTCGTCCCAAAGAAGACCGAAAGCATACGCATCTGCATAGACTTCCAAGATTTAAACAAGGCCGCATTCAAGGATAACTTTCCACTACCGAGTATCGACCAACTAGTCGATACGACAGCTGGGCATGCGCTTCTGTCCTTCATGGATGGCTTTTCGGGCTATAACCAGATTCGCATTAACCTAGAACATCAATTGACAACAACGTTCATGACGCCCTGGTGCACCTTTTGCTACACTATGATGCCTTTTGGCCTGAAAAACGCCGGAGCGACGTATCAACGAGCCATGACATACATCTTTAGCGACTACCTCTTAGGGAGACTGAATGACTATGTTGACGATATAGCTATCAAATCTTTAAAGTCGGAAGATCATTCAGAAGACCTGGAGTTAGTCCTCAAAAGATGCTCCAAATACGATCTCTGGCTTAACCCAAAGAAATGCGTATTCGGAGTCAAAATCGGAAGCATGCTGGGGTTTGTGGTGTCAGAAACCGGCATACGATTACAGTTTATTCATCGGTTCATCTCGAAATTAACCGACAAGTTACACCCTATGCAACATTTTCTTAAAAAGGGGGTTAATTTCGAATGGACAGACGATTGTCAGCGTGAGTTTGACAGCCTAAAACAGGAACTCCAACGCTTACCAACGTTTTTCCCGCCACAAAGGGACCTACCATTTTACATTTACCTCGCAACTTCGGACGTAGCGTTAGCAGCATTACTCTGTCAAAGGAGGGATAACGGGTCGGAAGTGCCCATCTACTACTTGAGTCATGCTCTATGTGTGTACGAAACAAGGTACAATGAAGTAGAGCGTAATTGCCTAGCATTAGTATTTACGCTAAAAAAGTGTAGACATTATCTTTTCCGTAGCCAAGTTAACATCATCTGCAAAAATAACATCCTTAGGGCCATTACGCACAACCTATACGAAAGTAGCAAAATAGCTCGCTGGAAGGCTATCACGGCAGAATTCGATCTGCATTATATTGGCTAATCTTCTACGAAAGGCCAAGCGATAGCTGACCAGTTAGTAACGTCACCAATTAACAACCACGTAACTATAGAGCCTGAGTTCCTAGATGAACATGTACATAGTTTAAGCCCTGTCTTCACAGGCCCCGAGGCGACGTTTTATTTCGACGGAGCTTCAACTGCCAGAGGTGGCAGTGCCGCCACCGTTATTACGCTATAACCTGAGGATGTGCGTCTTCACACTTATCGCTTGACCTTCCCCTGTACGAACAACGTGGCAGAGTACGAGGGGCTCCTCAGGGGATTACTAGCTGCAAGCGAACTAGATGTTTGACACTTGGCAGTTAGGGGTGATTCAATGCTCGTCATCAATCAGATCACAAGAGTCTATGCCTGCAAGGCTACGCATTTGCAGCCCTACTGCGATATGGCTAAAGATCTTCTGAAGCGATTCGTGACCATCGATGTCCAACACGTGCCACGCACTGATAACACACTGGCCGATGCGCTGGCTACGCTGGGTTTGAACGTACCTGCACATCTACTCGACACTTATCCTACTTTAATAACAGATTGTACAGGTCCTATCATTTAGGCGGCGCACATATCTTCTCTTCTTGAAGAAAGCATGCCAAAATGGTACGACAACATTAAAACTTACCTCCTACAAGGCGAGCTACCGCACGAACTGATACGCGTGTAGAAAGATGCAATTCGTAAGCGAGCTAGGTAGTACGTAGTCATAGGAGATAGTACTCTCTGTAGATGCTCTTTTGATGGCGTGCTGCTTACCTGCGTTAATAAAGACCAAGCACAACATATCGTTGGCGAGGTTCACGAGGGATTATGCGGAGGACACGTAGCACCACGGGCTATGGCTCTAAAAATCCGTCGCTTAGGATACTACTGGCCACACATGGAAAAGGATTGCCTGAAAAAGGTTAAAACTTGTGACACGTGTCAGCGTCATGCAAACCTTATAGACGTGTCACCTACGAAATTACATACGACTCAGATAACATGGCCATTTCAACGATGGGGACTAGATATCATAGGTCCCATCACACCGAAATCTTCCGCAGGTCACAGCTTCATAATTACCGCAACTAAGTACTTTACGAAGTGGGTAGAAGCTATTCCTTTAAGGAAGATCACATCCCAACAGATTTGCCATTTCATCTTAGACAATATTGTAACCAGATTTAGTCTCCCGATGACTATCGTGACCGACAATGGACCATAGTTTAGTAGTACAGAAACCAAATCCTTCTGTGATAGCCTTGGCATTAAACAATCTTTTTCCTCGCCCTACTACCCGCAAGCGAATGGTCAAGCTGAAGCAACAAACAAAGTCATCATCAATTTGCTTAAGAAGATGCTCGACAACAACAAGAGAACGTGGCACGAAAAAATCCTCTATGTGCTATTGGCGTATCGTACTACATGTAAGATGGCTACAGATAATACACCCTATAGCCTAGTCTATGGATCTGAAGGAGTGCTGCCTCTCAAGTTGCAAATTCCTTCTCTGAGAATGGTCCTCTCCACGATTATAAATGAGGCTCAACACACCGAGTCCCAGATTATGGATTTGGACTCATTAGAAGAGAAGCGAATACAGACGCTTGATACAATCGAAAAGTATCAAGACAAGCAGAGGCAAAAGCATTGTCACAATCTTCAGCAGTGTCCGATCAAGAAGGGAGATTTAGTTCTCAAGGCTGTTCGTGAACCTGTTGACAAATTCTCTGCAAACTGGGAGGGCCCTTTCTTGGTGACTGATGTGTATAGCAGCGGAGCATTCAAGTTAGCGGATGTCGACGACAACGAGTTACCCAACCCTGTCAATAATATATATCTGAAGCAGTACTACATATAGTTGCATCTCCAGTATATATATCAGGTATGGCCATCATCGTCCGCTACGACGCTAAACTGGCAACAAACGTCCGCTATGATGTAAAACTGGCACTCCACTCACGCGTCCGCCACGACGCTAAACTGGTACCGACCGTCCGCCACGATGCAAAACTGGCAAGTTGTGACCATCCGCTACGACGTAAAACTGGCAATGTTGTACAGGTCCGCCAAGATGAAAAATTGGCATCTTTTGCACGCATCCGCCACGACGCTAAACTGGCATCGGCTATCCGTCATGATATAAGACTAACAAAGGTAAGTAACCGTCTGCTAAGACGTAAAACTAGCACAGACTTGTCCCTGGGTCATGACATAAAACTGCCATCTACAGCACGGTCTGCTGAGACCATAAATCAGCCCCGCCACCGTCCGCTACGACGTAAAACTAGCGTTTTTCGGTCTGCCCAGACTTTAAACTGGGACCATGGTCTGCTGAGAGTTAAAACCAGTAATGACAGTCTCCCAGGACTTAAAACTGGGGTGTACAAACCGCTCTCATGCAACTTAAGCGAGCATGATTATCTCCATGCAGCTACAAGACACGTGGGATGGGATGCTGGGACAGTCCCAGAGTCATTACCCCACTGACATCCTACTGATTCCTCGGATGTGTCGAAGGGCATACTACTGACCCCTCGGAGATGCCATTACCGCGTTTATTCCAGCAGTGGTACCTCTGAGAGGTTAGTTTCGCTGTCCGAAGCCCCAAAGGCGTGGACATCAACTACAGCTTTAGGGATCTCTGCTCAACATCGCTATCAGGCCCTGGCTTCAGAGATTCATCTGGCCGGTTCTTTGCGTAACCAGTCAGATGCGCTGAGTCTGATGTTCTTTGGCGGAGATATGCTGGGCCGAGCGTTAAGGGTGAAAATTTGGGCCTCGTGCTATAGTTCCTCCTTCATGGCCCGATCACTTCATCTTGCCTCTAATAGCACTTGTTTCAACAACCTTGCCTCCAGTTCGCACAGACAATGGCATCCTTTGTTTTCTTCTGTGGTTGCAGGTTACTTGTTTCGAGGACGTCGTTCAAAGGTGTGTTCATCTGAGCGGTAAAGTACGAACAGTGTTTTGAAATTACTGCTCAGGTTAACTTGTCCACTTAGAAGTGCATCCCTCTTCCCCTTGTGACCCTACCCTTGGCTCTTAATCCGCTTCATCCCTACCATCTGCTTCCTGTATGCAAAAGCTACATACGCAAGCACCTGTTTTCTACACTCGCATTGCCATCAAGTCCACAAACTGGCACAACGCAATTAAATGTCATAGCAGAGATATCACAGAAGCGACACGCTGTGCTCCTTTTGCAAGCATTCCTGCTATAGTCTGTAACAGAGAAATCTCAGACTGATGCGCTATGCTCGTTTGAACACATTCCTGTTAATATAAGTATGCATATGTTTCTGTGTGTTCAATGAGCGTATTTCATACTTCCGCCATCCTAACTCATTTGAGTCTTCCCCAAACCTGTTTCCTGCCAAATCATCTTATCTCCCATACCCTCCATCCTTGCTCTTCTATGTTGACAGGGCAACACTTGAGTGGCCATTGATGGACACTGTTGATACTTTTACCAATCCGGTGTTTCGTATTCTTTGTCGACGTCTTTCGGGCAAGCCCTCTAACCGTCAACAAAGAGGGGCCATTGAAACACCATGAAAATTGTGAGTCGGCCTCAGGCAAAGATTCGCGATCAGGCAAGAATACATGTCCGAATTCCAGAAGGGAGAACAAGGCAGAGTAAGGCAAAGAGACGTGTAGCATCAAGTCTTCGATTTCCTTTGCAGATTTCCAGCATCACTATGTTTTATCTTTGTACGCTGTATCACGCGACGTAGCGTAATGATGCTTAGCGTGATTCTGTTCAACATAGTCTAGTATTAGAAGGCGACTTACTTTGACATCTAGAGAGGCTTAAGCAGCGTAATATGCGACTTCTCGTATATTTTGCTAAGTCTTTTTTCCAAGGCCAGATTTACGCTCTGTTATGCAAAGCAGCGTAATGAGCTTCAAAAACATCAAAAAGGACCCAAAGGAAGCGCAACAGGTCAAGTTATGCTCGTTACGCAACGCAGCGTACGCAGTGTAATCCATCGCCAAGTTAACCTTTGTTTATGCTTCACTACGCTCGGTAGCGTGAACTAGCGTAAAGCAGCTTGAGTCTCTTACTTTTGTGCTTTATTACGCTCTCGCATGCGACACAATACGTACCAGCGTAATGTAGCCCAAAATCAACTGAGAACATGCCCGATCCACATTAGTCACCCATACGCACAATACGCAAATGCGCGTATTGTGCGTAGTCACGAATTTTATTACAAGGACAGTCAAGTCAACGATCTTCCGAAAGGTTTGAAACACGTGTCATCACAGCCATCCCTTCTCCACATATTGTCAAACTTATAAATGTCCCAATTGGCGAAGAAAGAAAAAAAATGAGACCGAACAGAGGAAACATCCAGACAGAGAGAGAAAGAGCAGCATTTTCTGGCAATCATTTTGGCAGCACTATCTTTCAACAGAGACAAGAGATATTTCGCTTAAGCATTGGCAGCAGGAGCGATTACCCCTTTGGCGAAGACACAACTTTCTCCATTGGTGATCGTCGGCAGTTTCGAGCAAAGACTACCTAAGGCAAAAGGAGCAGATCAGAGATCAAGAGATCATCTAGTGTGGTTTGTGAGTTTCTATTGATCAGAAGTAGTTGATCGATAGACGTCAGTACTTGACCTTCCTTGCATCCCATCTCTGGCCTACGAGGTAGATCGGACTTCATTCGGTACTTCTGCTTGAATAGTTTTCTTGTTATTTTGTGTTTGCTTCACATCAAGTAATCGGGGTCTCCCCATTGTGACGTGGTATACAAAATATTTATTCTTCAAGTCAAAGCGTAGATTTTGAAACCATGCGTTTCTTTTGTGTTTGCCTCCTCTTATCGTGTTAGCGTTATCATCGTTATAATTCGTCTACGTTGTTTTCCCCTCATTTTGCGACTCGTCGAATCAAATCGATCCACGAAATATTCACAATCTCCATCGGTTTACTGATTTAGTAAGTCCCTGTCTGATCGACAAGGCCGTTCAGGGCACTGCGGATTCGTTTTTCCAGCATAGCCCTCGCACGGATCCGTGGTTAAAACTGTGTACACGGAATTTTGTTTGGTATTTTCCAGCTGCCGACATTTTCCGTCGTTATAATGCCTCCATGTAACAGGTTTGCCCAAGAAAATTTGCAACAAAGATGCCCATATGTAGCAACCACACAACTAGTAGAAGACACCTCGTGGTTGACAGCTACTCGAAGGAGCAGAAAAATGTGCATGGAACGAACTGAGAAAACCCATGCTCATAACGAAGGCATAGACACATTGAAATATGAGCGTCGCCAACTTCCACCCCTCAATCTAAGATCATCAATTGGGAGAAGTTTGGAAATTCTTAGAAACTTAAACATGCGCTAATTATTTCGGATCTCTCCCTTACAACTCAGTCATGGGGGAGATGGCCACCTATGCTAACCATATGGGGCCCTCAGTTCTTTTTCAATTTTTGTTTTACAACATTTTTGTTTTACAACGTTTTTGTTTTACACATTTTTGTTTTACAAATTTCTTTAACTTTTCTCATTTTTTGTTTTACAACATCATTATACTTTTTCCATTTTTTGTGTGTCTGTGTGCGATCCACCCTATGAGTTTGTCCCATAATAAGCATTCTCCATGATGGTATGAACTATTTTCATATTGATTGCTAATGTTTGGTTTTTACCTTTAAGTCACGATGTTGATACTAAGGTATGTTTCTTTTGATATGGCAGGCAATGAGACCACTTCATCCATCCATCCACCAATTTCTATGGTCTCTCTCAGCTTGGAAATGTACAGTCCCCCTTTCTAATAAGAACTTTAACGAATTGGTGACTGGGGATTTCTCAAACTAAGGAAGGACTCATGGATTCAAAAGGGTGTGACTTCAAGGGAACTTGATGCTTTTGTGTTGGTCATTCTCTTGGGTGCTTGAATGTTTCTTCNGAACCAAAAGTATTCCCTCTAACTAAGGCCCTTCTCACTTCCCATTCTCTCCTTTGTTTCGTCGGAATGATGGTAGCTCTTGGAGCGTGCATTCTTGTTGCCCAAGCGGATGGTTTAATCGAGTGCGTTGATGCGAAGTCACTGGATGTGGTTGGTTTGAGGCTAGAGTTGAAATGAGATTTGCCAAGTCACATTAATCATCAAACACACAAGGGGCTGTACACCACCTTGTTCTTGGGATTCCATTCCATTTCTCTTCTCTCCATCCTTCTCTCATTATTCACCTCATTGCCGATCATATCATTAGTGTATATATTTTGGTTGATACATTGTTTTCTTTTTGGTAAATTCTTACGATTAAGACTTTAACTCTTATTCCAAAGGACATTCTCGGAGCCTACAGACTCTTTGAATGTGGGTTTGTCAGGGCATTAAGAGCATGAGCCTGCTTTGGGGAGGACCCACTAACATTCCTATTTAGAGCTTTAGTTAAATTCTTTCCCTTAACATTTTGCAATTAATTTTATTTTTGTTCATTTCCATCTTGACATCCCTTTCATCGATGCCATAGTTGTCCCTTTTTATCTATCTTTCATACTCCTTTTCTTTCTCCATTCGAACGCTACCGGAGGTTCGCGATTAGTCCTGGGGGTACGGGGCCTGATTTTTTCGATTTTCCCTTAGCTTCGAAATTTTTGATTTTCTTCTTAACCCCTACACCTTCAGTAGTCATTAGTAACATATTCCTAGATCCATATCAGCCATACCACAACCTAGCTAATGAGTTTACACCAAAGTAAGGTATTAATTACATGATGATTCAATTACCCTTGCTAATATACGATTGTGTTGTGTGTGCAGATGGTGATCGTACAATCACGGATTGGATCTGGAGTAAACACTTGGAATGGAGCAGCGTTGAAGTAGCTATGCAAGGAGCAAGATTGATGGTGAGCTTATGGATGGACAACAAAGGTGCAATCTTGGCATTGGCAGTAGCAACACTTCTTTCTCTCTCTCTTTCTCAGCTGCCAATAAAGGCTTGATGTCATTGTAATAAGGTGTTCACCCTTGTTGTCATGAACACCAGTTTTGTCAAGTCTTGTAATAATGATCTGTTTACATGTCATCCCATTAGTTCCATTTCCCTCAATAATTCCATACCTACCTGATATTATTGTAAGGAACTCAAGGACGAGTTTTCATTTAGTCATGGGGGTATGATGAGACGTGATATCGCATGGGCCACGATATCGCATACGCGATATTGCGTTGTCCCCTGCGATGTCGTGTACGCGATATTGCGGTCCGCCGCCAAATCTATAAATAAGAGGTGACACTCCCCTCATTTCTCATCCTAGGCTAGAAGTAGCGAAGCTTTGGCAGTTTAATCACTCCAGAGATAGAATTTTTCTGTGTGCCCGTAGTAGGAGTCCCCAAGTGAACGGATCTTTATTCGAGTAGCTTTGTACCTGAACGCAAGTTGTGTACGGCAATAAAGACGAGCTTTGTGGATAAACCTTGCAGTGCATGGAATAGGTTTATTTAATGTTATTTATTATTTTCCTAGTAACGCGGCATGAGTACAACTTGGTTACGAGCATTGACGAATGTGTATGGCTAACCAAGGAATCGGCTACTCATCGCGATTAGATTCTCACACTTATCTCCTAGAATGTGGGATGAGTACGACTTGATTACAAGCATCNNNNTTAATTTAGACTTAGGACATTAGTTAGAATTAGTTAGTTCTCTCAACCCTTTGCTCTTAGCGTAGAAGACATAAAACCAGAAAAGACCAAAAACATCATATACCTCGGACTTACTTAACCATACACCGTGACAACAACAAGTAAGTCTGGGAAGACAACGAATGATTAACCCCAAGTGTTCCATGGGGCGTTTAGGCATTTAGTCTATGGAGTTCGACCGGATCACGCATGCTACACTCGTTTCGTATGGTTGAGTGTAGGAGTACCTCGCCACTCATCACACCTGAATGCCTTTAGGTTATTCAAGAAAAATCTATCATGTTGATAGTAATTGTAGAACTTAACTTTGGTCAATTTTTGGAATTTTCTCTAAAAGCTGTTAAGGTCCAACTTCAATCATCTCCTTTGTTTCCTACTTTGACAAATAATGGAGAATGGGATCTAGGAGAAACACTCTAGTTTTGGAAAAATCAAGAAGTTGATGTGATAGTTAAAATTGAAGGAAATTGTAGAGGTATTGAATGTGCCTAATCAAGGAGAAAAGGTGGCACAGGTATCCACCAGATCTAACATAGACACTAGGAAGTTGTGGTTACAACAGGTGTATGGCAAGAAAGGTAAAGAATACAATGAATTGATTGCAGAAGAAAAGATCTATTTCAAAATTAACATTTATCATCTATTTCCTACCAAAAGACTGAATAAAATCTCTACATATGTATTCAAATGGAGTACATTATTAATGGGAAAATTTAATGCAAACATCACTTACCTCTACTTCATAAAAATTCAAAGGCGGGTTGAAGAAAAGAAGGTAGGGAAGTTAACACTTCCATTTTCTTACTTTATTTGGAAGTTATGTAAATGAGTTAGTATCCAAGTGTATACAAATGATGCATTGAGGAAGGCACAAAATGCTTCCTATGGTGAAATGCTTAAGCCAGTGCCTCCCAAAAAGGACCAATTAGAAAAACAACTAGGCACTGAGGAGACCACCCAATTCACAAGATAACAGTAGTAGCAACCACAAGTTCCACCACTGTTGCCACAAGATTACAAACCTACAATGAGTCATTTGCAGCAAATTGTAGAAACTATTAGTTGGGGAAGCAGGGAAGAGGCCAATTTATTCAAAGTAATTGATGATGTAGTTAAGCCAACCATCTCAACAAATCCTGCAAGTGGAAAAATATTGTTGTAGTTAGGAGGAGAGGCCTTGTGGTCATAACAAATTTTCGAAAACACCACATTGTTCAAAGTGGTGCTTGAATCTAGGGAAGGAGTCTCAGTTATGGTCATGCAACATCATGATGCAACAGGAGTTACAAAAGTGATCATAGATCACATTAAAGAATCTTTTAATGTACCTATTATGCCACAAGCTGATATTTCGAGAGCCAAAGATGCTCAAATGCTAGCTGGTACCTTTATGACTCCTACAGAACATGAAGATATGTTGGATAGATTATTGCAGATAGGACAAGTTATGAAAAATCTATTTAATATTCCTAGTGATATCACTGCAACATAGTCTAACTTAATTGCCACCAAAGGAAAATTAATCATGGTCGAAACCAAGGTAGAACATGCTGAGAATGAGCTTTGCTGATTACAAGAAGAGCTTGTAACCCTCAAAGTAGAAAGGAGAGATGCAACTCAATTCACAACACCAGACTAGATAACATAATTTAGAACTATGTAGATGAATTTTCTTCTTAAGAATAATAAAGATATAGCAAATGAAAAAAAGGCAATATGGAATGCTTCAGTAGCCGAAGCCCAATTATATGCCCATGCCAAAGCACTTGTTGCTTTACAAGAAGAAAATAAACAACTTGCTACAGACAACATGAGGTTAACCATAGTAGAAAAGTAGAAAAAGACTTTAGAAGAAAGTATCATTAGTTGAGAGAGAAACTAATGAGGGTCAACCAAGATACGAGCTACCTTGCAAGAGAAAATAGAATCCTCTCTATGGAGGGGGTACACACCATTAGACATAAATTAGTTATCGAAATTAGTGCATGCCAAAATGAGGCCAAGAAACATGAAAGGCTAAAAGAACACTTTTGAGACCAAGTGGGTATGTATAAATAGATAAATGAGAAAAAGATCTAGATGGAAAAGGCCAAAATTAGTTCAAGTATAGCACAAAATCTTGATTGGCAACCCATCTTGAACAACTTGGCCTAGACCTATCAAGTGGAAGTGAAAAATAAAGATATGCAAATAGAAGACTTAAAAGAATACATGGCATTAGCAAACCTTTGATATGCTAATTTGGCCATGTTAATAGTACCCATGACCAGAAATGAACTAGAACAACAAGTAGAAACCACTTATGCTTTATATGAGAAGGAGTTTGTAGATAGAAAATATGCTCTACAGAAACTTTAAGCAACAAACTCAGAACTAGAAGCAATTAAGCCTGACTACTAGGGGCAAAAGGATGTAGTAGCAAATTTGGCAAGAAGATTAATGAACTATCATGAACTGAGAGAAAAGGCTAGAGCTTTTGAAGAAGAGCGATGATAATTTGCAGTGTGGTATGTTAAAGCCAATAATATGTTTCCACAACTGCCATGTTTGTGGAACATGCTAAATCCATCTAACATTGGTTCATTGACATGGACAGTCCACAATGCTAGAACAGATAAGAGAAGTTGTAGGCACTCCTGAACAGATACCAATTCAAGAAGCTTGAAAATAAGGGAAAGAAACCTATGGAAGAGCCACCTCCACCTGGAAAAACATAAGGCTACACTCAACCTTGCCAGATTCTATTTTTTTTTATTTTTTGTAAAAATTGTCATGTCATGTATTCATTTTTGTAAACTCTAGTATGGCACTAGAGAGTCATGTATGTAAAAGTCAGTGTTATATAAATATACCTCCCAATTTTGTAAGGAATTCCATCCTCATTTTACTTTAACTTGAGGACAAGTTTCATGGGTGTATGATAAATCTAAGAAAATTTTAAGTTAGTGATATCATATTTACAATATCGTATCTACAATGTTGTAGATATGTTATCGTATGTCAGCATATGTTAGGATATAAATGATATCACAAGGTCCATGCTAGCCTATATAAGCAACACATGGGCGCACAGATCCAGAATAGATTTGATAGCCTAGTAATAGAACTCTTTCAGTTTGTTTTTGTGAATTTATTACTTAGCAATGTGTGCACATAGTGTGATGTTTTGTAATTGAACAGATTCTTTATTCGAGTGTGATGTATTGGGATGCATTGCATAACTGACAATAAAGATCAAGATTACTCTACATCAAGGCAATAACACTTTGTTTTATTTTTGTTTCCAATTAATTTACTATTTTATTGTTTTCATAGTTAATGTTTACGATTACTTACAATTTACTTTTAATGTCATTAAGCGAAATGAGTATGACTGATCTTGAGCATGTAAGTGCAACTACTTGGTAACCCGTAGTAAGGTACTTGGTAATCCCAGTAGTAGTTGCACGAAGTCCAAGGTGTGATTAGAAGATCAGGACTGACTACTCATCACATAGCCTAGTTTAGATTTTTTTTACTATTACTTAGATTTTGAAACTTTTACTTTCACTTCATGTTTATTAGGAACACAATGGCCAATACAACATCAATATCATATACCTCACTATGAGTTAAACCATATGCATTGGTTTTACTAACTCATGTGGGAAGACAAAAATCGTGAATGCTAATCAATTACTGGTATAATCACATTATCTTATTGATGGAGTTCGACTGGGATTGCACGTGAACACTTATATCTTGTATGATTAGGTGTTGGATATTCCACCACTCATCAGCATGTCTCCACTTCTCCATTAATGAAGCAATATTTTCTTAAGTTATATCCACCAACATAATATCGCATGTAAATATCATACACCAAGGGATTTCATCTTTTATTTCCTTTGTTAATTCATTTTTAATAATGGTAAATAAGTATGGGCTAAGTGCATACCCTTAATGTAGACCTATTTTGACTAGAAATTCAAATGTTGTTAAACAAATTATTATAATTCTAGTGGTAGCTCCTTCATACATGTCATGAATCAATTTAATATATTTATTAGGGATCTTTTGCCTTAGCAAGATGCACCAAATAATATCTCCAACTTTCTATGTTTTTTGAATTTCTTTATCAATTATTGTATAAAAAAATAGCCTCTCTAGCAGACCTTCCTAGCATAAATCCAAATTGATTTTTTTGATACTATTGATTGAAGTTTTAGATGCTACTTTATGACTCTTTGCAAAGTTTCATAACATGGCTCATTAGCTTCATCCCTTTAGTTTGCAGAATTTTTTACATCTCCTTTATTTTTGTACATAGGAACAACAAAACTTTTTTTCCAGTTGTTAGGCAATTCTCCATCCTTCAAAATTTTGTTAAATAATTGTATTAGCCAAGAAACTCCTATATCTCCCAATGCTTTCCAAGTTTCTATAAGAATGTTATTTGGTCCAACAACTTTTCCATTTTTCATCTTTGATAAGGCTATCTTCACCTCAAAGAAGGAAAGGTCATTAACGAAACCAAAATTTGGTTCTTTATATTGGATGTCTTCTCTTGGGAATTTTTCATTTAATAATTCTTGAAAATAATTTTTCCACATATTCAAAATTTCATTATCTTTTACCAAAATTGTTTCATTTGCTTCCTTGATGCATTTGACATGACCAATGTCCTTACATTTAAAGAAAACTAACAATGCCTCAAGTATTATAGCGACCGAAAACATCGAAAGCTAGAACGGTGCATTGAGAGGTCCACACTTGTACAACATTGACCCTGTGTTCATGTGAGGGCCTGTTAGATACAGAGGCAGGGTGCCTGGAATGGTCTTATTTATTGAACTAGGACTTACGAGGTGTTACACCAAAACTATTTTGCCAGAGGCAGTAGTTAGAGGCAGTAGTTACGAGGTGTTACAGAGGCAGTAGTTAGAGATTTTGCCAAACTATTTCTTCCATCCTAAGGATGCTTGACAACTCCTAGTAGAAATTTTGCCAAACTAATTTTTCCATGCCAAGCAAGCTTGACGGCTCTTGGCCTAACAATTTTGGAAAATCTGCAAAATTAGCCATTGGTGCCCTAACTGCACAAACTACATTGACTATGCTTTGGAGCATAGCCCAGCAATTGGAAGATTTTCTAAATTGTTTCTTCCATCCTCACCAAGCTTGACAGCTTCGAGCTTGGTGCGTAGGCAAATTTGCAGAACTAGCCCTTGGTGTGCTGACTACTCTAACTATGTTATGGAGCGTAGTCCTAGTAGGGAGAGCGTAATCCAACCTTTAGAAAATTTTTCAGCTGCTATTGACACTTAGAAAAATTATGCAAATTTGGATTGTTTATGGAAACTTCACTAACTACACTATGGAGCGTAGTCCCAATAGTGGGAAGTGTAGTCTCAACACTTAGAAAAATTTTGTGAAGTTTTTGACACTTGGACCAATTTGTAGTTGAGACTCGAGAGGCCAAATTTGGTGGTGTTTCATTGGTTACTCTTTGTTGACAAGGAGTGGCCCGAGAAACATCGACAAAGAATGCAAAACATCATAGCAGGCTTAGCACTAACATTGCCCGTGAGTGCCCAACCAGATGTTGCTTTAGCATGCTCAAGAGTGCCGAGGGTAATGGTATGCTAGAAGTAAAGGGTGTAGGGAATGTGCTAGGGGAAAACAAGGGAATAGAATGCAAACAGTGTGATACTGTAAGATGCAGGGTCAGCATGGCTGACGATGATCATGGCATCAAGGTGGCTTGTTGCCAAAATTATGATCCCTCGTCAGAATGCTTGTGAGGAAATCAGTGTCCATAGCACCAAAAGGGCTTGCCCTTGAAATTGTAACCTCTCATCAGAGTGCTTGTGAGAAGGTCAATATGGATTTAGGGTTGGACCCATTGTGAAATTGCAACTCTACTAATCTTTGCTTGGTGACATGTTTTTTCTTGTTCTTTTTTTTTTTTGCTTTTGTGACTACAAGGCAAACCTATTTTGGGTTCTACACACTGCAAGATGCTAGTTGTGGGATACTTTCCATTAGTTGAACTACATGCCACCTAATGGGCTTTTGCTTTGGTGCAACTATGATGCTTCTGTAGGATAAGTGTTTCCTTCCCGAGATAAGTTACGTTACATCTACTTGGGCTTTGACCAACCTATAAAGGCTTCCCATAGGACGAGTTACGTTATGTCTACCATGGGTTTTCTGGTTGATTTAAAAGGTGCCATGTGCATCGGAATGATTTTCAAGCTCAGTAACGTAGGGGAAGGTGGGGAATGTAAGGTAAAATTGGTAAATGCAAATAGGTTATAGCAGGATAATAGGGATGTGCACTCTTGAGTGGCATAGCTAGTCCAATCATGCATGTTAGAGCAATGTGGTGACTTGCCACTGCGATGAGATGCATTTTTGCATAACTGCCTTCGGGGCTTTGTCCTCAAACACAATGTAAAGAAAAAAAGAAAACAACCACACCACATGAGATGAGAATAAACTACTGGATATAAGGGTGTTGCAAGTACTGTAACAGCTAGACCAGTTGCAAGTGCTTGAAGAGCCAGTGAAGGCACCAAGGTGATGATGTTGTAATTGCTCCAAATGGTTGTGCTAACGATGAGGGCGTAAAGCATCAACGAGATGCCCAAGGTCGGTAATGCTATCGATGCAGCCTAGAGTTGGCAGTTGAAACACCGTGGAAATTGCGAATCGGCCTAAGGTGAAGATTCACGATTTGGGTGAAAGTTTGCGACAAAAATCCAGAAGACAGAGCAAAGTAACGAGGCACGCAGCATCAAGTCTCCAAGTTTCTTACAAATTTCAACCTTACTTTGTTTTCTCTCTTTATGCTTCATTACGCAACATAGCGTAGTGTCGCTCAGCGTAACTCTGTTTAACATAGCCCTATATCAGAAAGTAACTTACTTAGGTGAACTTCA
Organism: Gnetum montanum; assembly: GCA_015680685.1. Classification (NCBI taxonomy): domain Eukaryota; kingdom Viridiplantae; phylum Streptophyta; class Gnetopsida; order Gnetales; family Gnetaceae; genus Gnetum; species Gnetum montanum. Next base: position 990,690 of record MNCI01014205.1, read on the forward strand.
CGAAGTTTAAGGTTTAAGACTTGTCGCATATTCTGCTAAGTCTTTTGTTCAAGGCTGAGTTTATGCTCCGTTACGTAGAGCAGCGTAACGAGCTTCAAGGAAGTCAAAGTCAGAGTCCAAAGAAGCGCAGCAGATTGATTTCTTCTTTTTTGCAGATTGGTCGCTTTGCACTCATTATGCTACATAGTGTAAACAAGAGTAATTTATTGTAAAGTTGACCATTTTTATGCTCTATTACGCTTTGAAGCGTAAATGAGCGTAAAACAGCTCGAATCAACTACTTCCATGCTCTATTACGCTCTGCCACGCTATGTAGCGTAAACAAGCGTAATATAGCCTAAAGTTAACTAAGGCAGTACTTGACACGCATCTGCTATCCATACGCATAATACGCTCATCAGCATATCGCAGCGTAATCATGAGACAACTTCAGCGGAAGTGGTCAATAGCGTACTTTGCCCTCTTTCCCAAAAACATGATGCGACATGACCAGTTTCAACATAAAGTTTGGCAAGTCAATGGTATTTTGAAGGTTCGAGACATGTGTCATCAGGGCTGTGCCTTCTCCACGTACTACCGAACCTATAAATACTCCAGTTGGTGAAGAAAGAAGGATCATCTTTTTTTTGGCAGCATCACCTCTTAGTAGAGACAGGAGACATTTTTTGAGCATTGGCAGTAGGAGTGATCAGTCCTTTGGCGAAAATACAGTTCTCTCCATTGGCAATCATTGGCAGTTTTGAGCAGAGACTATCGAAGGCAACGGGAGTAGATCAGAGATCGAAAGATCATCTGGTGTGGTTTGCAAGGTTTATTGATCAGAAAAAGTTGATCGATAGACATCCAGGCTTGACCTTCCTTGTATCCCATCTTTGGCTTACGAGGTAGACCGAGCTTCATCCTATACTCCTTGTTGAACAGTTTTCTTATTATTTTGTGTATGCTTCGCACAAGATAAGCGGAGTCTGGTATTGGAACTTTGTATACAATATACTTAGTCTTCAAGTCAAAACATAGATCTTGGAATTGCGCATATTTCTTAAATCTGATCCTCCTTGTCGCGTTGACGTTGTCATTATTTCAATTCATTTACATCATTTTCTACTCCTTTTACGATTCATTGAATCAATTTGTCTCGTGGAATATCTATATAATACGCATATTATCGCAATATTCGTCAATTTACTGATTGAGTAAGTCCCTGTCTGATCAACAAGACCGTTCAGGGCATCGTGGATTCATTTTCTCCAGCATGGCCCTCGCACAGATCCATGGTTAAGACTGTGTACACGGATTTTCGTTTGGTATTTTCCAGCGACCGACGTTTTCCGTTGTTACATTTTTCTGGTGCTAGAAGGAGGGCCTAAACCTCCGATCTGTATTTTACGGGTAGCCCTGTAAGCGATCCATACCCACGTCCACAAAAACGTAAACGTAATACCTCTAGGGAAGTTTACGAAAAATCATGTGGTATAGATTGGTCACAGCAATGATTCCCTTGGAATCCTACAGGGTAAAAATCCCAACCATAATTCTGTTTGGTCGTCACCTTTTAGATCCTATCGTTTGTTGTCATCAACCTATCTGAGAAATGGATTCTACATATGCAACCATTGCCGCTATGATCACCATCGACTCAGGTGCCACATCCGTAAATCCCATCACCATTACCGGATCAGCTTATGGTGCAATAGGACCTCAGGGACCGTCGCGCTGTTCGTTGAGATTACAAGGTAAGGATCCTGCATTCACCGTCATGACCCCTGAAGAGTATAATTTCAGCTGTGTCAAGATCCAGGCAAAGCTTGTCCTTAGCCGGGCAGAGATGGAAGCAAAATGAAATTATGAGTTGATCCACAGAGGGGACCAAGATTTCACTCCTACCGCTTATGACATTATCCCCCTGACCGAACATTATCATGAACTCCTGACCCAACTAGTTATGGCTAGGAGTCAGAATACACGGTCCATTCTAGAACCTCAAAACGAGGAGGAAGAGGAAGATGAATTCGCAGCCCAGTCTGAACACGCAGATTCATACCATACCCTCAGCCCCCATACATACATAAATCCCCTATTTCCTCTCACTGGAGAAGCCGCCCATCTCAACTCAGTCATGACTACCCAAACCCATATTCCTGTCATCCCGCAGGCCACTACGCAATCCTCAATCTTGCAAGTACAAATACCATCTCAAAATAACATGGAGGCAGTCTCATCGCCACTTGTAATCAGTATTCCATCGGTGGTACCTGCGTCCACCGCACCCCATTTCATCCCCCAAGTGCAACCCCATGCCACACCTATAACCCGCCCGGTGCAAAATCTGGTGCAAACCTTATTGTCACAGCCCACTGCAAGGCAACAGATCACAACCACTGTTCAATCGTAGCGATCCGTTCAACAACCCACGGCTGGTCAGTGGATCATGCCTATTGCACAACACGATCAATCTACGTTATACAGTGTACAACCCTTAGCCGCATCCACCATGCATGTCCCGTAGATAAACACACAATACCCTTACAATCTCCATCCTACACATCTGGCGGTGGCCAATTTCTCTGCTCAGCCTAGTGGATGGTGGTTTTCACAGGCAGCTCCTTCTGCTGGGATAGTCCCCATTGCGCCGTCTGTTAGCCAAGCCATCGCTCCATTCCCATTGCCTGGCACTTCTCTCTCGGTCCAACCCACTGCTCCTCCTACGCCGACTTCTTCATCAACAAGCCTGGATCAAGATTTTTTGCTTATTCAAATCCTCACTGAGGAAGTTAAGCACCTTAAAGCTGCTGGCTCTGATACGATACAAATCATGGATTTCTACTAGGATGATCCTATCAGCCCAGTGGTTCCTATGCTGTCGTTGCCTCCAGGGATGTCGTTGCATCATTTTACTAAATATAATAGGGAAGGAGATCCTAATGCTCATCTTGTTACCTTCAGGTCTGAATCCTTGTTATTATAGCAATGGCCTCATACAATTATCCGTGTCTTTGCAATGTCTCTGGCAGGTAAAGCCTTGGACTGGTATAGAGCGCTCCCTCACTCTTCCATTTCAACCTTGGAAGAGCTCCTAACACAATTTGTGACCTGTTTTAAGTACAATTTAAAGCCGGAAGTCACGCTAGACCAACTTATGGGAGTGAAACAAGACCCACTTGAACCAGTCCAAAAGTTTATACAGCGATGGAGCGCTACCCTGAATGAAATCCGTGAGCCTATCGCGGATGCCCATTTGTTGGCTATTTACAAAGGAGCAGTTAACGATTTCATCAAGTCCAAACTGTATTACCTCGTCCCTCGCTCCTTGAATCAGGCTTTCGCCCAAACTAAGAGCATCCAAGATGCTGCTGAGGCTAGCAAAGACCCAGCGTATGTGGCTTATAAAAACGCTAACAATAAGGGTAAAGACAAGGGTAAAGCAACAACAACAATAGTAGCTACGCTGGCTGAGGGTGCTAAAAACAAGAATAACTAGAATGCATCCACAGCGTCTGCCGAGACCATGGCTAGTGCAAGCAGCACCGGCCAAGACACACCTGCCCCTGAAAAGCCCCCCAGTCAAAGCCAAACATTGAGCATAAAGATCGCTCAAAATATACAGCCTTGCCTATAAAGCATTCGGAACTGTTGAAACAATTATTAATAAGAAGGTATCCGAAGAAGCTCTGCAGCATCACAGGCGTCATTGTGAATTGCTGAAGAATCCTTCTTTAGCCCTGCCTAACAAACCGCCAGTTCCAAAGTCTTTTAGGCTGGACCGTTTTTGTGACTACCATCAGTTGTGTGGTCACGATACCGATTACTGCTGGGCGTTGAAGGACGACATTCAACGCATGATTGACGATGGTTCTCTAAAATTAGATGGCAGTAGTCCAACATGTCCCGAAAACCAGGCGATGCATGTGTACAAATACCCGTTAAACATAAATAACGCATCGTACACAATCAACGTGGTAAGTACGGATAGTGAAGGGAAGGTACCGCCTAAACAACCCTTTGTTTTACATATACCTACCAGTTCACCCTAGGGGGCAAGTTCTTCACCCGAAGTTAGCGGCATCTCGAGGCCACCCTTTGTTATTCGGGCACCCTCTCCAGTTATAACTTGGTCTCACGTTAACAATAAAGCCGCGGCCACATCTGCACCTACTCCTAAGGTGCCTTTTATCCTTAGGGTACCAAAACCACCGGCTGCTCCTTTCACGCAGGGGCAAGCTTCTAACCAAAATCATCAATCGCCACCCAATAAAAAAATGAAAGATATGCGTCAATTAATGCCACCAAAAACCACTCTATGCTAGGCTTCGCTAAGCCCAGGCCCCTGGCCTCTGTCCCTTCGCCTGCACCTTATGAACAGGACAAGGGTACAGAAACACAGCCACCTCCCCTCGGCAGGAAGAAACGCAACCCTCCGACTGACGCTATTCCGCCTCGGGAGATTCGTCTCTTAGGGCGAATGGAAGAAGACAGAGGGGATAAGCAACCCAGCTGAGAACGGGACCTCCTCGATGTATTTACGCAAGTCAAGCAGGCTCTAAAATATAAGAACATAACATTGAGCCTCTATGACTTTCTTATGACATCTCAAAAGCACCGTGAGGCTATGGTCCATATGCTGACATCCATACCTATGGATGAAGGCTTACTAGCGGAAGAGGAAGCGATACATGCTATCATGTTTCCCCCCGCCGCTGAGCGACCCAAACCAACCCCTTTGACCTTTCACGGTGAATCCATTAAAGATGATCCCGAGAAAGGTCGAGTGACAACAGAACCCATGTTTATCACCATCCGAGTTGGTCAATATCGGATCCGAAGGGTGCACGTTGACGATGGCGCGGCTACGAATGTCATCCCTTATCCTATAGTGGATAAGTTGGATCTGGTCGACCAGATCAGCCCTACGACGACATTGTGTCTAAAGTCATTCAATGGGGCATGAGTGCAAGTCAAACGGACGGTGCATATCAATTTTGTGGTAGGAGACCAATTCCCAATAGATGCCACATTTATCGTTGTCGAGGAGATGCCCGGTTTCAACCTGATTCTAGGGAGGTCCTAGCTTGCCCAACTGAGGGCAGTTTCATCACCAATACACTAAGAGATACACCTCCCTTATGCAGGGGGAGAGGTAGTAATACACGGTGATGAAATAACTCCTAGAATTGTGAACAACATCGAAGAAGAATTGGGTTCGGAGATCGAAATGCCCAAAGATCAAACCCATGTCCGAATTCCTGAACAAGTCGAAATGAATGATGACAGCCTAGCCTGGGCAGACCTACCATTTTAGGGAGAAGAGGATGATGTGGAAGAGTTAGGTCATAAACCTCCCTGCCCTTATGCACCACTGAACGTAAAAGCCATTAAGAAACAATTGCGGGCTAGCGATTGATCTGAGTGGTATTTATGTGCATCGTTACACTTTTACTAGTTTTCCGCTTACGCTTATCAAATTTGATTGTCAGTTTTCTTTAATATACATACATATTTACGCTTTCTATCCATTACGCTATTTACATTCCCCATTTTACGCCATTTATGCTTCTTGACTTCTATTAGTCATATTAGCACAATTACGTAGATATGTAAATTTTTATCAATTACACTCCCAAACGTACACAAATGGCTCGCAACGACCTAAAACTAGTGATGGCCCGCAACGGCCTAAAACTAGTAAAGGCCCGCAATGGCCTAAAACTAGCAAATCCGTTTGTATCTGACGCAAACTCTACGTGACGGCCCGCAATGGCCTTAAACTAACAACTCCATTCTACAGTAATAATAACGCAACCTAATCAAAATCTTTAACAATTCTATTTACGCTTAGTATAAATAAAGACATAAAATTAACAGTTATAAAGAAAATCTCATGATTAACCATGCCAAGATTCACATTGCCATTATTCAACCTCATAAATAAAATCATGCATAAATCACAGTTACGCATCCCCCCTAGTACCACTATCGCCCGTATCCGTTAGGTCCGCCTCTAAGCCTAACAAATCATCCTCGAATGGGCCGTCCCTTTTAGGGAGTATTCCTTCATGAGGAATGTCATCTTCATGGGGTTCTTACACTAACACTGGTTCCCCAAGAGGACGGTTTGCATCATTACGCTCGTCTTCCTGAACGTGCTCCTCATCCTGTCCACCTTCTTCATCCACTCCTTGTACCTACATGCAATAAATACATAAGCAAAAGCCATGATAGGATAAATCAGAAAATTTAAATTCAATAACACTCAAACTTACTCACTATGGTCCTACATCCGCAGCAAAAGGGAGTTGATCTAAACCGACCCACAAGCGTTGCATAATTTCGTCTTCGGTTAACTCAGACCAAACTCCGTTCCCCAGATTAGTTCCAGCCTTCACCTTTCCTTTCTCCATGCTAGTCCATCGGGGTGGTTCGGGAAAGAAAGTAGGGATTGTAGTCTCTTCCCCGGGAAGAGTAATTTCCCTTTCTGGGGACGCGCTTACCATCACCTGCTCCTGGAACTTCTCGAAGGCCTTAGATGCACCAACGACATCAAGGAACACTCGTAGGGATTGAACTTCAACAATAGAATCTCGATAGTGCTGAAGATAAGCAATACTTTCTCACTTATATAGATGCTTATGATCTTTTTCTTTCTGTCCCCACTCTTGGACACTTGCGCAAAAGTCCTTCTAGTCCTGGTTCTTTTGAGCCAAGAGCTCTATTTGCATCCTTTGCTCCACCAATTCGCGACTGGTTTGCATGCTGTTTCTGACTGTGGTCCAGTAGCGAGCGTAGTCAATAACAGCCGTACGCCAGTCCTCTTCATCCGTTCCTCGTGCTTGCAGGAATTCACATCGCGATCTTAAGTCTCCGACCTCTTTGGTCAGAGACATCCTTTCCTTCTCTGACTTCTGCAGCTTCTTCTAGAGGTCTTCATTGACGTTTTGACTCTCCCAAAAAGAGCAGGTCGAGCGTAACGCACATTTACGCATTTCCTAGTAAATGTTGCATGGCACGACTACCCCTTCCGATGAAGGCTCCACTGTGTCTAGGTCAATGGGCTCCATAGGATCCCACCGAAGACGAGCTCCTGATAACAAATATTATCAAACATAAATAAACATGATAACCTTATAATAAAATAAGCATACTATAGTTGTAACATACCAGCCCCAGGATTGACGCGCTCGAGGCGCTCGATCAAATCACTGACAATGCCTTCCATGAAGACAAACTTATCAAGGAATTCCCCCCACACTCTGGTTACAACGGCGGACGGGGATGCACCTCGTTCATCTGTAGCGTAATCAAGTCAAAATTTCTAGTTATTAATAGAATTCCTTAAAAATTCTAATACACTGATTACCTCTGCCTGTTACAGTGGGGAGTTTGCAACGTTTTTCGCCTCCTCTCTCTCCTCATGCACAAGGGTCTGTGCGTCACTTATTCTAATAGCCGGGGCCTCCTCTTCCAAAACTGGGGTCCCTTCCCCACACCGTAATACCACTGCCCCTGTTTCAGGGGTCAACCGCTCTGTAGGTCTCCCTGTTCATGCCACATAACACATTTAAACAATTCAGAATACCCTGAATAAAGCTGCATAATACAATAATTGCCATAACTTTCACTATGTCTTTACGCTTACCAGACGGAGGTTTACTCCGCTGAAACCTAACTTGCACAGTTCTATCTGTGCCACCTGCTAGTTCTGCAGGCGACTCGGTTAGGCGAGGCCTTTTTACGCAAAACTGAAGCGTCTACTATCTCTGTAGCCAGACGCTTCCCTCGTGATGCATCACCGGTGTAAGTGGGAAGTGCCCCACCTACACTGTCAGGGCCCCACATTCGAGGTGCCGCCACATCCCTAGTCGTTATAGACAGTGACTCCCCAATTCCCTCTGGAGGATCCTGTGATCGGGTAGTGCCGAAGTGATGGGAGATCCAGGGTTTGGATAACTGGTCTCGGTCCTGTTGTACCCAGACCCCATTCCTCTAGACCACCAAAAATTCGACAAAACGCTGGAGGCAAGTTATGAAGAAGGCGAAGTGCACACTGAAACGAGACTCGAGCTTCTGGCAGAGCTGAATCATTTCAGTGCTTAACCCCTCAGCGAAATAGCTTGCCCAATCGAATTAGGTCCCTTCCTCCATCACCTCTCGCATGATACGGGCATGTTCTATAGTAAAGAACTTCCCCTGCGAGAGTGTTTTGGGGAAAGCTCAGGCCCGGAAAAGGGGATAAATAGTCTTGGCGACCTCTAATTCGATCTTTTCACAAAGATCCCCTTTGTGTCCTTCTTGGTCCCTAGCCACTCCTCCAGCTCTTTCTGACATTTGACGCTCCTCCTCGATTTTTCCTCTATGGGAAGACCGTCAGAGGGGACGCCAAAGAGTTCAGTAAACAGCTGAACGTCGATATCAAAATGTACACGCACGTTACACACGCACGTGCAAAAATGTTCAGCTCCCTCGCTGAAGGAGTTAACTAGGGTTAACATTTTGCTTGCGGGGACATCGGGGGTTACGGCCAGGAATAAATGCATCAGCCTTACTTCTTGCAGCTTGGTAACCAACGCAACTAGGGCCGCCGCGTGGCCGAGCCAGCGTTGTGCTTCCTTTATGTTGCCATAACGGAAGAGAAGGGTGTTCGCCTCGCGCCCAGAAATCATGATGGTAATCTCCCGGGATTCCCTAACTGATAATACAAGACGCAAGTCAAGACAACGAAAACACTGTTACGCAACATTTCAATATATATATATAGTATCCTATAACTAATCAAAACAACAAAACCTTACCAGGTCCAAATGGCAAAGGAAATGGAGGAAGCTTCCTTTGCACGTCCGTGAGGGTGAGAGGCGGGTTCAAAATCCATTCCTCATGTAACCACCCGAGATTCTGACAACTCTTGAAAGAATCGGCATAACGGGTGGGATACTCAGGAATGTCGAAGGCCATTTACCCCATTACACCAGCGCGTACGTTGCTAGTGGATGTAAACTCATTTATTGTCATTTCGGTCTAGGTCAATGTATCATTATTGCCTACTAACCCATTTTTGTTGATGAAAAACCTGTATCATATGACACATTACCATCCTACGCTTTGCAAATTCACACATTAGAAAACATATTAACAATACCACCAATAACAATACTGTTAATAAAACAACTTACCTGCCCAAATAATACACTATGCCTGGTGGATTATGAAAGTAAGTCGAGACATGACGAGCCACAAACAAAGTATTATATGCATGATAACAGCTAAATCTGGGCATCTCCCAAATCCAACTTAAGCACCTCAATCCTCTGGCGCTAAGTTCACGATCTTGAGGACGACCAGTATCAATAGCCCCGTCTATCAGGAAAGTCGGGACGCCCTGCGTAGAACCGACTAATAGATGTTCCAAAATAGCTCCAGCCACATCCCCCAACAAATGCGACCACACCATAATACTGTAGTTACGCAGCAAAAACTGCAAAAACTTCAGCGCACCCTTCCGGGACCATATAGCCTTCCCCTGCAAATGAGTTTGAGGGGGAGGAACATTGAGTACGATAGGGTTTATACAACATAAAATCCTGACTATGTCCAAAACGATTAGAACGGGTTTCACCATGATACTGTATAGAAAATAAACACGTTACCATCTAGATTCCGATTACATGCTTAAACTATAGGAAAATTTACAAAATTATGCTTTAGCCATACAGCCAAAATCGCCTAAACCCTTGTAATAGTATAAGGTTTGTCTCAGACAATGGTGATAGACATAATACTGTTGTATAAACCCTCGTTTTAACATGAGGTCTACATCCTAAAACTCTAGTTTACGCGGATGACGCAAAAGGATAAACACAAGAAGAAGCATATCACCAAAAGAAATACGAATAAGCAAGGGATGGCCTACCGATTCAGGGGAGTGACATCTCTCACTTTGACCAAGGCCTGCGAAGCACGCTGTAGACTCCCTTGTACTTCGTCGATTTTAGTCAATTTGGTATTCTTTCCTCTCACTTTTGGCACCATTATTACAGTCCTGAACACCTTCACACCTTCACACCTTCACAAATAACGCGCTGCAATCTTTTGCTCTTTCTTCCTCCCTCTGCGACAGCTAAGAATTCAAATTTGCAATAGCCAACAACCTGTTTTCGATAAGAATTGCTTATTTATATGCCAAAACTAACCGACTTGATGCCTGATTGAAGTGGAACTTGCCCAAACGCTGGTGTTAGTATGAGCTGGATCCCAAAGATCAAGGCATTAATTGCGCTGGATATCGCATGCATTACGGTCCAAAACGACCTTAAACTACTGCATCTTATCTCCTCGTAATAAGGTCGCATTAATTACAGGCTATTCACGATATTCAAAATTCAGTTAGCTTCTCACGCTCAGTAACGTCACATCACATCCTTTTTCTTGTTAGACTAAACCAAGCATTATACGCTAAATGCTTATCGCATCCAACTTAGCATTTTTCTAATTACTTTCATATTTGACAATTTTGCAGGACAATTGCCAAATGGACGAAACTTTATCTGCGCTCCTAGTTTTAACAGGCCCACATGGGAAAATCATTAGAAAATTTGATCCCACGCTAGTAGAAACTAACCCTGCCCTCGATGACGCAACCATAGCCACGTTGAAAACATCTCTAGACTGGCCAGAACAATTGACGCGCACGCTAGATCTAGAAGCTGGAGATGTAACCGAAGACCCCCTTAATGAGGTCTCTGTGGTTACGCATAAAGGCGAGACTAAAAATCTTAAGGTTAGTTCTTTACTAGACCAAAAGGCACATGACAACATAAAACAGGTCCTCCAGAACAACATCACAGTGTTTGCATGGTCATACGAAGATATGCTGGGACTAGACCTAAGATTAATACATCACAACATAATTCTAGATCCCCATATCAAAGTAGTTAGATAGAAAGCGTGAAAAATTAAGCCAGAATTCGCACTAGCAGTATGTGATGAGATCACTAAACTGTACCAGGCTAGTTTTATTCGCACGGTCGATTACTCAGACTGGGTATCTAACATTGTAGTTGTCCCCAAAAAGACCGGAGGGATACGCATCTGCATAGACTTCTGAGACTTGAAAAAAGCTACAATCAAGGATAATTTCCCATTAATGAGTATTGACCAATTAGTGGATACAACCGCTGGGCATGCGCTTTTATCCTTCATGGATAGCTTCTCAGGCTATAATCAAATTTGCATCAACCCAGAGCACCAGCTGACAATGACATTCATGACACCCTAGGGGACCTTTTGTTACACCATGATGCCTTTCCGTTTAAAAAATGTCGGAGCTACATATCAACAAGCTATGACATACATCTTTAGCGATTACCTCCTAGGGAGACTGAATGACTATGTTGACGATATAGTTGTTAAGTCTATAAGGTTAGAGGATCATTCGGAGGATCTGGAGTTAGTCCTTAAAAGATGCTCTAAATACGATCTTTGGCTCAACCTAAAGAAGTGCATATTCGGAGTCGAAACCGGATGCATGCTGGGGTTTGTGGTATCAGAAATTGGTATACGAGTAGACCCTGACAAGGTCAAGGTCATTGTTGAATTGACACCTCCTACAAATCTCAAGCAATTACTCAGATTGCAAGGGAGGTTACAATTTATCAGGCAGTTCATTTCGAAACTAACAGATAAGTTACACCCTATGCAGCACCTGCTTTGAATGGATAGACGATTGTCAGCGTGTGTTTGACAGCTTAAAGCAAGAACTTCAACGCTTGCTAACAGTATTCCCGCCACAAAGGGATCAACCGTTCTACATTTACCTCGCAACCTCAGACGTAGCCTTAACTGCATTACTCTGTCAAAAGAGAGATGATGGGTCAGAAGTACCCATATACTACTTGAGTCATGCCCTATGTGCATATGAAACGAAGTATAATGAAGTAGAGCGTAATTGTTTAGCGTTAGTGTTTACGCTCAAAAAGTGCAAACACTATCTCTTCCGTAGCCAGGTTAACATAATCTACAAAAATAACATCCTTAGGGCTATTACGCACAATCTGTATGAAAGTAGTAAAATAGCTCATTGGAAAGCTATCACGGCAGAATTTGATTTGCATTACATTGGTCAATCTTCTACGAAAGGCCAAGCGATAGCTGACCAACTAATAACAGCGCCTATTGACAGTCAGGCAACCATAGAGCCTGAATTTCCAGACGAGCATGTACATAGTCTAAGCCCTATCCTAACAGGCCTCGAAGCAACGTTACATTTTGACGGAGCTTCAACCACTAGAGGCGACAGTGTCGCCACAATCATTTCGTTATCACCTGAGGATGTGCGTCTGCATGCTTATCGCTTGACCTTTCCCTGTACGAACAACGTGGCAGAGTACGAGAGGCTCCTCAGGGGATTATTAACTGCCAAAGAGCTTGAAGTTCAACACTTGGCAATTAGGGGCGATTCGATGTTTGTTATAAATCAAATCACACGAGTCTATGCCTGCAAGGCTACACATTTACAGACCTACTGCGATATGGCTAAAGATCTTCTGAAGCAGTTCACAACGATCGATGCCCAACACGTGCCTCAAAATGATAACACGCTAGCTGATGCACTGGCTACATTAGCTTTAAATGTACCGTCGCACCTGTTTGACACCTGTCCCACCTTAATAATAGATTGTACAGATCCTACCATTCAGACGACACAAATATCTTCACTGCTAGAGGATAGAAGGCCAGAGTAGTACGATAGCATTAAAACTTACCTCCTGCATGGCGAACCACCGCACGAGCTAAAACGCATGTAAAAAGATGCAATCCGCAAGCGAGTTAGGCAGTAAGTCATCATAGGAGATAGTACTCTTTGTAGACGCTCTTTTGATGGAGTACTGCTTACTTGCGTCAACAAAGACCAAGCACAACATATAGTCGGCGAAGTTCACGAGGGATTATGCGGAGGACACGTAGCAGCCTGAGCCATGGCCTCTAAAATCCGTTGCTTAGGGTATTATTGGCTGTATATGGAAAAAGACTGTCTTACAAAGGTTAAAACGTGCGACACGTGTCAACGTTACGCGAACCTTATACACGTATCGCCTACAGAACTACACACGACTTAGATAACATGGCCCTTTCAACGATGGGGACTAGACATTATAGGGCCTATCACACCAAAATCTTCCGCAGGTCACAGCTTCATAATCACCGCCACTGAGTATTTCACGAAGTGGGTGGAAGCCATTCCTTTGCAAAATATCACATCTCAACAAATCTGCCATTCATTTTAGATAACATCGTAACCAGATTTGGCCTCTCGATGACTATCGTGACCGAAAATGGGCCACAATTTAGCAGTATGGAAACCAAATCTTTCTGTGATAGCCTTGGTATCAAACAATCTATTTCCTCCTCTTATTACCCATAAGCGAATGGTCAAGTCGAAGCAACGAACAAGGTCATTATCAACCTGCTCAAGAAAATGCTTAACAGCAACAAGAGACGGTGGCATGAAAAGATCCTCTATGTGCTATGGGCGTATCATACTACATGTAGGACAGCTACAGACAGTACACCCTATAGCCTAGTCTATGGATTTGAGGCGGTGCTACCCCTTGAATTACAAGTTTCTTCTCTGCGGATGGTCCTCTCCACGATTATAAATGACGCTCAACACACCGAGTCTCGGATCATGGATTTGGATTCAGTAGAGGAGAAACGAATACAGACGCTTGATACCATCGAAAAGTATCAAGATAAGCAGAGGCAGAAGCACCGTCATAATCTTCAACAACGTCCGATTGAGAAGGGAGATTTGGTTTTCAAGGCCGTTCGCGAACCAGTAGGCAAGTTCTTTGCAAACTAGGAGGGTCCTTTCTTGGTAGTTGATGTGTATGGCAACGGAGCATTCAAGCTAGCAAATATCAACGATGACGAGTTACCGAATCCTGTGAACCATATATATCTGAAGTGGTACTACATCTAGCTGCATATCTAGTGTTAACATCAGGCACAGCAATCGTTCGCTACGACGCTAAACTGGCATTCCCCTCACGCATCTGCCACGACGCTAAACTGGCATTGATCGTCCGCTACGACGTAAAACTAGCAAGTTGCAACCGTCCACTACGACGTAAAATTGGCAATGTTGTACAGGTCCACCAAGACGTAAAACTAGCATTTCCTGCACGTGTCCACCACGACGCTAAACTAGCACCAGTTGTCCGCCATGACATAAAACTGGCACAGGTAAGTATCCGTCTGCTGAGACGTGAAACCAGCACAGATCTGTCCCTGGGTCACGACATGAACCTGACATCCACAGCACGGTCTGCTGAAACCATAAATTAGCTCTACCGCCATCTGCTACGACGTAAAACTAGCATTTTTCTGTCCGCCCAGACTTTAAACTGGGACCATGGTTTGCTGGGACTTAAAATCAGCAACGACAGTCTACCAGGACTTAAAACTGGGACCTATAGACTGCCAACATGCAAATCAAGCGAGTGTAATTATCTCTGTGCGGCTACAAAAAGAACAAGGTGGGATGTTGGGACAGTCCTAGCATCGCTACCTCATAGGCATTCTGCTGATTCCTCGGATGTGCTGAAAGGCATACCACTGACCCCTCGGAGATGCCTTCACTACACCCATTTCAGCGGTGGCACCTCTGAGAGGTTAGTTTCGCCGTTCGGAGCCCCAAAGGGCTTCTCATCAACCGCAACCTTGGGGATCTCCGCTCATCATCACTATCAAGCGCTAGCTTCACAGATTCACATAGCTGGTTCTTTGCATAACCAGTCAGGTGCAATGAGTTTGGTGTCCTTTGGCGGCGATATGTTGGGCCAAGCATTAACATTGAGACCCTAGCCTCTTGCTACGGTTCTTCCTTCACGGCCCGCCCACTCTGTCTCGCCCCAAATAGTACTTATTTTAACAACCTCTTCGGTGATTCGGCTGAGCAATGATGTCCTCTTCTTTCTTCTTTGGTTGCATGTTACTTGCTACGAGGATGTCGTTCAAAGGTGCATTCATCTGAGCGGTGAAATACAAACAGCATTTTGAGATGGCCGCTTAAGTTAGCCTGCCCACTCAGGAGTGCATCCCCGTTTTCCTCATAATCCTACCTCTAGCCCTTATTACCCTTCTTAGCTATCCCATCTGTTTCCCTTATGCAAAATGTGAAACGCTTTCGCATCTACATTACAATCAAGTCTATGAACCGACGTAACGCAACTCGCCTAGTGGACGCAAAAAAAAGATTGAGTAGGCAAAATGGATGAAACACAACTCATCCAGGTCGTGCAGACGCAACGCGATTCGTCTATGCAAGCCCCTTCATCTACGATATGACGACATAACTCCGTGCAAATGCAATCGCAGGAGAAAGCCTAATTGCTTATGCATGAAAAAACTATACTCTGAACCTCATTTGAGTCTACTCCGAACCTCATTTGAGTCTTCCTCGAAACTCATTTGAGTCTTCCCCGAACCTCTTTCCTTTTACCTTTGTAAGAATTCCCTCCCGTACCGTTTTACCTCCCGTTTCCCTCATT
The DNA here is from genome assembly GCA_015680685.1 of Gnetum montanum. Classification (NCBI taxonomy): domain Eukaryota; kingdom Viridiplantae; phylum Streptophyta; class Gnetopsida; order Gnetales; family Gnetaceae; genus Gnetum; species Gnetum montanum. The sequence continues at coordinate 1,006,226 of MNCI01014205.1, forward strand.
TCTGTAGTTCTACATTGACGGGGCGACACTTGAGTGACCATTGATGAATACTGTTGGTACTTTTACCCATCCGGTGTTTCGTATTCTTTGTTGACGTCTTTTGGGCAAGCCCTCTAAATGTCAACAAAGAGGGGCCATTGAAACACCATGGAATCTACGAATCGGCCTAAGGCAAAGATTCATGATTCGGGCGAAAGTTTACGACAAAAATCCAGAAGATAGAGCAAAGCAAAGAGGTGCACAGCATCAAGTCTCCAAGTTTCTTACAAATTTCAACCTTACCTTGTTTTCTCTCTTTACGCTTCATTACGCAACATAGCGTAGTGTCGCTCAGCGTAACTCTGTTTAACATAGCCCTATATCAGAAAGTAACTTACTTCGGCAAACTTGACGAAGTTTAAGGTTTAAGACTTGTCGCATATTCCGCTAAGTCTTTTGTTCAAGGCTGAGTTTACGCTCCGTTACGCGGAGCAGCGTAACGAGCTTAAAGGAAGTCAAAGTCAGAGTCCAAAGAAGCGTAGCAGATTGATTTCTTCTTTTTTGCAGATTGGTTGCTTTGCGCTCATTACGCTACGCTGCATAAACAAGCGTAATTTATTGTAAAGTTTACCATTTTTATGCTCTATTACGCTTTGCGGCGTAAATGAGCGTAAAACAGCTCGTATCAACTACTTCCATGCTCTATTACGCTCTGCCATGCTATGTAGCATAAACGAGCATAATATAGCCAAAAGTCAACTAAGGCAGTACTCGACACGCATCTGCTATCCATACACATAATACGCTCATCAGCGTATCGCAGCGTAATCATGAGACGGCTTCAGCGGAAGTGGTTGATAGTGTACTTTGCCCTCTTTCTGATGTGACATGACTAGTTTCAACATAAAGTTTGCCAAGTCAACGGTATTTTGAAGGTTCGAGACACAGGTCATCAGGGCCGTGCCTTCTCCATGTACTACCGAACCTATAAATACTCCAGTTGGCGAAGAAAGAAGGATCATCTTTTTCTTGGCAGCATCACCTCTTAGTAGAGACAGGAGACATTTTTTGAGCATTGGCAGTAGGAGCGATTAGTCCTTTGGCGAAAATACAGTTCTCTCCATTGGCAATCATTGGCAGTTTTGAGCAGAGACTACCGAAGGCAACAGGAGCAGATCAGAGATCAAAAGATCATCTGGTGCGGTTGGCAAGGTTTATTGATCAGAAAAAGTTGATCGATAGACATCCAGGCTTGACCTTCCTTGTATCCCATCTTTGGCTTACGAGGTAGATCGAGCTTCATCCTGTACTCCTTGTTGAACAGTTTTCTTGTTATTTTGTGTATGCTTCACATAAGATATGCGGAGTCTGCTATTGGAACTTTGTATACAATATACTCAGTCTTCAAGTCAAAACATAGATCTTGGAATTGCGCATCTTTCTTAAATCTGATCCTCCTTGTCACATTGACGTTGTTATTTCAATTTATTTACATCATTTTCTACTCCTTTTATGATTCATCGAATCAATTTGTCTCGTGGAATATCTATATAATACGTGTATTATTGCAATATTCGTCAATTTACTGATTGAGTAAGTCCCTGTCTAATCGACAAGACCGTTCAGGGCAACGCGGATTCGTTTTTTCTAGCATGGCCCTCGCACGGATTCGTGGTTAAGACTGTGTACATGGATTTTTGTTTGGTATTTTCTAGCGACCGACGTTTTCCGTCGTTACAGCAGTGTTGGAAATTGTGGTAGGAGCCCTGGGAAACCATGGCAAGAGCTCCAAAAGGTCAACAAAATGCCCAAGGGTAACTCTAGAAGATCAGCAAAATGTCAAGGGGTGGTAACACCTCTTCTAATGATAGGAAATCCATTCTAGAACTGTAATGTCACTACCCTACCCACAAGATGTAGGTAGCTGGCATGGAGTTGGAATTATTGTCACTTTCTTGTCCACAAAACTATGTGTGTTGAACTGTGAACCTAGTTTAAGGTCTTGGTAGACCATATGCTTTGCTAGTTTAGGGTCCTAGCAAAACATGAACCCAGTTTAAGGTCCTAGTAGATTGTAGTGCACTAGTTTATAGTCCTAGCAGATTGTTGTGTGTTAGTTTGATGTCATAGCAAATGGTGGATGTTGTGCTAGTCTAACGTCATAACATAAGGACAATTTGTGCTAATTTAACATCATAGTAGACACTCTATGCTAGTTTAGAGTCGTAGAGGACTATCTGTGCCAGTTTAAAGTCGTAGCAGACTATCTGTGCTAGTTTAAAGTTGTAGAAGATTATAGGTTTGGTTACTAGTTTAACGTCATAGCAAATGAATGCTTTGCTAGTTTATAGTCATAGCAGACTATGTTGTGCTAATTTATAGTCATAGCGGACTATGGTGTGCCAATTTATAGTCATAGCAGACTTTGGTGTGTTAGTTTATAGTCATAGCGAATTTACTTTGCTAGTTTATAGTCATAGCAAACTATGACATACCTTGCTTTGTCATTGATGAGGCATTGCATTCTAGGCATAGTATGGCTTCAAATAAGAGTGGTTCACCAAATTGGCAAATTCATTGCCATCATGATTAGCAAGCTTGAATGCTTGATTCTCATAAGCCTTGATGACCAAGAAAGGCCCTTCCTAGTTGGCTAAGAATTTGTCTATGAGTTCATGAATGAATCACCTTGAGGACTAAGTCCCCTTTCTTGATTGGGCATTGTTGCTAATTGTGACAATGCTTCTACTATTGCATTTATTGGTATCATTCGATGTGATCAAGTGTTGGCATGTGCTCCTCCTCTATCAAGTCGAGGTCCATGATAGGCAAGATTACTTCAGACTCATAAACCAAGTTGTATGGTGTCTTACCTGTTGTAGTTCTTCGTGTTGTGCGGTAGGCCTAAAGTGCATAGATTAGTTGTTCGTGCCATCACCGTTTGTTGTTATTAAGCATATTCTTTAGAAGATTGACAATGACATTGTTTGTGGCCTCTGCATGGCCATTCACCTATGGGTAATAGGGCAATGAAAAGGAATGTTTGATTCCAAAGTGTTCACAAAAGGTTTTAGCCTTAGCACTGCTAAATTGTGGCTCATTGTTTGTGACAATGGTCATGGGTAGACCAAAATAGGTCACTATGTTATCAAGTACAAATTGCAGACTTGCTACAATGTAGTCTTCCTAAGGGGAATAGCTTCAACCCACTTTGTAAAATACTCAATTATGGTTATAATGAAGCTATTCCCTACGGAGGAATTAGGTGTTATTGACCCTATGATGTCCAACCCCCAACGTTGGAATAGCCACATGATCTACATTATGTATAGCTCAATAGGTGGCACATGTATTAAGTTGCCATGTTGTTGACACGTATCGCACATCTTGACTTTGGAAATGCAATCGCACTCCATGTAATCCCAATAGTAGCCTAAGCATCTGATCTTTGTCACCATTGACCTGGATGCTATAAAGCATCCATAGAGTCCCTCATGGACTTGTTCAACAATTGTCTGCACTTCATTGTTGCTAATGCAAGTCAACAATATGCCATCATAGGATCTGTGACACAATGTGTTGTCACCCACAATGATGTACTACTGTACCGTCCAAAATCGTCGGTCTCCGGCTGGAAGGAAACAGAGACCGTGGGATTACAGGACACACACAGAAGACCCTACCTTTGCCTGAGGGCGAGCTGGAACGAACGAAGGCAGAGTACCTTGGGTGGTCCGCACGCAGATCAGACAAGGATTTCCCCAAACGTACACCGAAGTGTTATACGCTGGGTTATACGTAAACGACGTAACAAGCGTGGATCAGAGTGTAAACAGCGAAGCGGATGTGAACAGAGCGTAGATGTAAACAAATGTAAACAGAGTAAATGTAACAATTAATGCAAACAGTAAACGATTTTGGGAAGAAAATGTAACAATGACATTACAGAATGAAAGTACAATGCACCGGTCTAACGCAGTTGTGATGGGAACACAAGGCGGATGAAAAGCCCCGGTGGGTGTGAGGACAGTTGTGGCTGGTTCACACTGTAGGCACAGCGTAGAGGCTGTCTGCTCAGCGTACAGGCTTTTCTAGCATAAAGGGCTTTGTACTCTGGTTCTTGGCGTCTCTGCTCTCTGGTATGCTTGAGAATTTTGCCAACCCCGCTGATCTCGTGAAAAATTGGGCTTTTATACAGGGTTTTGACGGCGGACTTGGGTTGGGAGACACGTGGCGCGTTGACCGGGTGCAAGAGCGTAAAATTTACAAGTGTACAATATGTTACATTTGCTGGGCGTATACGCTATCTGCAGCGAGTGTAGACTATGAGCGTATACGCTGGGCGTACACGCTGGAGGCATTGGGCATATACGCTGATGTGCTGGGTGTATGCGGACTTAGGCGTAGATGTCGTGGACGCTGGCGTATACGCTGGTGTGCTGGGTGTATACGCTGAAGCGTATACGCTGATGTTTGCTGCCTTGTACCAAATCATGTTTTGCAGTGCTGTTTCCATGCCGTCTTTGGGGATTTCATGCCGGGCATGTACGTTTGTTGTACTTGCTGAGTGTACATGTGAGGCGTGTATGCTGGGCGTATACACTGTACGTCTATCCTGGGCGTATACGCTATGGATATCGAGCGTATACGTTGTGGATGTGAACTTGAGTGTATACATTGAGACTGCATACTTAGTGAAAATTAAGCACTTTGGTCTCTGAAGTTGCCATGTGTGACACCCAATGTAGCTGTGATCGTCTGTGAGTTCCAGGGACCTGCTTCGTGTTGGACAAGTACTAAGGTCGAAATTTTGTGGTGTTTCATTGACCCCTCTTTGTTGACGCTTAGAGGAGTCGACTCGAGAAGCGTCGACAAAGAAGTGTAAAACACCACAAGCAACTTGATAGAGACCCTGTCCATTGCCACCTGACTAGACATCATCGCACCGTGTTCAGTAGTACATGGGATTTAGAGGAATTTGCGTCTGGATAGGATCGTGAAGATTATGGGGATTGGGAACTGCCCAAGGGATTTGTGCTTGGCAAAGGGGATGCTCTCATGTGTCATGCTGATCCTTGTCAATAGCCATGATTTAGCGGACTCGGAATTCAGACATGCAATATGCGTCCTTTGGCTGAATAGGACTCTCGGTTAGTGTCCAAGAGATCTTGTTGGCAAGGCCAAAGCTATGTGATGATGCATTGCATTCTTTGGAGGAACAGGGCCCCTCTTTTTTTTTGGGGAAACCTGTTGACAGAGAGCCAAAGCCATGCGACTGGATGTTTCTAGATTTTTTTGACATGAGCACTTAGTTTTGAGACAATTACCTTCCTACCTGGGGCTTGTATGGATTGTTGATTTTTTTTTGAAGAAACTTTGCTTTAATTCTATGCTCACGCGCAAGTGCTATGTCGTGTGTTGCAACTGCTTCAAAGTGTTACAGTATGTAATAGCGTGTTCCAAGTTTTGGATGTATTGGATCTATCAAAGGTGTGAATGATAGAGAGTGTGTCAGGAGATGGGGATGTACTAGCGAATGGTTTGATTTAGTCTTGCCATGTGTGCTGCGAACATTGTCCCATCTTGCTGCTTATGATGAAATGCATCCTTGTGCAAAACTTCCGAGTGTCATTTTGCAAACATAACTCCAAGGAGATAAGAAAACCATGAGCGAATAAGCAAGCTTAGACTTACATAGTTACAGATGGAACAAAGATATTGGAGGTGATTTCAAGCACTGTGTATAAATAGTACCAATGTTGGTAGGATTGTCGGATGGCAGGTGATGCAGTGATTCTGATGACTGAATGTGATCGCCAATTGTGGAATTGGAGATGAACTTGCCAGTTTGTAGTTTTAGCGGACTCTCATGGGTTAGTTTTATGTCATAACCCGTTGGACATTGCCCGTTTAGCGTCGTGGCGGACATTGCATTGCCAGTTTCTAGTCTTAGCGGAGCATGAAGAGGCAAACTAGTTTATAGTCTTAGCGGACTCTGGCAAATGTGACTGTGGCAGTTTACTTGTCATGTCAGACGGATGCTATTTTATCGTCATTGCAGACGTTCTATGGTATCAGTTTACCGTCATGATTCCAGGACGAACTATGGTATCAGTTTACCGTCATGATTCCAGGACGAGCTATGGTATCAGTTTATAGTCGTGATCCCAGGACTCACATGTACCTGAGCTTGTACTCAAATGTAGAACGGTTTTAGGAATAAGTGATTGGTTGGATTGGCAAGCTCGTTTCCTTCCATATCAGCTAGCTTGAATGCTCCGTTGTCAAATGCTTTACTGACCAAGTAAGACCCTTCCCAGTTGGCTGAGAATTTGTCCGGGTGTTCCCGAACAGATTTAAGCACAAGGTCACATTCTTTGATAGGGCACTTGTTGATGTCATGTCGATGTCACTGTCGTTGTTGTTTTTGATACCACTGGATCTGGTCGAGTGCACGTATGCGTTCCTCTTCCACCGATTCAAGGTCAATGACACGTAGATCATTGTTTTGCCCATCGTCGAGGAGTCTGGAAAGTGTGATCCTTAAAGATGGTACCTACAATTCTAAAGGTAAAACAGCTTCTGAGCTGTAAACAAGACTGTATGGTGTCTTACCTGTTGAAGTTCGATGTGTAGTACGGTATGCCCACAATGCGTATACCAATTGCTCATGCCACTTTCTTTTGCTTTGGGTAAGCATCCTTTTGAGGACTGTAATGATGGTTTTGTTTGTTGCCTCCGCTTGTCCGTTGCTTTGAGGATAATAAGGGGATGAAAATGAATGTTTGATCCCTAGGCTGTCACAAAAGGTTTTAGTCTCAGTACTACTGAACTGTGGCCCATTTTCAGTGATGATTATCATGGGAACGCCGAAGTGGGTTAAAATGTTTTCGAGAATGAAATTGCATACATGTTTAGATGTGGTTTTTCGAAGGGGAGCAGCTTCTACCCACTTTGTGAAGTATTCTGTTGCGGTTATTATGAAACCATGGCCTGCGAAAGATGAGGGTGTTATTGGGCCGATGAGATCCAACCCCAACTTTTGAAAGGGCCACGTGATTTGGGCCGTATGCAACTTGTTTGGTGGGACATGGATCAAATTGCTATGTTTTTGGCATGGACTACATGTTTTGACCTTGGAGAGACAGTCGTATTCCATGTGTGGCCAATAGTAGCCTAAGCGTCTTATCTTTGTTGCCATGGCTTTTGGTGCTATATGTCCTCTGCATAGTCTCTCATGTACCTGTTCAACAATGGTTTAGGCATTGATACTACTGAGGCATGTTAGCAATATGCCTTCGTAGGATCTACGACACAATGTGTCCCCTACCAGTGTATACTGCCGAGAGCGTTTTCGTATTGCATCCTTTTGTGCATTTGTTAGATTTCGTAGTGTTTCACCGCGTAGAAGGTATTCTTTTATGTCGTCATACCATTCTATTGCGTGTGTTGTACTAACAGATGCGACCGGCAATGCGTCAAAAGTATCGATTATTGGTTCGGCACAACTGATTACGGAGCTTGGTAATGCATGGAACATGTCCGGCGATATGTTTAATGCTAATGTGGCTAACGCGTCTACAATGGTGTTATCGTTTCTAGAAACATGTTGCACATCGATGTTTTTAAATCACCTTATTAAATGTTTCGCCAAGTCACAATATTGTTGTAAGTGTTGGGCTTTACAAGTATAAACATCTGTGATTTGGTTTAAGACCAGTTGTGAGTCCCCTCTGACTACAAGCCGTGTGATGTCTGAAGCGAGTGCTGCCGCGAGACCTCTAAGGAGACCTTCATACTCTGCTATGTTGTTGGTACAATGAAAATTGAAACGATAAGCAAAGGGTCAGATCTCCCCGGAGGGATAGGTGATGACAGCGGCTGCACTTCCCCCTCGAGAGGTGAATGCTCCATCGAAGTTTAGAATGGCATCGTAGTCGTTGGACACTATGTCTATTGCGCTTATATTCTCATCCGAGAATTCTGGCTCTATTATCACTTGATCGTGTGTTGGTGACGTGGCCATTTGACTTGCTATGGCTTGACCCTTGACTGATGATTGCGCTATGTAGTGCAGGTCAAATTCAGCTATCATGGCTTTCCAGCGGGCTATTCGACTCGTTTCGTAAATGTTTCCTATGATGGCCTTAAGGACATTATCCTTGCAAATTATGTTAACTTGGTTACGGAAGAGGTAATGTCGCCATTTTCTTAAAGAAAAGACCAACGCTAAACATGATCTCTCCACGTTGCTGTACTTTTTCTTGTGGGTGACTAATGCGTGGCTTAAATAGTATACAGGGACTTTAGTTCCATCATCTTGTTTCTGGCAAAGCATAGACGTGATTGACGAATCCGAAGTGGCAACATAGATGTAAAATGGTTTATCGTTTCGAGGTGGATAAACTGTAGGTAGTTGGGCAAGTGCCGTTTTAATGTTATCAAATGCTTCTTGGCACTGTGGAGTCCATTCGAAATGGATGTTCTTGCATAACAGGTGGTTCATAGGTTTTAGTTTGTCCATCAGTTTTTCTATGAAGTGCCTGATAAACTATAATCTACCTTGTAGACCTTGAAGTTCGATAAAGTTACCGGGTGGTTTCAGGTTTGTTATGGCCGTAACCTTATTGGGGTCTACTCGTATCCCTGCTTCTGAAGCTATAAATCCAAGCATTTTGCCTGTCTTGACGCCAAAGACACACTTTTTTGGGTTGAGTCTCAGTTCGTACTTTAAACAACGTTTTAACACTAAGTCGAGATCTTGTACATGTTGTTCCGATGTTTTTGATTTAACCACAATGTCATCCACATAGTCGTTGAGCGAGTGCAACATGTAATTGCTAAAGATAAATGTCATTGCTCTTTGATACGTGGCCCTAGCGTTCTTGAGACCAAAGGGCTCGGTACGAGTTCGCTGCTGCTAAACTAAGCGGTGATCGCTCTTGGCGAATGTCCGAGGTTACATATACGAGATACTGGAATCTTCTAAATCATCATGCGTCATTGACTCGGAGAATGGCAGAGCGTAAAGCCCAAATTGATCTCCTGAACCTCAAATGTCAGGATTGGAAAGTCTTCGCTTCCAAAGTTCACAAGTGGGGTCAGGATGAGAAGAATCACAAACATCACTACAAAAAGTCGTTAAAAGAAGTGTCAATTGAGAAGCGGCAACTAGAAATGTTTGTGGAGGGTTTGGGTTTGCGCTTTGCCTTTGATACTTTTGCCCAAAACACAACTGTCGAGATGGAGTCACCTACCAGGGTGATTACAATTGCCTCTGGGGAAGTGTCTGTGGGTGAATTCCCTCTGAAACATCCTACCTGGTCGGCTGTCGACAAGGGAAAGACCTTAGCAGACGTTGACTTAGGCCTTGATGGTACGGATTGGGCCAGTGCCTTAGAAGAGGAGATCCTTCGTCGACTGGAATTTGGCTTAGGGGGATCTCCTATGGTAAGCGTTATGAAATTACGACATTGATTTGCTAAATAATGTTTGAAATCTTAAGGTTCTCTTGTTCTTATATTGGTTGTCTCATTTTGTATTTTCAGGATGAAAGGGGTGACGAGTCCCAGGAAGCTAGCCCCAGTGGAGCAGGGGTCCCTGACGCTGGTGGATCTAAAGGGGACGATCCTCCCGTCCCAGATGCTTAGTTTTTAGTTTTGTTTTTTGTTTTTTATGGAACTATTCTGACTCAAATTGACACAGGAATTGTAAATTGAAAATTTTGAGATATTTAATAGATGGGAGAGAACAATTAACTCTTGTAATTGTACATCATTGCATATAATAAAGATTTTTTTGTATGATTTTAAGGTTAATTGCACACACGACACGACAATGTAAAATATTTTGGTTTATTTTTCTGTTTTAAGTGTAACGCGTGGATGTAATTATAAATGATAAGCGAAAAAGGAAAACAAAGTGAATAAACTAGTTTAAGGCCATCTTGGGCCACATGCGTAGTTTAAGGCCATTTCGGGCCACATGCGTAACCAGGGAATATTTTGGATGACACAAATAGGTTTCTTAGTTGACTGACCATTACTGATCGTGGCTAGTTTTATGTCGTTGCGGACATGATAGTTTAGCATTGTCCCAGACAGTGTGTGGTTTAATGTTTCTTTTCTGATTTGTTGTAGTTTAACGTCATTTCGGACGAGTAGTAGTTTAACGTCATTTCAGACTTGCTATAGTTTAATGTCGTTTCAGCCTGTGAGATGGTATTATTTTAGGAATTTTTTGATTTTTTTCTTTTTAATGTTAGGCAATGTGTCAACGGGTATGATTCTATATTCAGCATCCCCTTCACTGATTACGTTAAACAGTAATTCGGCCCAAGGGACGTCTGATGGATTGGCTTCTGTGTTAGTATTTTCTTGTGTTTCGGTATTTGTCATGAGTTCGGTGTGAGTCTCTAGTTGAGAGGGTGTATGTACAATGTTAGGCATAGGTGTCTCTATTTTAGGTGGATCATGTTCTGTATTTAAAGGATTGACGCCTACCAGTTGTTGTTCGCTTGTGTCGTTTCGGCTAGACTCTTCAAGCTCAACCTCTGAGCCTTGGTCCATGTCTATGTGTGATGAAATAATAGGTGTAGCTGCTTCCCCATGTATGATGATTTCACCACCTTCATAAGGCAGGTGAATCTCTTGATGTATAGGGGATGAGACTGCTTTCAGTTGAGCCAACCAGGGTCTTCCTAATATTAGGTTGAATCCTGGCATTTCATCGACCACTACGAAGTCGGCAAATGTGGGAAACTAGTCCCCTACTATGAAGTCTAAGGTCACTACGCCTTTGACCATCATGCGTGACCCACTGAATGATTTTAAACATGTAGTTGCGGTTGGCTTGATTAACTCCGTCAGCCCTAGTTGTTCAACGATGGGGTATGGTACTACGTTTGTAGCAGCTCCATCGTCTACATGGACCCTATGTATCTTGAACTGGTTTATGCGTATCGTTATGAATATGGGAGCTGTTGTTATCTCCCCCATTTTCTTATCCACTTTAATGTTATCGTTGTGACAGCTTAGTGGTTTAGAAGTTGATCCTTGGGGCGAGTACATTACCGCATGAATGGATGGTTCGTTTAGGGGCAAGTTCTCGCTTACTAGGATTGACGTTAGCATACGTACCAGAGCTTCACGATGCGTTTGGGATGTTAGAACTAAGTCATACAAGCTTAGTGACGTGTTCTTCTACTTCAGTGCTTGGGTGACTTGTGTTAAAGCTGTTGCAAAATCTCTACTGTTGGGCATGTTTGCATCAGTGATGACTGGGTCCATTGGGCCCAACAGTTTTATTTCATGTCTCGTTGGTTTATCATTTTTGCTCGAAACTATTGTCTTAGATGTATCATGCTTGTTAGATGGTTCACCTTCATGTCCTGCGTTTGGTTGACTGTTAGGTGGCGTCATGGGTATGGCGTTGAGTGGAGTGGGTTTAGGTGGCCCTACGGCTAACCATTGATGCTCTTTCTCCAAGCGTTCATGCGTAATCCTATCCGCTAGGCATTCTCGTGTGTGGCATGGAGGTGGGGCCAATCTGGGAGCCTCGGGTTGCTTTGGGATTCTCACCACATATGGAGCTAGGCAGGGTTGTGGCTGCACAGTCGGATGTGGTTGAGCAACAGGTTGGTCAGGCATCCTAACGACGTAGGGGCTAGGTTTGCCTTGCGTTTGTGAGGTGAAGGTTTGGTAATCATTAGGACTTGCAGATGTCCTAACAACGTATGGGGTTTGTTTGGGCGAAGGCTGGACCTCTGCTATTGCAACTGCGGGCAGCACTCGGACTACGAAAGGGGCAGGCTGAGTAGGAGGGGTTGATAGATTCGAGGTAGCGATAGCGGGTGGAACACACACTACATATGGTTTTTGCGGGGCGAATGATGGTTGAGGCATGGATGTGGATGGAGTGGGAGGAACATGGACTACTAATGGCTTGTTAAGTGTTTGTTGTTTATATTTAGGATAGACGGTGTTAATGTTGGGTGTCTCGGGTTCATCATCAAAGCAGATCGTGTTGATAACGTACGGCGCCTCCTTGGTGTTCAAAGGGTCTTTATACACCCCCATAGCTTGATTCTGTGGTTGGACTGGGTTGGCCTCATCAAAGGTGATTTGGCCTTCGTCGATCATTCGCTGTATGTCCTGCTTCAAGGCGAAACAGTAATCTGTACCGCGCCGGTTGCGTTGGTGGTAATCGTAGAAGCGATTCATTCTGAAATCTTTGGGCACTGGAGGCTCATCCGATGTTGCTAAGCTTGGGTTCTGAACGAGTTGATAGAACCGATCATGTCTCTGGATGGCCGCAGGGGATAACTATTTGTGTTTCATTAACCCAGCCTTCAGGAGTTGATCGAAGAGTTGGGATGGCTTCATAGGCAACGACGTATATTGAGAGGGTTCTTTCCTCTCAAAATTTCTCGTACGACTTGGTGTTGGATTCTGCGATGATGATGATTTCAGCGTGGTTGTGGGAGTAGGTTTAGTATAGTTAGTGGGGGCTACAGGCGGTTTATTTTTTTGTGCCATGCATGCCTGTTGCGTTTCCGCTATTGCGGCTATAGTTGCTTTAGCCTTCTCTTTATCCTTTTTACTGTGTTGATTTTTGAAGGCTAAATACGCAGGATCATGGCTATTTTGAGCCGCCTCTTCTATGTTTTTGATCTGTACAAAGGCCTGGTTAAGGTTACACGCATTTAGATAGTACAACTTGGATTTGAAGAAGTCATTAATGATCCCCTTTAGAATTGTGAGCAGATATGTCTAGGAGATTGGCTCGTGTAGCTCATTGAGAGCGGCACTCCACCACTGAATGAATTTTTGTATAGGTTCAAGCGGTGCTTGTTTAACCTGTATGAGGCTGTCCAATGTCGCCTCAGGTTTCAAGTTATATTTGAATCTGGTCACGAACTAATGTAATAACTCTTCTAAGGAAAAGATGAAATTCCGCGGCAAGGCCTGGTACCAATCAAGTGCTCTCCCTGCAAGGGACATGGGGAACACCCGCAAAATGGCATGGGGCCATGCCTAGAGTAACGCGCATTCTAACCTAAACGTTATTAAGTGGGCGTTGGGGTCCATCTCCCTGTTATATTTAGTTAGTGTTGGCAACGATATTCCTTTGGGCAAAGTTAGGGACGGGACGGAAGGGCTGATGGGGTCATCGTGGTAGAAGTCCACTACCTTCAGCTCTACGTCGGCAGCCGTTTTGAGGCGCTTGACCTCATTAGTTAGTTCTTGCATTAATTTTTTGGCATCTGCCCAGTCTTGGGCACTAGGTGACATGGCAGGTTGAGATTGTGGTACATTGTACAGGTTGGACTGTTGGATGGTAGGTTGGAAGGCTGAGAGCTGTGCAGTTGGCAGTTGTACTTGTGGAATGTTTAGGGTATGTGGCAGGAGGGACGACACATTGTAGGTGTGAGGTTGTTGCTGCTATGGTTGGGGCTGCACTTGGGGCATGTTAACTGGTGGAATCGTGTGGGGTGGCATGGTGTAGTGAGGAAGTTGATGTTGTTGTGGTTGAGGCCCCATCGCTGCCCATTGTCCGGTCATGTTTTGTGAAGCGACTCCTTGTTGGATTATGGTGGTGGAAGGGGGTCCATGCATTTGGATGTGAGGGATGTAGAGGGCGGACGTGGAGGCTGGTATCACATGTGGCATCCCTATCACTCTAGGTGAGAAGGTTGCTCCCATGTTATTGTGCGTCGGTGGTGCTTGCGAGGATGGGTAGCTGCAGTGGGAATGATAGCGAGAGGGAGTGTGTTGGTTTGCGGGTTGCTCAGAGGAGGAACATGAACTAGCGCTGATGTTTCTAGCGGAGGTGCTTGCGCCTGGGTGAACCTGAGGTGTTGGAGGGGCATGACTTCTTTTGTGCCCAGGTGGAACATGGGGTTGATGTGGGTTTGTGGGCTAAGGGTGTGATAGGAGTCTTCGTGTTCAGATTGGGCAGCGAACTCATCCTCCTCTTCGGGTTGGAGATCTACTACAGGTTGATCCAACGATTGGCTCCTTTGCAGGAGGAGTCATGTGACGAGCTCTGAGTATTGCTCCAGAACAGGGATTATATCGTATGGGAAAGGGATGAATTCGCATCCCCCCCTGTAGAAGAGTTCGTATTGCCTCTTTACCTCTATTTCGGCACGATCTACGGCCAGGCTAGCTTGTATCTTTACACATATGAAGTTGTACTGGTCCTGGGTTATAATGTTAGAGGTTGGGTTTCGCCCTTGCAACCTTAGGGACCGGCGGGGCCCCGCTATGGGTTGTATAGTCGACTGTTGAACGATGGGCTGTTGGAGAGCCATGGTACCTACAACGTCAGTGACTTGAGTGGTTGCAGCAGTGGTGTTTACTGGGTTCATGATGATCTATTGAGGGTATGGCACGGTATAGGGATGTGAAATTAATGTGTTGAGTGCGGTGTACAGCGTATACGCTTCAATGATCAGCGTACAACGACAGCGTAGATGGCGTATACAGTGTATATATGTGCAGCGTATGGAGTCAGCGTAGACAAGTCTACAGCGTAAATTGTACAGCGTATACAGCATCAGGATGCAGCGTAAAACAAGATTACAGCGTATAAAGTGTAGTATAAACTGGACAGCAGCATAGATGAGGTCTACGGCGTAAGTGCAGCATATACGTTGAGTAGCGTATACAGTGTCAGTGTGTAGCGTAAACAGGTTTTACAGCGTACAATGTGTGGTATATATGAACAGTAGCGTAAACGAGTTTTGCAGTGTAAAGGGAGTAGCGTAAACAGAATGGCAGGGGTAAAAATCAATATGCAGCGTAAACGAATGACAGTATCTACAGCGTAAAATGTGCAGCGTAAACTCTTGCAATCCTGTGTACGTAGGCCAAAATTTGCAGCGTAAGGTGTATAGCGTGCAGTTTACAGCGTGAGCACTGGGGATCCTGTAGGGTAAGTGTTAACAGGAGCAGCGTAGACATTGGGTAGTTTGTAGGCTGGGTTTTAAACTGAGTAGCGTAAACGTTGGAAGGTTTTCAGTGAGGTTTTAGGCGAAGGCCCTCCTTCTAGCACCAATTTTTGTACCGTCTGAAATCGTTGATCTCCGGTTAGAAGGAAACAGAGACCGTGGGATCACAGGACACGCACAGAAGACCCTACCTTCGCCTGAGGGCGAGCTGGAACGAACGAAGGCAGAGTACCTTGGGTGGTCTGCACGCGGATCAGACAAGGATTTCCCTGAATGTACACCGAAGTGTTATACGCTGGGTTATACGTAAACGGCGTAACAAGCATGGATCAGAGTGTAAACAGCGAAGCAGATGCAAACAAAGCATAGATGTAAACAAACGTAAACAGAGTAAATGCAACAATTAATGCAAACAGTAAACGATTTTGGGAAGAAAATGTAACAATGGCATTACAAAATGAAAGTACAATGCACCGGTCTAACGCAGTTGTGATGGGAAGACAAGGCGAACGAAAAGCCCCGGTGGGTGCGAGGATGATCGTGGCTGGTTCACACTGTAGGCACAATGTAGAGGCTGTCTGCTCAGCATACAGGGTTTTCTAGCGTAAAGGGCTTTGTGCTCTGGTTCTCGGCATCTCTGCTCTCTGGTATGCTTGAGAATTTTGCCAACCCCCCTGATCTTGTGAAAAATTAAGCTTTTATACAAGGTTTTGACGGCGGACTCGGGTTGGGAGACACGTGGCGCGTTGACCGGGTGCAAGAGCGTAAGATTTATAAGTGTACAATATGTTACATTTGCTGGGTGTATACGTATACGCTATCTGCAGCGAGCATAGACTATGAGCGTATATGCTGGGCGTATACGCTAGAGGCGGTGGGCGTATACGTTGATGTGCTGGGCGTATGCGGACTTAGGCGTAGATGTCGTGGACGTTGGCATATACGCTGGTGTGCTGGGCATGTATGCTGGAGCGTATACGCTGATGTTTGCTACCTTGTACCAAATCTTGTTTTGCAGTGTTGTTTCCATGCCGTCTTTGGGGATTTCATGTTGGGCGTGTACGTTTGTTGTACTTGCTGAGTGTACATGTGAGGCGTGTACGCTGGGCGTATACGCTATACGTTTATGCTGGGCGTATACGCTGTGGATATCTGGCGTATACGCTGTGGATGTAAACTTGAGTGTATACGCTGGGCATATACGCTGAGACTACATACTTAGTGAAAATTAAGCACTTTGGTCTCCAAAGTTGCCATGTGTGACACCCAATGTAGCTGTGATCGTCTGTGAGTTCCAGGGACCTGCTTCGTGTTGGACAAGTACTAAGCTCGAAATTTTGTGGTGTTTCAACTACTACGATTACTTTCACACAGAATCCTTTTGGGCAGCAGTTAGATGTTATGAAGGTTGATCCTATAGAAGGTATGCCTTGATTTCATCATACCACTCTACTACGTGGGTTGTGCTTACTGTGGCTATGGATGCAATGTTGGTTGTTTATGTGACATGAACAATGCACTCTGCCACTAAGGTGGGCAAGGCATGAAACATTTCAGGCATGATGCTTAAGGATAACATCACTAATGCATTAGAAATGGTGTTTTTGTTGCAAGGAATATGCTGAACATTAGTAAATTGCAAATTTCTTGAGCAAGTGCTTCGCTAGGCACAATAAGATGGCAAGTGCTAGGATTTACAAGTGTAAACCTCTGTGACTTGGTTGACCACTAGTTGCAAATCACCTTGAATTGCTAGGTTTTGTACTCCTAGGTTGCAAGCTGCTACGATACCTTTGAGGAGAACTGCATACTCTACAAAGTTATTAGTACATGGAAATGCAAAATGATACATGAAGGGTTAGATCTTCCTAGAGGGAAACGTGATTATAGTAGTGGCACTACCCCCTTGAGAGGTTGAAGCACCATCGAAGTGTAAGAGTGCCTCAAAGTTGTCAGGCACTTGACATATGTTCATGACATGCTCATCTAGAAATATCGGGTTGATTGTTGCTTGATCATCAATTTGGGAAGCCGTAAGTTGGGTGGCTATTGCTTGACCTTTGGCTGATGCTTGTGCAATGTAATGTAGGCCAAACTCTATAGTTATTACTTTCCAACATGTAATGTGACTGCTCTCATAAATATTTATTGTAATGGCTCGAAGTACATTGTTCTTGCAGATGATGTTGACTTGGTTGTGGAAAAGATAGTGCCTTCACTTAAGTGTAAAGACCAAGGTGAGGAATTATTTTTCACATCATTATAATTTGCTTCATAGGCAACTAATGCATGGCTTAGGTAGTATACTGTGACCTTTGTACCATCGTCTTGCTTTTGACAAAGTAGAGAAGCGATGGGCATGTTTAAGATGGCAAGGTAGATGTAGAATGGTTTATCTCCTTGTGGAGGGTAGATCGTTGGAAGTTGAGCTAGCTCCTATTTAAGGTTGTTAAATGCCTCTTGGCATTGAGCTGTCCACCCAAAGTGAACCCCCTTTTTGAGCAAGTGTTGCATTGATTGTAACTTGTTAGTCAATTGCACGAGAAACCGTCGTATAAATTGCAATCTACCTTGTAACCCTTGTAGCTCCTTAAGGTTGGCCAATGGTGCTAACCTGATAATGGCCCTAAACTTATTGGAATCTATGCATATTCCGCTTAGGATGTTATGAAATCTAACATGCGGCCTATCTTAATGTGAAAGATACATTTCTTAAGATTTAGCCTAAGTTTGTGTTTCAGGCAATGCTTGAGTACAAGGTCTAGATCATCTGCATGGTCGTGTGCTACTTTGGACTTAAATACTATATCATCAATGTAATCATTGAGCAAACCTAACAAGTAATCACTAAAAATGTATGTCCTGGATCATTGATAAGTCACTCCTGTGTTCTTAAGTCTAAAGGGCATCATTGTGTAACAAAATGTATCCTAAGGGATCATAAAGGTAGTACTAAGCTGGTGCTCTAGGTTGATCTGAATCTGGTTGTAACCTGAGAATCTGTCCATGAAGGACAACAAGGCATGACTAGGTATTGACCAATTGGTCAATATTAGGCAACGGGAAATCGTCTTTAATGATTGCCTTATTTAGGCCCTGGAAGTGTATGTAGATGTATATACTTTCGTTTTTCTTAAGTACAATCACAATGTTGGAGACCCAGTCTGTGTAGTCAACAACTAGGATGAAACTAGCTTTCTAGAGCTTAGTAATTTCATCATGAACTGCCAACGCCACCTCAAGCCTAACCTTGTAAGCTTTATGCTGGAATCAAGGATTATGTTGTGTTGATCTATGCAAGGATCTAAGCCTAACATGTCTTCATAAGATCATGTGAATGCCTTAATGTTTTCATTGAGTATTTTTGCGATGTTTTGGGCATGTCGAGGCTTTAACAAAGAACTAAGTTTTAATGTTTTCACCTCACCACTAGGTGTTGCTACAAGGATTTTAATGAGGGAATCCTCGGTGATGTCACTTGCCTTTAGATCTAAAGCCCTAACTAAATGGTTTGGCTAGTCTAGTAGTGCCTCTACAGATATTATATATTCATCGCAAGTTATAGGCTTTATGTCTAGGTATTCTAGATCAATGCATCGTGTAATATTACCATGGGGCTTGGTGAGGACCAGAGGTGAGTGAAGATGCTTGAATGTAGTCATGTTGAAAATCCTGCCAAAATCCTGCAAAGGCAACCAGAAAAACGTTAATTCGCACTTGTCTTAGTGAGAGAAATATGCATAAAATAAAGGAAAACAATGTAATAAAATTTGCCTAAGCATGCAAATGTGATTTTTAAAAGCAAGGGACATGTGGGCTAGTTCTAGGCCTCAACAGGCCATGGGGTTGACAGTTTAAGGTATTAGTGGACCATGATGTGTGATGGATGGGTAAGGTTTAGTACATCAAAGAAGTAAAATTGGCCTAAGCGTTCATTGGGCAACAAAAAAAACTTAAAATTTTTCTAAGTTTGGGGCAACTAGAAAAATAAAAAAAATTTCTAACTCTGGTGACTACGCTCCCATCCAACTATGCTCTACATTATTGAGCATAGCCCTGGGGTAGGTAAAAAAATTAAACAGTCCTTAAGGGTATAAAAGCATGTTTCACTTTGGGTAAATTTGTCATTGTCAAAGTTGAAAATGCAAACTTTCTAGAGCATAGCATAGTTGGAAGAGTGTAGTCACCAGAATGTCGCACCAAAGTGGATGCTAGCACCCTGGGCTAACCGACATGGATGAGGGAGAGTGAGCATTGGCACACCTACTACAAGTATGCGTGATGGAGTAGAGGGCACCATCATCTACTAGGTACACTGACTACACTCTTCCTTTTTTCGTTGCATTTTCTTTGCTTCCTGAACCTAGGCATGTTGTGGGTTTTAGTTTGTTGGCAGTGCCCTACGTAGGTAAGGGCTGCCACCATTGTGGCTAATGTGGTTGCCACGGCCATGGAGGGAGTGCACGATTGTGTGGGGAGAGGGTTTCTAACTTTTGTGATGGTTTCTTATGGGTTTTTCTTGGATTGCATATGGGGCTTACTAGGCAATGCACGAAGGCATGAGGGTTTGGTTGCAGCCATGGTTGTTGTGGAAGCTAGTGTGGCCATGGAGGGGGAAGGTCGTGGGTCTGAAAAGTTTGTTAAAAAATTTTCTACCTTTTTATGGTGCATAGGGTAGGAGATTGGGATTTTGGAAATGGCCTTAGGATTGTTACCTACAAGGTTGAGGTGAGGCAAGTTGCTATCGCAATTCATATAATTTTTTGAATTTATCCTCTGCACAAGGCAGGGATGAGGGTATGGCAATAGCCCAAGGGACACAACCTATGAGGTGGGGTGCACAAAGGGTGTTGATTTCTCTTATTTTATTTTCTGAATTTTGTAGTTTAGTACGTGGGCAAGGACAAAGCAGGGACTAGGGCTTAACAACGACAACCAAGAACGATCAATCATGCACACAAGGTTCGACAAGAATTTTGGTTTCTTCTATTTTGAATCTCATTTGTGTGAGGTAGGAGATGTCAATATTATTTGCAACACTTGGGTCATGGTAGGGGTTTCCCCCCTTCTCCCCCCCTCCCCGCCCCTTGATTGATGTGAGCACGATGCATTTAGGAGGGCTGTGGGGGCTGTGGGACATCACGTCCTACAACAAGGACACACATCTGTAGGGGCTATGAAAGAGGGTGACTCCAAGGATGCATTTTTCGTATTTTTTAATAAAAAAATTAAGTTGTCATGACATGGTAGGGTATTGTGCAAGGGCAGTGCTATGGGAAATAGTTAGTTTTCTTTTGTAGTCTGAGACTACACTCTACAATTATCTAGAGCACACCTAGTGTGAATCGAAGTTAGAAAATTTTTCATGTTTTCTGGACTACACTCCTAAAGGTAACCCAGAGTTAGACTTTTTAGTGATTTTTCTGGACTACATTGCCCGGAGTAAGAAAAATGTTGAAAATTTTGGCCCAAAAGCTAAACTTATGATATGCAAAATGCTAATGTAAATTGCCAAAACATGTAACACATAATTCTAAACATGCAAATGTGCAAAAAAAAAATGCTAATTCAATGTGAAACATGTTGTACCTCAATGAGTACCAGCCACATCAAATGTATATGTTGACGTTCTATACTCATGGGGCTCCAGTGTGTCCTAGGATATTTTTTCTAACTTATGCTATGTCATGTTAATTTTTTGCTAAGTTTAATTTAATGCATATTTATCAAAATTTGCATCTAGTGTATACTAATGCCATGTTGATTGCCTTTAAGGTTGTAGGGTGTTATTAAAACCTATCCTAGTCGTTGTGGAGCTTGTTAGCATTGTTTTCTACATAAGCGAACTTGTGTCCAACATGCATGTGTTAGATATGCAGGTGGGTTATCAAGTAGTGTGGTTTTGGCCAGGGGCATCTAAGTTTCTGGCATTCTTGCTACAACACTTCAATGTGATGATGTGGTCACACTTAGTAGCAGAGGTTGCAAGTGTCATCATCGAGACATTACTGCCCGAGGCCAAGCTAGACATATTAAGATTTATGTCCGATGAGCCCACTACTAATGATGATAGAGCAAATGGTTTGGGCCAAGGCCTTAGGGGCACTCGTCCCTTATCTAGGATTTGGCAAATGCCAGAGTTTGCTTGCTACAATAAGAGCAACATCCTCTTTGTTGCTTTACGTCTGCATAGGGTGTTCCAAAACCTACTTGGAACTATATACTACGCGGGAGGGTAAGTGCTATTATGATTATTGGCTCATGTTAAGTTTTCCAACTGCTAACTACTCATGCTTAATACTAGATTCAGAGTTGATAATGAGGGTCTCCACGACGAGGAAGAGGCTTTTTCCTTGACTTGCATCATGCTAGAGGTATTCTCCTCTAGTTCGAACGTTTAGGAGGTTGGTCTTAAATAGCTAGGGGTGATCTAAAGGATTACCCTAAGTAGTACTCAAAGGCGTTTGAGCGATGCAAGACCTATGAGTGGCTTGATGAGGGATGGGCTAGTGGTGAGCTCAACCTTGAGGAGATTCTTGCATCACCACCACCTTCATCTTACACATTCTTCATTTTTCATAAGTGTCTACTATTTTTACTATTATGTTTGCTCACATGCACTTGTTGATTTGCCCTTACATGATATTAATGTTTTGTTTGCCTATGTTGCAATTGTAGTTACTTTAGAAGAGGTGACGGTGGTCACCACAAGTCCCACAAAGGCCACCCTCATCGTGAAGTATGGTGATGTAGAGGGTGTATAACATTGGTTGTGCCATTAGGCTTTAGAGGCATTGACCGGTTGACTCACATGGGCTAGGCTGATGGACCTTTTCTTGGCCCTTAGCCCAAGAATTTTGGTGGCTGAAATGGTCACCATCATAGACTCCTTTAGCAATGACATCTACCACTACCTCACTCGCATGCATGGAGTGAGGGTAGTCTTGGACCTTAATGAGGCCTTCTTTGCTAACCTCTTTGGCCTCCCCATTGATGGCCCTTTGGTCATTGATAAGGCCAACAAAGAGGTGGACTACAAAGGAGAGATTGAGGAGTGGCTGGGAGCCACCTAATCTCATAAAGGCATCCTAATTAAACACGTGCATGTGCATGAGGTCTAGGAGCTCTACCCTCTCTTTCATGCTCGCACCTTTCTGAAGTTACTCTTCCAAGAGAAAATCCTTGGAATTAACCAGGTGTAGATGATGAAGGAGATGCTGCACAAGGGCATGAGGTTCAACTAGGCCTCCTACATCACCACCGAGCTACACGCAGAGATCACCAGGCTACACTACAACCTCTAGGTGAGGTCTCATGTACACTTTGCGAGGTCTCACGTACATCGATGAGTCGTACTTAATGATGACCAAAGATCATTTGGGGAGGTCACACTGTTCCTGTGACAACATAGACAAGTGTCCTCCAATTTTTATAGAGGATGTGAATAAGGCTAACCACTATATTACGAAAATAATGGGACCATCCAAGGCAAAGATTAAGAGGCCATGCCTAATAGAGGAGGCTACTTCTATGGTTGGACAGGTAGGCATCAAGAATATCTGCCTCAAGATCCCAAGCTTGTGCATAGATATTGTAGGTTAGTATATGTATAGATGCATTTTATGTTTGTACTTTTTAAATGTCTTTTGGCTAAGCTATATTAATGCTAATATGTTATGTTCGTAAACTAGGCAAGAGGGCTGCCAAAGCAGCAATGGTAGAGGTGGCCCCTCCTCAAGATGAGGAGGGAGAAGTACATAAGGAGAACCTACATGAGGTTGTAGAGACCTTCCAGCAGTTTGATGTGGAGGGGTTGTTCCACCTTGATGAGGGTGATTTTGCCATCCTCTTCGATGGTGTGTAGCTGGGAGATCCTCCTGCTCTCACACCTGAGGGCTCGCTAGGTAAGTGCTTTATATTGCCATATGTTATTGCTATTTTACTCTTACATCTTTGGTTATTTAGTTATTGCTTATCACAATGTTGGGTTGCAGACTCAGATGTACTTGCTAGTAGTCCATCGTCCATGCCTATCCACTACATGAAGCTGTGGGTGAAAACACTGGACAAGTTTACCTTCATGAAAGGCATCATTGAGGATATGGTTGACTGCATACATCAGGCGTCTCTTGAGCTCAATATGCATGTTGTTGCTTTACTTTTTTTACTCTACTAATTTAAATGCTTAGTCTGTGGCTAATGTTGATTTGCTTATTGCATGCCAATAGGTTCTAAGCTTCACTAGGATTTGAATTAGGTGGCTAAAGTAGATGTCGTCCTTGAGTACCCTCCTAAAGTGGAGCAGGTGCCTTGTCATGTATACGAGGTAGTCAGAATGTGCACGCTTTCCTATGCAAAAGCATTATGGATCTGTAAGCACTTGAACAAGCACCTGTGGAAATGTGTGCACAAACTTTAGGAGAGAGTGACGAGCCAAGACATGAAGATTGAGGACCTTAAGTCCCAATATGACTTCTTGGTGGCTCAATCACGAGGAGATAGTAGCTAGTGTACTATAGAGATCGATTATGCCAAGTACTGGTCAACGATTCAGGGCAATAATGAGGCCACCTAGGAGATCATTAAGTAGAGTGTACAGATGGATCTACTTGCCTAGGAAAATCAGAATTGGAAGAATTTCAATGCTAAGGTGTGCAAGTGGGGGCATACATAGAAAAAACACAAACACCACTATAAACACAAGTGAGATGCATATCTTCAACAACTTAAGGACAATTTTGTCAACTACCACCAGTTTGAGATGTTTGTTGAGGAAATCGATGAAAGACAAGCCTTTGAGATATTTGCTCATCATACAATGGTTAGTAGTTCCTTGGAGAGAGAGATTATCATGCCCTTAGGGGAGGCTTCATCTGCCACATTTTCTATGTAGCTACCTGCATGGACCTCTGTGAACAAAGGCAAGACCCTCACAAGAGTTGGCTTTGGCTAGCAGGATTGGATGCAGCTATCTGAGGCAGAGATCCTTCGATGCTTAGAGGAGGGCCTTGACAACTTGCCTCCAGATATGGTTGATGCAGGACCCTCTTTGTTTATTTTTTGTTGCTTTTATCATTTTTCTATGAATTTTTATATTGTACACTTGCTTACAGGTTTGCATGTTTTGTTGCATTATTAACAGGCACCAGGCAATGCTGTCGGCCCCAGCGGCACAATGGATGAAGAGGAACCTCCACACCCACCTAGCATGACTGGTTGAGTACATCCTGATGTAGCCTTGTTGTTGGACATCTTTGCATTTTTGTGTATTATTTCCACATGGTGCAGATGACCATGCTATGTACTATTATTTTTTATGAGATGAAATGAATTTTAACATATAAAATGTATGAGATTTAGAATTTTGCATTTGTTTATTATGTGCTAATAATGCAATGAATTGATGCGACTGGGATATAGGGATTGCTAGTTTTAGACCATTTCAGGTCGCGTATGTAGATAGTGTGTTGATAGTTTTAGGCTATTTCGGGCCCCAGTGATAGTTTAAGGTCATTTCAAGCTATGCAACAAAGAAAAAAGGTTGCCAGTTTTAGGTCATGGTAGGCCATGCAATGCCAATTTAGGGTCATGGTAGGCCGTGTGATAGTTTAAAGCCTTTTCGGGCCATGTGATGCCAATTTAAGGCCATGGCAGGCCATGGTGTTTTTTGCAATTTTTAAGTTTTATGATTTTTATGTATTTTGATGTTTTTCATGCGTAAACTAAGTGCTAAAAAGGAAATAGGAAAAAATGTAAACTTAGCGAAAATGCACAAATAAAAGAAATATATGTATAATATAGGCAATGAATGTAAAATGCAAACAACCAAGCTAACGTAAAATGCAAACAAGCAAAGTATGCAGAAGTGGTGGCAGGTAGGCACCTAGTGCATTTTGGACTAAGGGGATGCCTTAGTCATGTAGTTGTTTCCTAACCTGGTGTGGGTTAGGGGGTGTGTAGGACCTAGATAGCACTATACGATACTCGCCTTGACCTTCATTAGTTATGTCGAAGGGAAATTTTGCCCATAAAGCATCCTATGGGAGGTCAGGGACTCCTAGTGTTTCCTTAGGTTGGTTTGCCTCACATGTTGTTTCACCCTCATCCTTTGTAGAAGGTGTGTCATTGAGGAACTCAACCTCTAACCCTTGTTCAGTGTCAATGTTTCCAATAGTCAAAGGGGTTGCACTGTCGCCATAGATGATGACCTTCCCACCTTTGTATGAAAGGTGGATTTCTTGGTGAATAGGGAAGGAGATAGCCTGTAGTTGGGTGAGCCAAGGCCTACCTAGGATTAAGTTGAATCTGGGTATCTTCTCGATCACGGTGAATTTAGCAATAGTGAAAAATTTCTCCCTTGCCACAAAGGTTATCATGACTATTCCCCTTATGACAACATGCAACCCATTGAAGGATTTTAGGCACATTGTCTTTGTAGGTTTGATTTGATCAACAAGACCAAGTTTATCGACAACTGTGTATGGGATGACGTTAGTTGGCACCCCTTCATCAACATGCACCTTGCAGATTTTGCACTGCTCCACATAGATTGTGATAAACATTAGCGTAGTAATGACTTGATCCTTCTCAGGGTCCACCTTGATTACATCATTGTGAAATGCCAAGGGCATTGAACTTGATTCCTGTAGGGGAGGAGGCAACATCATAGCATGGATGAATTTTTCATCTACTGGGATGTCCTCCATGACAGAAATAGAGGTTAACATGCAAACCAATGCTTCGCGGTGGGCAGAGAAAGTCATTATCAGGTCATATAGGCTTAATTTTATGTTTTTCTATTTTAAAGCCTGTTTGACTTGCACCAATGTGTCAAGGAAATCCTTTCCATTATCTACTACCTTGTTGTTAGCCTTCATCTCCTCCATGCGACCCAAGAGACGAATCTCTCATAGAGGAGATTTGGGCTTTGCTTGCCTTGATTGTTTTGGAGCCTTAGTGCTTCGTTGTTGATTACTTGTTGTGGCCTCTTCAATTGGTTGGGCCATTAGAATAGAGGATGAGGGGACTATCTTCGGTGGGCCTAGTGCCTTTTGCTCTTGGTGATGCCTAAGCATTTGATAGGTGAGATGCTCGTTGGGCCTCTTGAGTTGTCATCTCGATTGCCTATTGGTGTTAGCTGCAGGATGGAATCTTGGGTGAGTAGAAACTGATGCATTTTCCACCATCAGATTTCGAATAGGAGGGGAGTCCACACGTTGCAACATCCTTATGACAAAGGGTGATTGGATGGTTGCTACTGCAACATTCTACAGAATCCTGACCACAAAGGATGTTATGGGTGCCTAAGGTGGTGCTCGAATAACGAAAGCAATCCTCGAATTGGTTGAGGATGAGGAGGCTCTAGCATCATCATAGGATGTGCGGACCACAAATGGTTCATGTGCTAATTCTGAATTGTCATCAACACTAACAGCATTGATGATGTACCCTGTACCGCTTGCGTTGAGAGGGCCCTTGTAAATCCTCATTGATTGGTTTTGGGGGTGCACTTGGTTGGTTATGTCAAAGACCAATTCACCCTTTTCAATCATGCATTGTATATTATCTTGGAAAGGCATGCAAAAATATATATTGTAACCCTGCAATTGGTGATATTGGGAAAATCAGTCCAATCTAAAATGCTTAGGGACCGGAGGCTCATTTGTTAGTGCGGTTGAAGGATCCTTGAGGAGCTCGCAATATCGATCATACCACTTGCAAGCATCCTCAAACATCTACTTATACTAGATGCATCTAGCATGAAGTAGTTGGTCCAAGAGCTCCAACCACTTAATGGGCAACAGTGTGTACTTCAAGCAATCCTTGCATTCAAAGTTTGACCTTGGGGAAGCTTGCCCCATGATCATTGATGATGCAGGTTGGTTGTTTGTCATAGTGCTAGAGCTAGATGCCTTATTGTTTTTTGCTAGGACCTTGGGTGACTTGGTCATTGTTTTGATGTTGTTGGGCTTACCCTCATTGGCCACTATTGCTACGATTGCGGTTGCCTATTTTGCCTTGTACTTGTCCTTGTCCTTTTCTTTCTTTGCATGTAAATTTTTATAGGCCACGTAGGTCAAGTTTTTGTTGGCCTCTGCCACATCTTGAATGCTTTTGGTTTGAGCAAACACTTGGCTCAAGGATTGTGGGGAAAGGCAATATAGCTTTGACTTAATGAAGTCGTTCATTGCCCCCTTGGAAATGGCTAGTAGTTGTGTCTCTGTGATAGGCTTACAAATCTTGTTAAGCAATGTGCTCTATCGCTAAATAAATTTTTGCACAGGCTCTTAGTGACCTTGCTTAACTTGCATCAACTGATCCAGGGTCATCTCAAGCTTTAAGTTATTCTTGAAGCATGTGATGAATTAGGTGAGAAACTCCTCTAAAGATGAAATGGAGGCCCTAGGGAGCACACGATACCAGTCCAGTGCCTTGCTAGACAAGGACATGGCGAACACATGAATGATTGCATGTGGCCATGCTTGTAGTAGAAGGCATTTGGACGAGAAGGTAACCAGATGAGCATTGGGGTCCCCTTCATCGTTGTATTTGATGAATTGGGATAGTGGGATCTTGATGGGTAGTGCTAATGGTGGAACTACAGGATTGATTAGATAGTCTTGATAAAAGTCCATCACATGGACCATTTCAGAGGAGGAAGCCTTAAGCCACTTGACCTCTTCAATGAGGCTTTAGATCAATTGGAATGCTTTATCCAAGCCTAGTGTGATTGCAGCAGGCTGCATTGGTTATGCTACTTGCTATGTTGTTTGAGTAGCCCATGACTTGGCTGTAGGTTATGCAACCACGCGAGACACTTGTTGGGTGGGCTGTGTCATGGGCACAATAACTAGGCCCCACCATGTGCTTGTGGGTTGGGCTATTGTGAAGGGTGCTAACATGATAGGCGGGATGAACGATGCTTGAGACATGTGCGGTGGGAGAATGTGCATGATATGCACATAAGGTTGCGTAGGTGCAATGGTTGCTAGTACGGAAGGATGAATAAGCTGAACGAGCTACACAGGATGAGCAGGCTATGAAGGTATGGCAAAGGGTAGGCTAAAAGGAAAGCTAAAAAGAAGTGCCACATCTTGGTGTGTTTGTTGTGTTTGGTGGGTCGCCACCACAAGCATTGACTTAGGCAGTGATACTTGGCTAACGACTGTCTCTAAAAAGATAGATGAGTGGGATTGTGGAGGCACAAAAGTGGAGGTTCTCCATTGGAATGAGGTGTGAAATGAGTCATCATGCTCAGATCAAGCTTCAAACTTATCCAGCTCCTCCTGCGTGGGCTCCTCGTAGTTAGTTCCTACCTCATGCCTGAGGTTGTAGATGAGGTTGTCCAACATCCATTGGTAGGGCTCTATGAGTGGGATAAAGTCCATAGCGAAAGGGAACCATTCCCTCTCGTTGCGATGGATAAGCTCAAAACTATGTTTGGCATCCATTCCTTGGCAGTCTACATACAAACTTGCCTGGAACTTTGCGTAAACGAAGTTATATTGCTCGTCATTGAGCACCATAACCTCAGGAGGTAGATTGCGCAACCTAAAAGACTGGCTCTATTTTGCCAAGATAGGATTAAGAGGATGGTTAATCTGGATCTCTTGCTAAACAAGCTAAACAACAATCATGCTTGAAGTGGAGGTTGAAGGTTGTTTAGGGTTCATGGTGCAAGGGGGAAATGCAAGGGTTGCTGAATGCTAAATGGAGAAAAATGGCTAACTCTGCTAACTAAAAGAAAATTGCTAAGTCTAAAAATGTAGAAAAAAAAGCTAAGTATAAAATTGCTAAAAAAAATTGCTAAGTGTAAAAATGTAGAAAAAATGACTAAGTGTAAATTGTCCAAAAAAATGGCTAACTCTGGAACTACGCTTAGAGCCAACTATGCTCCCTACGTTGGGAGCTGACTACGCTCTACGAAGTGCCTAGAATTTGGCTGAGTTTTTGGTATACGCTCTAGTGTTGTCAACCGGGGTTCCAAGGAAACCATCGATGAGGACCAATTTGCACGAGGTGTAGAGAGCATGCAAGGTAACAACCAAGGAAGGCCAAAGAAGGAAATGGCAAAGGCCCTCCTTCTAAATTGTAGCGACTAAAAATGTCAAAGGTTGGAATGTTACATCGTGAGGTTCGTGGCCATACAACTTTGACCTCATGTCCACGTGAGGGCCTACTAGAAACAAAGGCGAGGTGCCAGAATGATCTTGTCGATCAAACTAGGACTTACAGGGTGTTACGTCAAAACGAATGCAAAGGGTTTTCATGGTGTTTGCAATGTCCACGATGTCTACGAGGGTGAGCGTAATCAAGGTTTTCAATGGAAAATAAGGGTGCAAGCACATGAATATATACAAAAATGATGAAAAATGCGAGTAGAATGCTAAAATGCAAGAGAAAATGCTAAAAAATGTGCAAGATGTGAGTGAGAGAGAAAGCAACATCATCCCAAATGGGGGGGGGCCGGGGGCAGGCGAAGCATAGTTAATTGCAAAGAGAAGGTAAGGCGGTATGCGATGTACAAATAGGCGTAGTAGGCAAGCATAGTCACAATCTCAGGGTGTTTGGGCTATGAAGACTGATGTTTGCCGTAATGTCTGAGCCTATTGGGTTGGCTACTATGGTGTTCTGTGGGTTGCAGTGGTCTATGGTGTACAAGGAGGTGTGTAGTGGTGCTACGATGGTGTGCAATAATGTTTGCCAAAGTGCCAAGTGCGCTTGAATGCTAGAGTGCTCCAAATGCTAATTTGCTAGTCGAATGCTTCAAAATGCAAACCCTTAAAACAAGGAATGCTGGGGTATTTATAGGGCTAGGGTTGACACGAATCATGGATTGGGTGCCACGTGGCAAAGGGGTAGTAGGGACTACGCTAGCCCCAACTACGCTCCCACTGAAATAAATGGTGTTCTACTGGTGTGCACCAATGGACCCTATGAAACCGCTAGACTGTGACTGTGCTGCCAAGACTACATGTGTAAGTGTTAAAAAAACTGCCATGTACCTGAAAACAATGCAAAATAGTGTAGTTTTGGAGACTATGCTTCAAGACTACGTTGTCCACTCTCTCGAGTAGTGTCAAGCATAGGTACAATTTGGAAGCAAATGGGGGATGCAAAAGAAATGCAAATTGCTAATCTTGCTTGCCAAAGGAATGTTGGAATTGAGATGAAGATCGGTGTTGAGCTTTGGAGGCTTCTAGAGGCAATTTTGCATGACTACGCTGACTACACTCTAAAGCGTAGTCCAATAGTTAGAAAAACTTTTTGCAAAACTAATGTCCTCATGTAGACTACACTGACTATGCTCTAGAGCGTAGTCCTGACAGTCGAAAATGTAGTCCAGCAGTTAGAAATTTTGCCAAACTGTTTCTTCCATCCCAAGCATGCTTGACAACTCCTGGTAGAAATTTTGCCAAACTGTTTTTTCCATGCCAAGTAAGCTTGACAACTCTTAGCCTGACAGTTAGGCAAATCTACAAAATTAGCCATTAGTGCACAAACTGCATAGACTATGCTGACTACCCTTTGGAGCATAGTAGGAAGCGTAGTCTAGCAATTGGAAGATTTGTTGAATTGTTTCTTCCATCCTTACCAAGATTGACAGCTTCTAGCTTGGTGCTTAGGCAAACTTGCAAAACTAGCCCTTGGTGTGTTGACTACGTTGACTATACTCTAAAGCGTAGTCTCGACAGGGAGAGCATAGTCCAACCCTTAAAAAATTTTACAACTACTGTTGACACTTAAAATTTTTTTGCAAATCTAAACTGTTTGTGTCAACTACGCTGACTACACTTTGGAGCATAGTCCCAGTAGTGGAGAGCATAGTCTCAACACTTAGAGAAAAAGTTTGCCAAGTTTTTGACACTTTGACAAATTTGCAGTTGAGACCTAAAAGCCCAAATTTGGTGGTGTTTCAAGTATGACCCAAAGTATCAACCTCTTGCTTGTAAATTCTTGTCAAACAATAAGCTAACCACTTGAGCCACCTCTTACTAGCCTTTGAATTTAAAAGAGACATTAGAAGGGATCACATAACCAAAATTTCATAAAAAAAATAAGTTTAGAAAAAAAAAACACTATACTCATAATCATCATCATCATCTTAGCCTTGTCCCAACACTATGAGATTACAAAATAATTTGATAGTTAAAAATTAAGATATGAGTTGTTAGAAGCACATCATAATGAAAACCTGAAAAGGCATCCCCAAAACCATTAGGCCTTTCCTTTTTTGTTATTTGGAGTTTCTCCTCTCAACAGTGCTCTTATGCTTTTGTACTTAGAATTTTTATTTTTAATATACTTATTTTCCACCACATGCAACCACACA
This sequence comes from Gnetum montanum, assembly GCA_015680685.1. Taxonomy (NCBI): domain Eukaryota; kingdom Viridiplantae; phylum Streptophyta; class Gnetopsida; order Gnetales; family Gnetaceae; genus Gnetum; species Gnetum montanum. The sequence goes on from MNCI01014205.1 coordinate 1,037,491, forward strand.
CCCCGAACCCCAATGATAATTTTGAATAAAAAGGAAATATTTTCTTTCATGACAAATAAAATTAAATATTTTTAACAAGTATTTATTATAACTTGCCTAATTCTTGTAATTATTGTAATTATGAAGACTAATGACCCTCTCAAGTTCCCACCTTGGCAAGATAAGCATTGATCCTTTGGGTCATTATCCTTTTATTGTAGTTGTGAAAACCACTTGTTGAGTTATACCTAATTTTTCAATGTTGTAAATTAGCCATAAAACCTAAGAAACAAGAAGAAGGATTTAATACTACTCAAGATTTATTTTTCAACCAAGCTTGGTTATGTTTTGTGACATCTAACTCTAAAACATAAATAAACTCTATTCAAAAAATAGTTTAGAGAGGTAAAATATGAGAAGTTGCAAAACAATTATGATCTTAAATAAGATGTGTTGGATAATTATAATGTAAAAACATTTAAAAAATAGCAATAGCATTTTGATGAAAAACTCCAACTATTTCACTAAAACTAAGATTAAATATATGTACTTACATCTAATAGATCCTCTTGGATCTATAGTACCATCTCAATTTCAAAATTCTATTTTACAAAATATGTATATAACTTAGCATTATTTGTTAGAATAAGAAGAAATATTAATGCAATTTTGAATAAGAAGAAAATACTTTGATGACAACTAGAATTAATATATTTAACTAGTTATTTATTACAATTTTCCTAAATCATACAGATAATATGATCTTCAAGACCACTTATTGAATCAATATGTGACTTCCTAATATTGCAAATTTGATGTCGAAACTAAGAAAAAGTAATAAGAATCTATTATTACCCAAGATTTTAATGTTATCATACCTTTTCTGTATTCCATTACCAATAATGACAACTTCATTTAAATACAGGTTTATTCAAAGGTAAAGTAGTTATTGACAATATGACATGAAATCTAACAAATCTTTATCTTCCAAAAGTTAATGTGTTAAGAGCAATACAAAGTCCAACTATTTCCATTTCAAATTACTTCAATGGTTTAAACATGTCAATGAATGATGCTTTTACTAACTCAAATTTTCATTGTTACATGGTTTTTCCTTAAATTTGTTTTTTCTACCATCCATTACAAGGTTAAGCAACTATTGATGCTATAAAAGGTATTCCTTCAATTTAGACTACAATCAAGATTAGGCAAACTCATTAAAAAGAAAGATTGAGGACTTTATTATGATTAATATTAAAGTTGTAAAGGTTTGCAAATCTTATAAAAAAAGACAAATATTTCTTTTCAAAAAGTTACTATGTCAAATATCATAAAAAAATCTGATTATTTCCATTTCCAATCAATTCAACAAGTTTAAAAATTTAATGAACAACGCCTTTGCTAGTAAGAATTTCATTGTTATATGGATTCAACAAAAATGATATCTCTAGAACTCTATCTTGTATGTTTTAAATAGTACTCTCCTTACAACTTATGTTTTATTTGATATCATAGTTTTGCTAATTTTTTTAATGATGTATTTCCCTAAAGGAGTCTAACCCAAAAACATAGCCAAACTTGATTATAAAATAAAATTTAGAAAACTACGATATAAAAAATTGCAAAATAGTTATTATTTTAAATAAAATATGAGTTTGAGGGGTATAATTTAAAAATATAAAGGAAGACAAACAGCTTCATTAAAAATCTCAAGTGAGAGGTTGAAGGTTCAAGTTTCTTTCTCTAGCAATGATGTTACTTCATTTCCGGTGTGAATAGTTTCAAATCATGATCTCTCCTAAGGAGAAGTAACCCTGTCCCTCACTAAGTCTCGTTCCAGGAATGAAAACCGAGTTCCGTTAAACTTCATTCAAATCATGGTCGCTAGTAATTATTGTTACTCCATCTCCATTGTAAACAACTTCAAAGAATCAAATTATAATGAAATATCTGACTGGTAAGAGTAAAAAGACGGACAACTTCTAAGAAGATTGCTAAAGTTAGCAATTATCACCAAACAAAACTTCAAGAAATATGGCTAAACAAAACTTCAAGAAATATGGCTAAACAAAACTTCAAAAAATATGGCTAAAAACCTTGCCACGAAATGCTCCTCCAAACCCAAGAATGTCCAAAAAGTTTACGCTCTTTTATCATTGTACTCTTGCATATGTTCTCCAAATTCAGAATACAGTGAATCCCATCATTTAACTAGCCTAAAATTATTAAAAAGTACATCCTGGGGTACAATGGCCAATGCTGTTGACACGAATTATAGCTTTAAAAAAAGACACCGCAAATGATGATTTTCTATTACGTAGTTTTTAAGAACTCTTATTCGGATAGCAGGATGGAAGACAACATAATAATATGGAAAATATTACTTGCATAGTGGTAAAACAAGAATAAAACGATAAGATATGCCACTAGACTCATATCAAATGATAAATAACTTCTTCTGCAAACCAAACTCTCTAAGAATTAAAAAACTTGAATATGCAAGCAGTGTACTCAAAGTTGAGGTTGCTATTAATGGAGAATCATTCAGCTTTCCCATGGTTAAAGCCCAAAGACAGGAGGGACTTACTTATTGTGGTCTAAAATGGTATTTTACAATAACCTTTCAAGGTGTTAACACATTAAACTTTGGATTCATCCGCTCCTGTATCATTGGTTTCTTTCACTTTGACATATTTATAACAAACACACACACGGCTTTTATAGAAATTTCTCTAATTTTTTTGAAGTGACAAAATTTGCATCTTTAAACACTATCAAGAATTTTTCTGCACGTGTGTCTCCCTTTTCTTGCAAGTGCTTGAAGATGACTTCCAAATTTCCAGGTTTTGGACGCCATCCCATTTCTGCCATTTCTATCAATGCTTTTTCCATAACATCAGCAGCCTTCTCTATTTCACCATTCCTCAGAAACCCCTCAGCAAGGATTTCCCATGTTTTGCCAATGGGTCTTTTTCCATTTTTTGAGCAATTCTGTATAAATGTCTCAGCCATGTCAATTAAGCCTTTTCTCACATATGCATCAATAAGTTTATTGGGCACCCTCCAATCATAGGATAAACCAGCAGAAAGCCATTCTTCAAATATCCTCTCTGCTCCTTCCAGATCATCAAGTTTTATTAATGAAGAAAGCATACAAATGAAGCTATTATTGGTTAACTTAGGAAAAGAGGATTTTAATAGTTCCCATGTTCTTAACACCCCATCTTTATTACAAGCATTGGCAAACAATGTGATGAGAAAATTGAATGCTTCTCTATTTTTGGTATCTAAACTTTTTTCAATGCGCTCTAGTGTGATTTGTGCCTTATCAAAGAGTCCAGCTTTAATGTAAATATTTGCTAAATTAGCAAGGCTACTCCAATCGATTTTAATCTTGGGATTATTAACCATCTCATCCCATACTTTCTCCACTCCATGTATATCTGCCATGTTAGCACAAAAGTTCATTCTAATATTGTAAGTAACTTTGTCATGTGGAATATTTTTTGTTTTCATCTCGCTTAATATCAAGGACAGTTTCTCAACATTTCCTGTCATGCCATAGAGTGTCAACATTTCATTGTATGGAAGAGTGGTTGAAGCACATCCAAAATCCTGCATCTTTTTCATGTGCAACACAGCTTTCTCTGTTAACTTTTCCGTCACATATGAATTGAGAAGGGCACCATAAGTAGGCTCAACCTTAGCTAGCCTTGGAAGACTATCAAAATAATTTTCAGCACTTGCTATGCCATGAACTTTGGCTATCAAGTCTAGACGGATAGCATGGTCAGACAAACCCAACTTATAACGTCTTCCATTCTCCATCCATTCAGAAACCTGCAAATGCCATGTTCATTTCCCATATTACTTGTAAAATCTACTATAAACAAACAATATTTAATCAATTGAAACAATGTAAACATTCATGTTAAATCTATGCATAAATTTCATAATGATCTCCAAAAATTATATTGATATTTGGAGAATCCAAAGGGGCAGTTTTGAGTTTGGAAGTAATCAATAATAGAAAACTGCAGTTGAGTACCATTAAAAGCTATATTTGATGATAAAGCAAACGGTCTTTTAAAACAGTTTTCCAGTGAACTTCTTCCTAATACACAATAGAAGATGTAAAAAAATACAATGTCTGAACGGACATCTCATGTGCAAAATTCAGTGATTCCTGATCAGAACTGAAATTCCTAATTATTTGACTGATCTTGGATTCTACTGTACTCAGCTCCTCATGGCCATTACCAAATTACTGTTATATCCTTATTTTTCTGATCATGCTGCAGTACTTTTTATCCTTTCCTAAAAGACTATCATTAACGAATGAATTGTATGTTATGAAGGCATGTAGCACTTAAGCATCAAGAAGCTACTGTGGTAAGTAATTTCGTATTGTTTCATTGTTCCAACTTCATACTGGAGTTCATTTTCCGTTGCCAGATATTATCTTTTAAAAAGGAACCAGACTGTCAAACTCTGACTGTCTGACAAATGTTCAATATCTCCAACTTTCCCCAATTCTCCCGGCTTTTTACAGGATTTGGCCCTCGTAGAATCTAATCCTGATCTCACATTCCCAACTATCATTTTAGTAATTCATTTAAATTGAGGGGCAGGAGGTTCTTGAGGGCATACTTATGAACATCGGATCATAATCACGATCCAGTTTGGAATCACCATTCTAGACAATTGTGGGCGATTCCAGGAAATTCCAAACAATTTTAGAATATTTAAAAACACCAATTAAAAGCTTGTACTTTTTTAAGGTTAAACATTAAAACACCATCCTAATAGCAAAATTCATGACTCAATGGAGCTATAAAAGTAAAAAGAATGAGCATAGAATATTCTGAATATGCATTATCAACAGCTCCAAAGTTTTCAACACTTTGGGTGCACACATTTTTTTTTGCAAGGAGCAACACATCCTTGGGGAACTCAGTAGCACATTCTTCAAGAGCTCAACAATGCATTCTTTAACTCATTTTGAATCACTTTAGTAAATAATTTTAGACATTGTTCAGCTCATTTATTTTAGTTAACAGTGACTGAGTACTGCAATGTAGCTTACATTTGAAATTTTTTGTAATGTATGTGAGTGTAAAAATGATGAATTTATATAAACATTCATGCTTAATCCAATGTTGTTATATTAATCTGTTTAGAAATTTCTATTTTAAAGTTGAATATATTGTTTTTTTTATGGATTTTCAATTTTTTGCATTCTTAATTGCATATACTTTTGAAAATAATAAAATCCAATATTTTTTTAATATCGCAATTCCATGCAATTAAGAATCACAATCCACCATCTGGAATCTTAGGAATGAAAAAGCAATCTACAATCCAATTCAATGTTCATAAGTATGATTGAGAGAGGCCATTTCCACTACTTAAACTCAAAGATGCAAAGAGACGTTGGAGACAATGAAAAGGCTACTATCCACATAACCAAATGTTGTTAAAGAACAGAGAGACAGGCTAGTAAAATGTTATGTGATCAAAGAATTTCAGTCTAATTAAAGGGAAAATCTTCTAAAATAGTAGTTGCAACCTGCAATGTTATATGGAGGAGAGCAATGATAAAAGGAGAGACAGAGAGCTAGCATATATGATAAGTGTAATATTAAAAAATATAATTAGCAATGGATACATCAAAGATGGTACAAGGCAAATATATAGTGATAGTAAATCATCGTCAAATCCTTCACCTACTTTAACAGGTTAGTCCATGTTGTTGAGACAAAGGCACCATGATGATGATACCAAAGAATGTCTCACAATTAGTGCAAAGTGTGAATGTCCTTTGGGATGGTAAAATCACCATATTATGAACGCCAGACATATTCCATACTTGTAGGAAATCATTATTTTTCACTAGAGGGAACCTAAAAAACAAGATTATCAAAGAAAACAGGAGATGAGAGAAAGTAACAAAAGAAATAATGCATTCTGCACCAAGACAGATTTAGCCAATCCCAAATGGTAGATATCTTTTTCCTCTACATGAATCCATCCCTTCTGCAACTTGGCACTTGGATGATAACAGCACATGACAGAATTCACAAAGAACCATGACCACTTAAGTTCCTCTGTGTGGAGTTGGCTTTTATGGGACCTAAAGTGTGTTGTCTTTACGAGATTTCAAATTTGACATCTAAGGAAATGTCTGCTGTTGATTGAATGCTGCTTGGTGGTAAATAAATCTTTGGTTCCTTGACCTTCGTCTATTGTTATGTGATATGATATGATTATCCAATGTTAGCATACAATGGATGCTTTACGCTGGTGTTTCTGTTCCTTATCTTATTTATTTTTGAGGACTTGGCAGTACAGGTGGAAAGCCCAACGTTTTCTTTCATGATCCAGTCAGTATAGGATTTCAGTCTTGTAGTAAATAACTAAATAACGTAACAAAGACGGCATAAACGATGGCAGGATTTTTGACAAACTTGAAGGTCCCATGCTTAGAATAAGCTTGACAAGAGAGGATTAAAAAACATGGCACATGCAGTTTCACAAATAGGCTTTCATCGAAACAAGACAAATAATCACTAGCTCTCTTCTTCAATTTGCTATTTTAAGCCATGTTTAGCCTTCACAGTACTAAACATTTGGAATTGCTTTCTTTAAGAATCACTTATTGCAAACATACAGTTTTCTAAATATATGTATCCAAAAAAATGTATTAACAAGTCAATGAGCCACCACTGAGATACAATAACATTGGAACTAGCTTCAGGTAGACAACCAGCCATATGAAAATCATCTTCAAATTCTTCACCTACCTTAACAGGTTAGCATATGTTGTTGAGATAAAGGTACCAATATAATGATGATGATAACAACGTTGGCACATTACTATATTGAAAAACGCAAAAAGTTAAAAACAAACAATACTTCTATTTTCTTGGTTAATTTTTCCAAAGTTTTTATATTTAGTTATCCAAGGAAAAAAATATGTAAAAACATTTAGCAAACCTTAATAGATCATAAATGTTCTAAGCTCCAATACAAACACTACCATATGAGTTCGTACAAGATAAGATACTACAATCATGATTCTTTCAAATTTTTTTTTTTAAATCTATGATATAAAACAAGATTGCCCTTTGTCATCTACACTACTTAAAATTTTTATAAATGACTCAGCGAAACAGATGAAAATGATACTGACTATGCTTTAAAACTAGTTCATCTACACATGAATCTACTTGAAATAATTTTTTTAAAATATGAAATTGAAACTGAAATGCTTTTTATTATGTCTGCAGACCCTGAGAATCTATAGAAATGAAATTGATATGATGCAATCAAACAAAGATCATAGTATAGGGTACTTCTGATGTACACAGGAAAATTGTCAAACGGCATAGCTAGTACCTCTGATGCTGCCCAAACTGCAAGTGAAGACAGGTCTAAATGCTGGGGTGTGGGTGCCCTGATGGGTGAGTGTGGCCAAGGCTTCCTCTGTTTCATCTTTAGTAAGCTAGTCTTTCTGTTTCTCATTCACTCTTGCGTACTAACATTCTAGAGGGAAGATGTCTCCACTTTGTTTAGATGTCTTCCTGAAAGGGAAGATGGCACCATTTTCTTGATTCTTAGGTAATTGCATTTTTGCACAAGAATTGTACCGGAATTGGAAAGGAGAGTGCCACACCAAACTTTGATTTTGTATACTGTACATACTTTCTTGGATATCATAATTTCCTAAATTTGCTTTTTTTTTTCCTTTAGAAAAAAGGGACTATATCTTTTTTAAATCATTGAAGAGGCCCTTCAAAGGAAATAGAGAAAAGTTACTAACAATGTTCATACAATATTCAATTTTCTGCTTTGTCTTGAGCCATTACGTTGACTAAGATTTCAAATCAATTAAATTGCACAATGGTATCAAGTAGATCTCTTGGATTTTTATCTGCACAATAAATTCCATTTCAAGTTCATATTTTCAAATACCTATGCAGCAACACTAAGTCGTGATTGATATTTATCAAAATGCACATCTGGAAGCAGTGAGTTCCTTGAAAACGTGCCACTTTATGGTTAATTGCAATGTTGTAGGTAAGTGCATTTCATATGAGAAGTCTGTTATTGTCTGTTAAAAACCAATTTTCGTGCTGCATCTAATTTGAATATGAATTCAAATTGTCGGACTAAAAATTGTAACTAATCATATTTCATGCATTTCTTTGCTTATACTCTGCCATCAGACACAAAAAACTTTGGTACAAGAGCTATTTCATCTATCTTGCCTCTGGTGTACATTTTTCTCAAATTGCACCTTCTAAGTTCAAAAAGAAAAAAAAAACCCACACAATCAAATTAAACATGTGCAAAGATACCATTTTTCAAACAGAGACACAAAACTGCATAACACTTGAGGTCTAAAAGACAAAACAAAAAAATGGTTTTGAAAACATAAAACCTAGGGCTCTGTGGTCATAAGAAAGAAAATTCTTAGACCCAGCAAAGAAAGACAAATGAAGATTTAAACAGTGTACCTGAAGGGCATGATTATAGCGGCGATACTTTCTCAGTTCTTTAATGAGGAGCTGCAGCTCCCATTTGCGAAGGCACTTACCTTCTGCAACCCATTTTCTGAGCTCTGTCACCACATCAGTGTCAGGATGACCCAGTGCCGATATCCTTCTGTAAACGTTTTCAGTTTGCAAACGTGCCATTCTCCCCGCCATTTTGACAGATTAGCATCATCACGAAACCAAAGCGATTAACTGATATTTTATTACGAGTGTACATAGAAAGGATGATACATCAGTACTAACAATAAATCCGGAGTACCTGAGTAAGGTAGATGCATCTATAGGGAAATTATTTTACTGTTTGAAACGAATTTTAGCAACGGAAGGCCTTGAATCTGCGCCAAATTTCGTGCTAAGCCGTCGGGCATGTTCAAAATTTACCCTCCCGTGTACATGTCAAGTAATAGAAGACAAATTACCAGTAAAATGTCAAATGTTTTTAAGGTATCAAAATTGATCTACATAAAATCATTAGGGGTATTATTATTCACGGTGAGGGTGGTAAAATCAGTGTAGGAGGCTATGATTCCTCCTTTACATGACCAGATTCGAGGTTAGACTCATTGTTTTTCATTTTTTCTATTGAACACTTTTTCATTCATTTTATATCATCTTCTATGTTTTTGTGTTTGGACTAGCAATGGAGGCAAAGGTGTGGCTTGTAGTTGGTGGCAATTTGAGATTGCAAGTAGGTTACACCTCATAGTGAGCTAGAAGTTCATTTTTGGAAAAAATTCAAACTTACACATGGAACTACCATGATAGAGCAATTCGTAGGAGATCACAATCTATTCAAAAATGCTACTAAAGGCTTCCAATCACTACCATTTACATTGATGAGGGGTTTTCTTTCAAGGTTTTACTAAAGGATAAATTGCAAGGAATTACAACTTGTAATCACCCACACTATGAATAGGTTCGACTTGGGTTTTGCATCTATAGGAGATTACAAGGAGGTGTGATCTACATGGAATTGTTGTCAAATTATGACTTTGACTCATAGTTCCTGACAATAGCTTGCTTAACAATTTTTGAAAGAGGTTCAGTTGCGAAATCAATGGCATTTAAACTTGAATGTTATAAAATGCAAAAGTAAAGGAGAATTAAGGATCTTTGGCTATTTTGCATACTACATGGAGCAAGGAGAAAACTCTAGAACACTTGTGTGAGTCCATTAACCATTATGAGAGCTCTTGGCATTGTAATTCTCATCCATCAAGAGAGGTGAGGATTATGAGGGATGCTAAGCCTCATGTCTTTCATCCATTACTAAGTGTTGTAAAGTTTAATGTGCTTTGGTAGATTTAGTCATTTTATAAATCTTTAACTTATGTGTTCATGAGCCTAATTACTATTGTATTTGATGTCCTTTTAGTTTTATGCATTAATAGAGAGGTTTTTAGTGGTATTTTTCTTTTTACCTCATTGTGCCTCATATTGTGGTTGTTTGTTGGTGTTTTGAGGATGCTTTTTGGGCTTAATTATTTAGGAATGATTTAATTACCCAAGAGCCATACCAACTTTTGGTATCAAATCATTGGATTGAAGCATTTGAGTATTGCATACCACTTGTTTGATATTGTTCATGCTTGGATAGTGTCCAAATTTGAGGGATTGTGTTCTAATTATCTTGTAATTGTGTGGATTGTGCTAGATCTACATTCGTATGATTGAAATCTTATTTTAATTATTTGAGAAACATGGCTTCTAAGAAGAAATCTATTCAAGCTCTCAAAAAGGACATGGAAGATCTTAGAGTTACGTTCAAGATGGTTGTGGATAAGTTAGAACAATTGGATGATAAACTTGATGCTAATGTAGATTCATCTAGGAGAAGAGATGACGTTGAAAATTCATTTGGCCATGAAGAAGAAGAAGAACATGAAGATAGTAAGAATGCTATGCATTTAGCTCATGGAAGTATTAGATTTTAAGATCCAAGGATTCAAAGAGGGAGAAACCCTAGTCCTTATGTCAAATCTCAAAGGGCTTCATCAATTACTTATTCATCAAGGTTAAGTTCATTAAGGCATTCCATGTTAGATGAAGAGGATGAAGCAAGACTTGTAAAGACATTCAAAAATGCATCTAGGCTTCCATATGTGAACTTGAAATCTTTTAATGGAACTAATGACTCTCATGCATTTGAGTCATGGGTGAAGGCCTTGAACAAACACTTTGAATTGGAGAAGGTTTCACTTCATCTCAGGGTACCTATTGCTAAATCAAAACTTGAAGGAATGAATTCTATTTGGTGGAAGAAGAAGTCTTAAGCCTTCTACATGCAAAACAAAGCTCATATTAGAGAATGGCTATTCATGTAATATGAGTTGAGATAGAAATATGTAATTCAAGCAAAGTTAAGAATCTATTGTCAAGCTTAAGCATCTTAGATAATTTGAGAATGATGTAAAGGACTTCTACCTTGAATTTTGCCAATTTTTTTTATTAGTCCAAGGAAAATTTGAGTGATTATGATTAAGCTTCAATATTTCTTAGTGGATTGTATTAATAATAGTGTACAATGCCACTATGTGCATTAAGATAAAAGTTTTAAAGTTAATTTTTTTATTTTCTTGAGTTAATGGATGGATGTAATTGATTTTTGCTCAAAATCACCTTTAGTTTACTTAAATTACTTATTTTTTATTATGGGGAATGACTTTTCAAATTCCCTAAGTATGGCCCTAATTATTTCCTATAAATTGTAAGGCCATACATGCTTATAATGATCATTTTTCTTCAATAAAGCATTGAACATGAATTTCCTCCAAGAATTATCTTGTTATTCTAACTATTCATATTCCATAATGTATTTGTGTTCACATCATTAACAATCTCCATTATTATAAAACTAGTTTTCAGCACCAATTCATCAATTCAAGTTAATCTTTTTAACAACCATTACATTTATCATCATCATCTCCATATCTTTCCAATAAACTCATTTATCATCCAGACTCAACAAGTTCAACATTTGATCTAGCATTCATATTAACACACTTTAGTTTTAATTTATTACAAACCTCTAATATCAAGATCATTTAGTTCACAAATTTAAATGTCACCTATAATTTTGATTCAATCTTTCATTTTTATCAAGGGAATAACTCTAATATCTTCACTCCAAACTATAGAGCATTTCCTATTGAATTTAAACATACAAATTTCATCTAATTTGATCATCTAAAATCAAGATATTTGCAAAAATTAGCTTGACCATGACTTGTAGTGAAGTTGTGGTATTGTAGATTTTCAAACCATGAGTCCACTACAACTTGTGGTATCCCAAACTAAGACTTGTGGTAAAGTTGTTGTCAACTCATGATCAATAAAAAATTAGAATTTTAACAAATCCTAAAGTGTTTAGCCAAAAAGTTTCATGCAATAATCTAACATATTAAAGTAGGAGTTGACCTTCTATGAGCCTCAAACTTGAGATGAAGCTTATGAATTAGCTAGTAAGGTTGAAAAGAAGCTTAGTGGTTATGGAAGTAAGAACAAGGGACCATCCAAGGGTAAGGACAAGGGGTTCAAATGGGAGAAGGGATCTAAATCCAAAGAGGCCAAGAAAGATGACATGGAGGAAATGTAAGATAAGGACAAGTCCAAAGAAGACTTAAGCAAGGAAAGTAAGGGTTACAAGGAAGGTAATTCTTCCAAACTTCAATGCTTCAGGTTTGGTGAAATTGAGCATAAGAATAGAAGTATTCACTTAAAAAGACTAACAAAAGGAAATAAGTTCAAATTGTGGAGTATGAAGGTTCATCCACTCAAGATATCCCAAGAGATAACTGTAATTCTCCTAAAATAGAAGATGTCACTAAAATGGATTCATTCATGAGCAATGTCAATGTAAGGGTTAATTCTAATAGGAAATTTTAATTTAGAATTGAGACTAGATGTCTCAAAATTGGGAAATGAATTGATATTTTGATTGATGGGGGTGCTTAAGAGAATGTAATTTCTTCTATGATAGTTGCTAGATTGGGGCTAGTGACTTATTCTTATCCTAGACCATACAAAGTGCATTGGTTATCTAGAGATTTCTCTTAAGATGTAAGGGAATAATATGTATTAAAATTCAAAATTTCTAGCTATGTTGATCATGTTGTTTATGATGTCTTATTATCGAATTATGTTATTGTAATATTTGAAAGACCTTGAGATTTTAATAATGGTGCTAAATTTGATAGTGCTAAGAATGTATGATCAATTTCTAGAAATAATCTTTAACTCCATATAACCTTTACTAAGTCAATGATAATGACACAAGGGGGCATGAATCTTCAATTGAATGTTGACTTAGCTTACTGAATGATAAAAACATTGGAGAAATAATGCTGAAATTTAACTACGTATCAATTATTGGAAAAATAACTAAGTATAAAATATGAAAAAATTAACTAAGTATGGAATGGACTAGGAGTGATGAAATAAAAACTAAGGATAAAAATGTGAATAAAAGGATTTAAAATATGAGAATGCTAGAGCTATGATATGGGAAGAATGGTTTAGGTTTCCTTCCCAAAGAATAGAATTCTTTGTTTCTTAACAAAATGAATGTCCATCTCCTAAGGAGGATCAAACTACAAATGTTGAAGCAAAGACATAAGTGGGATGAAACTATCAATAAAAACCCAATTTGTGAGCTAAATATGGATTTGGAAAATGGAATTGAACCTATGAAGCATGACAATATGTATGGGGAAGAGATAAGAGCAATCCAACATCAATTTTAGTCCAAAACTAAGCTATTTTGGCTAAGTGTCTAGTCATTGACATTGGAGCTGAAAAAATTCAAACTCTGGGAAGTGATGCTAAAGCCTAAAAAAATTCTTGAAGGGCTAGCATAGGTTTTACTTGGTTAATGTAGATTTTTTGTCAACATTGGTATTGGAGCATGGAGGAGCTATGATGGACGTGGAACATGTAGATAACGTTGGGAGGTTTACTACACATGCTATTGATCTCTCAAATTTTCAAAAAGTACTCAAGATCTTAAGAAACTATCTAGAATTTATGTTTTGAACTCCTATTTATTGCATAGGGTTACCAATTTCAACTTAGGATTACTAAATTCAAGCATTGAGTTAAGTGCAGTTTACCCAAAGTTGATCTAGAGTTCTAAAATTGAAAATTTAACCTTCATGTTCATCAAGTATCGCAAGTTAGAGAGGTGACACTTATGCTAAAACTGACATCAATGTTAATGTAATAAACACTTACAAAAATTTTGAAAATTTCATCCAAGTGCTAATCAAGGACTCCATCTGATGCTCAAAATGATGTTGAGTGTTGTACCCACTTTAACTTTTTTGCATAAGTAAGAGACCTGGGTACATTTCCATAACTTTTTAGTGCTTAAAGCCATCTTCAACAATCTAGATTCAATGTCTTGCAACATTTGCAGTGTAGTTTCTAGATTTCTATATCCAACTTGCCAAAAATAACATTTCATGTCATTAGTAGTGTTGTTTTAGCTCTTCTTCTAGTTTCAATGTCTGACAATAACTCTAGCATTGATTTTGATTCTAGCTTCTAGCACCCTATGTTAGATCAACTTTTGACGTCTCGTGTCAAATTTACTTTTAACGTTTGGTGTCAGTCTTTACTTTTTCAGTCCATCAACTCCTTAATGTTTAGCATTGATCTTACATTAGACATCTGACATCAGGTTTTAGACCTATACTTTGATTCTTTTATCTAGAAGCTTCTAGAATCTTTTGGAAGCTTCTTTGGGTCCCAATGCATCATTTCTCCATGATCTAAAAGTCATTTCTACCTATAAATAAGAGGATACCCCTAAATGAAAAGGGATTGATTTTTTGATGATTTGGCTTTAATTGAACATCTCTTTTTGATGCATAACATTTGCTGCCCTCTTTGCTACTCAACGTAGTTAGCATTCCTTACAATACAATTTGGAAAACCTCTTCCAAAGACATGACCTCTTTACAAAATAATTGTTCTTTCTTTTTTCTCCCTTGCTAACACATTGTATTCCCTTCTTGTTATCTTCTTGACATACAAAGCAATCGTTTGGAACTAGGTAGATGCACTAATCTAATCCTTTCCTTTGCTTCATTAGCCATTGAATCTACTACCGTTCCTACCAAATTTGCATCAAGTGCATGCATTGGAGAAGGAACAGGGTAACACAACTCTTTGTCAAATGCTTATCATCCCTAGTACATGTCTCATAATGCTTTTTGTAGGTTCCTAACTCTCTCTTTTTGTTGTAATCTAGAGTTTGCCTTTGGACTTTTCTATCTCTTATCTTGTTCAAATATGCTATATATCTGGTTTCTCTTTTTCCACATTTGCCTTTAGTTTATGCTTTAATAGGTTAGATCTATTCTACTTTACATCTCATTTCCAATCACTATTAATTCACTAGCCACACACTATGTCTTTTATTTTGTGTAGATCTTCATATGATCTCTATACGTTTTTCCCTATTGTCTATTACATGCTCTCGCTTTTGCAAAACATTCAACTTGGATTATTGGATTTTTATCCTATGATCCCCAAGTTTCCTTTTGATTTAAGGAAAATTATCTAAAAGTTTAGTTTTCTTGGACCATTTAGTGGCCATGAGATTGCCTTGCTTAATTTCATGTTAGATTGTATCAAATTCCGTTATTACGATGATTCCTATCATAACATCGAGGAGCTTGTAAGGCTAGGAAATAATGTCAAACACCAAGTTAAAAGGTGTAGGATGTTACTTGGTGATGAATCATAATTCATCAAGTTGCGATATTGGACCCTTAATATTGAAGCCTCAATATCAGGTACACGATATCGCAGCCAGGTCGCGATATCGAATACGGGATATCGTGACTCTTGTGCGGACCTATAAATACACATGTAGGCGCATGGGAAGGGAGTTAGTTTTTTAGTAGTTTTTGGTCAGTTTTAGGAGTCAGTTTAGTTAGTGTCTTTTTGTTATTTTTTTCCTCTCAACCCTTTCTCCTAGTGCATGCCCACAGTGTGATGATTATAATTGTACAACATCCTTTATTCGAGTTTTTCATACTTGGACACGCACATGACTAGAAATAAAGATTGAGATTACTTCATCATTGTAGCATCCACTTAGTTTAATTATTTAGTTATTATTTTTGTAGTTAATATCTCTTCACCCTAAACTCCTTAAATGTGGAATGAGTACGACTTGATCACAAGCATCTAAGTGTGACTACTTGGTAACTCAGTAGCATACATGGGCTATGCGCTTGGTAATCCCAGTAGTAGTCATGCACGAGGCCTAAGATGTGTACGGATGATTAAGGAACAGATGCTCACTCTCTTTCCCTATCTCCTCTAAGGTTAGCTTCCTCTCTCCCTTTTCCTCTTAGGTTAGTTAAAATTATTTCCCATTACCTTTAGGAGCAGCATTAGTTAGGACATATCATACACCTCACTCTGGAATAAACCATACGTGACAAAGAAATTACTAGTCCAGGTGGGAAGACAACGAATTGCAATCAACAAGTAACTATCTGGATACCACAACTAGCCCATCTGTGGAGTTCGATTAGATCGTGTGTGAAACGCTCGTATTCGTATGGTTGAGTGGAAGGGCACCTTGCCACTCATCATTGGCGCCATTGCCAGGGACGGTGCTAGTTATTTAGATTAGTTACATCATACAAGATCACTGTAACAAAGTATTCACGATACATATTTTAGAAAAGAAATTAATTTCAAATAAGTCACACACAAATTCAGACACAATGTCTCTCTCACAAGATTATAATAACATGACAACCAGTAGGGCAACTCATTGGAGAACCAACAAATTATATGATGAAGAAGATGAAGTTTGGAGTACTCAATCTAATGTAGGGGTTTCCTATGAACATAAATAAAGACAACATCATCCCAACTTACAAATGCATAACCTACCTAGTGACGATGAACCCCTACTNTTGAGGAGACAAATCCAAGAGTGGGAACAAGTGCAACATGAACCCTTGGACATGGCCTTAGAAAGATATCTTGCACTATTAAATAACTACCTAGGCCATGGGTTCTTCGAGGAAAGGCTAATGTACCATATCATATATGGGCTCCGTAATGAAACAAGGGAGACCCTAGGGATGTATGCTCGAGGTCAACTATATGAACTCCAAACCCATCAAGTCCAAGATCTTATTAAGAGGGTAGCAAAAGAAGAAGGAGAAATGGCTGAGTGGGAGAATGTTGAAAAATCTCAACAAGCCCAAAACCTTAAATCAACAAGGGCCCATGATAATGAAGAGGAGAAATCAACTCACCACAAGGAGGTGGAACCATCTTTGCCAATACTACAATCATTGGATGAAGTTGAGGCAAAGATCAATAAGATGATGGAATGGATGCATAAAAAATGTGGAGAATATGCCAACATTATTGGAGGTAGAGTCATGATGAACCAAGAAATAGGACAAAA
>MNCI01014205.1:1054837-1074921 GCA_015680685.1 Gnetum montanum
AATCAACATCTTGTTTCCCCAACTGCATCAACATCCTCTATCTTGCCACATTATTATTATTCTCCTCAATATTATCAACTCATATCCTCACCAACAGGACCACCACCTTGGGTACCTTACACTTCTCCTCAATTTCAAAATTTTCATCCTTCACCTCCTTCTACATTGCCACTAAGTGTTCCAGAGGGTTTTTCACCACAGCACCAACCCATGAATATTACTTGTGCTACTACTAACAATAGCAGTGGGGAATCTCCTCAACATTGAAGATGCCCCTTCTTTAGGCATGATCGTAAGAAGGGACAACACAATTCTGAGCCTATTGCACCTTCCAATCCAGCACAAGTTCAACACTGTGGTGGAGCTCCCTCCTCGAACCCACCGCCTCGTGTTACTTTCTCTGGGCCACCAACTAGTACTCCAAAAACCATGGGGCCCAATGAATATAACCATTGAGGAACATAGATCGATCCTTGCATACCATTTTATGGTCAAGGGTGCCATAGTGGGTCAACCACTCATCAATTAACTACATCTTATAAATTGTCCCACTATGCTTACTATAATCAAGTGTGTGAACCCTAATGGGGTAAGTATGACTGGGTCCCAATATTTCCAACATGCAAGGATCCCAATCTTCCATTTATTAATTCTAGCTATGCTCAACCATTTAGTTATGGGGGGTATCCCCCATTCTAACGACAACATAATTAATAAATGTTTTTCTTTTCTTTAATTTTACAATTTTTTGTTTTCCAGTTTTTCATATTTTAGTTTATTATTTTGTCTTTTTATGAGTAATCTCATCTACAAATAAAACACTCATGTGGCTCATTGGTTGAGGTGTTGTTCTATGCTATCAAGTCTCAGGTGATTAATTATTTGGACAATGAGCCCACAACATTCACTCCCCCATTCTATTAATAAGAGGTTCCACTCTGGGTACAATGATATCCATACTCATTAAAACTTAAAATAATTTTGTGCTTATTATGCCCAGAGTGAAGAATGATAGACCAAGAAGGAATGACCAAGGTGTGACATCAAGGGAACTTGTGGATTCTCTTTGGTGGCATTTGTAAGAGTTATCATGTAGCTTGGTTGTACTAAGATCCTTGTAGATCTAATGAAAAATGGGAGTAAGAGTAATCAAAAGGAACTCAACCAGAAAAAAATAATGTTATTCTAGGGGGTCCCACTAGAAAGACATGCACCCATGCCCAAAGGTAGGCAGCTTCTCTGGATTAAGCAATACTTCATCAAAAAAAAAAAACATGTGTGTTGCAAAGAAAAAATCACTCTTCCCTTAGATGAAATGCCAAGTGATCGTACACTTTGCTGTCACAGTGCTTTTATGGTTGTCCATCATGGGAAGAAGTAATGTGATGTCATTGATCAAACGAATGGACTTGGTCCTGATTTTGGAGTGATGGGAAAATGACACAATAATCATGCCTTACACGCAGGATTCATTATGCCCTGAGTCACTTACCTCATGTCCCGATCTCTGTAATCCCTTCTACAATTTGCCTCATCTTGCTGTTCATGTATTTTTGACTTGTGTCTTGTGTAGCATAGAATTCATACCTTATCATGGTGGTATTTAGCATATGTGTGTTTTGTTGCATCGGTGTAGATTACATTTAACCCTTCTAATGCCTACGAACATTGTAAGGTATGGTTACGCAAGGGCATTATAGGTTGGAACCTGCTTTGGGGAGGATCCACTTGTGTGACTTTTGTAATTTTTACTTGTTGCACATTACCATCCCATCATATTACACCTCCCCCATATTATAATATTCTTTCCCTTATCATTATCCTTCCGGTAAATGTTTCTATGTACTAATACATGTCCTATTTCCTCATACTCTTCATGAACTTTACTACCAGAATTTACACCATTATACTTTTTCTGTGCCTTTCGATCTAATCGACATTACCCTGGATCCTTTACATCAATCTAAAGTCCTTAATTTATAATATAAAATTTTGAAAAAATTTATTAGATATACCAAATCCCTAAATTTTTTTAGGCTGCGATATCGGGTTCTCGATATTGCATCAAACGTGATATCGGGGCTGCTCTATCGCGTATGCGATATCGCGTTCTATTACCCTATAAATATGGACCCCCAGCGCACGTTCACATCATTTGTACTATTCATGTGGGGGACTTTTTCAAATTTTCTTCTATGACTTGCGACTTGTGCATCTCTCGATTTATCAGTCATCACTCGCTTGCTTGCGCTTCGATTTTCATTCCGTTTGGACCTAGCTAAACCCAAAGTGTTTAGCTCAGTCGTGGGGGAGGGGTACATGCTGAATTGTGCATAAATTTTTTGGAATTCATTATTTCCCAAAGGACATGATCAAGGGTAATTAGTTATAAGTGCCAAAAACAATTTTATCTCCTTATCTATACCAGGGAATTAAAACTCTGAGGCCACCTAGATAAAGAAGGCCAAATACTAAAACCTTTTGGGAACAATTCCATAAAAATTCCTAAGTTAAATTCACATGGAATAAGAACGAACTCATTAAGGTAAGAAGTAAGGTATAACTTAACTTTGGTAAGCAACCTTACTAATGATTGGCCCTGTGTGATTGCAGATGGCTCCAAAGTGTGGATAACAAGAAGGTCCCTCTCAAGGTGTGGCCAAGCGACCCAGAAGAGGTGAAAGGCAACGTGCAGAGTACGAGGAGCAATCATTCAATATCCATCAAGAAGCCCTTGTTGCTATACAATTAGGGTAGGTAGAAGGAGGAGCTACTACAGTGCCTGAACATGGACAACACCTCACGTTGCCCCTAGAGTGTGTTCAGGCCATCTGTGAAAGGTCCACATCAGCTGCAGTGATTGTGGAATTAAACTTTAGACCCTTCACAGAATTCGTGCCTAAGGCCATTAGGGACCACCTCAAAGGATCTCCATTATGGCCTATCCTCTCCGAAAGCAGTGCTCGGTACTTAGGAGAAATGTACCAATTTTGGCACAATAAAGAATAAGGCACCATAGTTGACATTTGTGGTGTGTCTGTTGATTTTTCCACCAAAGCCATTTCAGAAGTGTTAAAACTTCTGAACATAGGGCCAAAGGTTGCTCGTCTATCTACTCGCTCTGATGCTGATGCACGAAGGATTTGGTTAGACAGGGCATACGGTGAGGAAGATAAGACCTATGGAGAGTTGACGTTGGAATAGAAGATATACTTTAAAATTGGAACTTATCACATCTTTCCTACAAAAGGATTAAATAAAATTTCAACATATGTGGCAAGAGGAAGTGCGATATTGATGGAAAAGTTTAATGCTAACCTGCCTTGTCTATATCTCATGGAGATCTTAAGGCGGTTTGAAGAACGAAAGACAGGGAAGTTTGCGTTGCCCTTCCCTTGTCTCATTAGGAAGCTGTGCAAGCATGATGGTATTCGGGGATACACCAATGACATCCTCAAAAGAGCCCAAAATGCTTCATACGCCGAACTGCTAAAACCACTAGCTGCAAGGAAAAGTGCTAGTGAGATGCTAGAGCCAGAACAGGAGCAAGAATAGATGGTGGGGCCCATTGTAGCTCAACTTGTAGGGCCTAGCCAACTTCCAAGCACAGGACCCAGTCAATAGCAAGAAGTATGGCCCAACACAAGCCAACAAGATAAACCACCACCACTGTTGTAGGATTACCGATCGTCGATGAGCAATCTCAGGGGCATCGCTGAGATGGTCAGTTGGGATAGTCATGATGATGAAAATCTCTTTCGCGTCATCGATGATAATGTACGACCCATTGTCTTTATAGATCGTGCATGGGGTGAGGTGTCCATTCAGATAGGAGGAGGGGAGACTCATTGGTCGCAACAGATTTCAGGGAACACTACATCCTTTTAGCTGTAATTGGAGACTTGTGAAGGGGCCACAGTAGTGGTCATGTAGCACTAGGACACAATGGGAGCCATAGAGGTGGTCACAGACCACATCAAAGAATCTTTTAACATCCTTGTTGTGCCACCGACAGATTTCACAGGAGCACGGGATGCTCAAACTCTGGCCGGTCCCTCAATGACTCCTGCGGAGCATGAGGATGTGCTTGATCAATTACTACAAATAGGACATGTGATGATGTCCTTGTTTGACATCCCACAGGATGTATGGTAGCACAATCAGACCTCATCTCCATCAAAGGGAAGCTGGTCATGATAGAGATAAGGGCCAAGCACGCAGAAGTGGAATTGGAAAGACTGCAAGAAAGGCTCGTAACCCTGCAAGCTACACAGTGGGATCCCTCTCAATTTGTTCCCGTAGACTAGTTGTACACCTTCAAGACATAGCAACTTAACAAATTATTGGCGGATAATAAAAGAGTGGTAGAGGAAAAAGAGAAGGTTGACTAGGATGCCTCCAAGGCACAAGTGCAAACCTACGTGTACGCCAAGGCACTCAAGGCCTTACAAGAAGAGAATAAATAGCTTGTTGTCGACAATTTTTGGTTGACCTCTGTGGAGAAATAAAAGAATGTTCTTGAAGAAAATTTTTAGCGGCTACTACAATAGTTGATTAGGGTCAACTAGGACATGAACTATTTAGCTAAAGAAAATCAAATCCTATCAATGGAGGAGGTATGCACCATCCATCAGAAGATGGCCATCGAAATAAGTGTGTGGCAAAACAAGGCCAAGTGGCATGAAAAATGAAAGGAGCATTTTCGAGACTAGGTGGGAATGTACAAGCAAGTTATTGAAAAAGAGATCCATATGGTCAAGGCCCACATCAACACTTTCAGTGCTCAACACACTGATTGGTAGGCCATATTGGATACATATGCATTTGTCCACTAGGCGGAACTTAAAAGCCAGGACCTGCAGATTCAGGATCTCACAGAGTACATGGAGTTGGCAAATCTAGGGTATGCCAATCTAGCCATGTTGACAGTAGGGCACTTGAGGATAGAGCTTGAGAGGTAGGTAGCTACCACCTACGCCAAGTATGAAGCAGAATTTGCAAAACACAAGAAAACATTGCAAAAGTCG
This sequence comes from Gnetum montanum, assembly GCA_015680685.1. Lineage (NCBI taxonomy): Eukaryota > Viridiplantae > Streptophyta > Gnetopsida > Gnetales > Gnetaceae > Gnetum > Gnetum montanum. The sequence goes on from MNCI01014205.1 coordinate 1,059,865, forward strand.
AAAGTTGCAAATTTTGAATTGGAGGTGAATAAAGCTAGCTACCAAGGACAAAAAGATGTCACAACAAACTTGGCTCGATGGCTTACAGATTTTCAGGAGTACAAGGATAAAGCCAGAGCCTACGAGGAGGAATGATGGTTGTTTGCAGCCTAGTACGTCAAGGCAAATAAGATGTTCCCGCAACTACCATGCCCATGGAAGGTGCCGACGCCATCAAGCATTGGAGCATCAGCATGGATGACATAGGAACCCTGAACAAAAGAGGAAAAGCTCCAAGCACTACTTCAACATCATCAAATCCCAAAACCTAGAGCACAAGACAAGGGGAAGCAACCCATGGAGGAGTCACCACCACCTGGAACCACATGAGCCAAATAAAGTTTACACTTTTGCAACTTTGCAATTTTGTAATGTTGTAGTTTTGTAATTGTGTGTTGTGTCCCAATTTTGTCCTATTGAGTTCTCCATTGCAGCATGAATAAATCATTAGTCAGATAATAATCCCATACCTATCCACTATGTAATAAATAGAGCTTGTTCTCATTTTTGACTCGAGGATGAGTTGTCATTCAGTCGTGGGGGTATGATGAATCATAATTCATTAGGCTATGATATCAGACCCCTGATATTGAAGCCTCGATATTAAGTACATGATATCGCAGCCAGGTTGGAATATCAGATATGTAATATCATGACTCTTGTGCAGACCTATAAATACACATGTAGGTGCACATGAAGGGAGTTAGTTTTTAGCAGTTTTTGGTCAGTTTTAGGAGTCAGTTTAGTTAGAGTCTTTTTTTTATTTTTTTTCCTCTTAACCCTTTCTCCCAGTGCATGCCTGCAATGTGATGATTGTAATTGTACGACATCCTTTATTCGAGTGTGACGTACTTGGACATGCACATGACCGAAAATAAAGATCGAGATTACTTCATCATTGCAACATCCACTTAGTTTAATTATTTAATACTTATTTTTGTAGTTAATATCTCTTCACCCTAAAATCTTTAAACTCGGAATGAGTACGACTTGATCATGAGTATCTACGTGTGACTACTTGGTATCCCAGTAGTGTACTCAGGCCATGCACTTGGTAATCCCAATAGTAGTCTTGCATGAGGCCTAAGATGTGTACAGATGATTAAGGAATAGATGCTCATCGCACTTAGGCTAATCTAGACTCTCTTCCCCTATCTCCTCTTAGCTTAGCTTCCTCTCTCCTTTTTCCTCTTAGCTTAGTTAAAGTTATTTTCCATTACCTTCAGGAGTAGCATTAGTTAGGAACATATCATACATCTCACTCTAGACTAAACCATATGTGACAAAGCAATTACTAGTCTAGGTGGGAAGACAGTGAACTGCGATCAACGAGTAACTATATGGATACCACAACTAGCCTGTCTGCGGAGTTCGACTAGATCATGCGTGAAACGCTCGTATTCATATGGTTGAGTGTAGGGGTACCTCGCCACTCATCACTTATGAAGTTCAAGAAGAGGTGAAACTGATATCAATGTCAATGTTACCAACACTTTGTGAAAATTTTGACTTTGTTCTCAAGTTGCAGTTTTGAACTTTCATGACATCATTTGACATTGGAACTAAGGTCAAATGCTATCAAGATAATGTTGAGGAACCCATGAGACCTAAGAATATAGTTAAATTATGAGGATTAAGGTCAAGGATGACAAAATACAGCTCTATGGAGTGCTGACACTAACATTGAAATTGGTATCAACATCAATGTTAGCAATGCTTAGTCAATTTTTTATCATCTTGACCAAGTTTCAGTTTCAAGCTCTCGAGACTACTTCTGACCCTTGAATTGATATCGAATGTTACCAAGTTGATGCTGAGGAGCTTGAAAAGCCAAGGAAAGGTTTCAAATGGTGAACTTGATGGTCAAGGATCACACAATGTAAATTTTTCAAGTGCTAACATTGGCATCAGTGTTAGTGTTAGCATCAGCTTGGGAATTAGAAAAATTTCAGCATTATCATAGTTAAATTTCTAAGCATTTAGGGTGCCTAAACTAACACTACAATGAGTTGTGATGGTGTTTATTAAACATTAGGATGCTTATGAAATTGTCAAGAACTCTAAATTGATAAAGCTGATGATTTTGTTTAGTGCTAAAGTAGACATGATGATGCTACATCAGTGTTAGTGTCACTTACATTAGTTGAGAAAGTTTCTAACTTTGATCACCCAAACTACCTTTGAACTAGCTAAAATCTCTATCCAGAGTATTGAAACTGATGTTGACTTAGTCACATGAGAGCCTAGGAAGTTAAAAACTAAGTTAAACTATAGGTGTTGAGTGTCAAAGATGGTCTTAGAGGTGCTAACACTAATGCTGATATTAGCATTAGTGTCAGCATCACCTCCAAAGTTAGAAAAATTTTCAACTCTAGGGGCCATGGTGTTAAGTTGCTAAAATTATCAAATTTGAATCTCATGTTATCATGGGAGTCTAAGATGCATTGTTAGGGGTTCACAAGGTTTACTTTGATGCTAAGATATAGTTTTATGTAGGTGATGCAAATAGGGTTGTCTAGGGCTACAACTAACATGGAATCTGCATAAGCTCCAACACTTAGAAAAATTTTGATTCTTGAACTTTTCTAAGATCACCAAGAGTGAAGTTCATAAGCTAGATTATGAACTAGGATGGTGCTTAGTGGTCTCCAAGAGTTGAGAATGTGTCTCATGATGCTAAGTTAATGGAGTTTGGAACTTGAACTAGCGCGTGACATTATCAAAACCATGCATAGTCATGATTTGTAGCAAATTGAAAAAGTGGATGCAATAGAATCAAATCTTTAGGTGGGATGATGAGATGTAAGGAAGTTTTAACTTATTCAAAGAAAAGATTATAAGTAAGCTTGTACTTGCAATTCTAGATTTTGGCAAACTCTTTTAAGTGAAGATGAATGCTAGTGGGCTAGCAATTGGAGGAGTTTTGTCCCAAGAGAGAAGGACAATAACATTTTTTTCTAAAAAGCTTAATGAATCAAGACAAAGGTACAATGTTTATAAAAAAGAATTGTACACTATGATTTAGGCCAAACATTAGAGATATTATCTTTTTCCTAAGGAAATTCTATTGATGATTAATCACAAAGAACTATAATTCTTGAATTTCCAAAATAAGCTAAGAGTCAAATACATGAAGTGGGTTGCATAATTGCAAGAATTTAATTTTTTTTAAAGCATAACATTAGAAAGAGTAAGGAAATGGTTGATGCATTATCAAGAATGCATGTAATGAATTTTGGTTCTTCTTAACTAGAAGGTATGAATGACTTTCCTCATTTATATAATGATGATGATGATTTTAGATAGGTATGGAAGGATTTAAAGGAACCTTTGATTGGAAAAGTTCACCAATTAAGGGATTATCACATCCAAAGTAACATATTTTTCAAAAATGGAAAGGTATATGTTTTCAATTATGATTTAAGGACAAATATCATCTTGAAGAAACATTGTGAAGGGTTGGTAGGCCATATGAGAAGGGATAAGATCCTTGATCTTGTTGGAAAAATCTATTTTTGATCAAGTATGTCTATCCATGTTTTCAAATATATGAAGGAGTATCTTACATGCCAAACATTAAAAGGAGGGATAGGTGTTAATGGGCATTGGTTATCATTACCAATTCCAAAATATCCATGGGAGAGTGTGTCAATGGATTTTGTTGGAAGAATTCCAAAGACAAGAAGTGGTAATGATTACATCTTTGTAATGATGCATAGGTTTCTCAAAATTGCACATGTTATTTATTGTAGAAAGATAAGTGATGCTTCTCATGCTGAAAATTTGTTTTTCTTGCATGTTATTTGGTTGCATAACATTCCATTATTTATTATGAGTAAGAATTTTGATTTGAAAGCTCCAAGTCATGGGTTCAATTTTGGTAGGCAATGTTGAGTTATAAATTTGTAATATGGCTATATATCTTAGAGTGTACTTATATTACAATTATTTTAGGGTTCCAACACCACTCCTTCCCATCCCACCCTACCCCACCCCATCCCACTACCCTTCTCCCCAACAAAAAAAAGAAGTATTTATTGTAAGTGATAAGGGTTCCAAATTTTCCAATCACTTTTGGAGATATTTTTGAAGGATTTTCAAAAGTAAACTAAATTTCTCAAGTATATACCATTCTTGGTATGATGAGTAAATTGAAGTTGTGAACAAATCCTTATTGAAAAACTTAAATTGTTTGTGTGATGATCAATCAAATAAGTCGGAGAATTTATTGTCAAGACAAAAGTCAATGATAATGTTTTTGAAATCCTAATTGCTAGTGATGCTGAAATGACTTTTATGTTTAATGTTGCCGATTTAATCCAATATTATGAGTCAATTGATGATTAGGCCTTGGAGGTAGCATGAAAAGTTGAAGGTTACCGTTATTGTTTGAAAGCCTTTAAAGAGAGAGGAAGGCAATTATCTTGAAGAAAAGAGAGACTTCAAGCACTAGAGGGATAAAGAAGTTTAAGTAGTTGAAACATTGGAAGGATCAAAATGTTGAGGATGATATATGTATACATGAAACACAATTAGCTAAGTGGAGTATTACCACTACCCCAACTCCTTTATTTACATGAGTTCGCTTTGGAAGGGTGCAAGAGTTAGTGTAGAAACACCTGCCATTTCTTTGATGTCTTTTCCTAATTCTTTGGAGAACTTAGAGAGTTTTTTCTTTGTATTTGGATTCAATTGAAGATCAAAATTATGTGGTTTTGTGCTTGTATTAGGAACTATGTCCACCATGTAACTCACAGTTTGGGATTGTGAGGAGGGTATGACTTGCAATGATTCATAGTAAACTAGAACTCAATTTTTAAGAAATTTAGACTTGGATAGAGAATTGGAGTGATAGTGTAACTTATTGGAAATTGGTTTCTATCCAAAAAAGCTACCAAAGGTTTTCAATCACAACCATTTACTTTGATAAGGGGTTTTCTCTCAAGTGTCTATTAAAGGGAAAATTGTAGGGCACTACAACTTGTAGTTACCTGCATTGTGAATAGATTCAACTTAAGTTTTGCATCTAAAGGAGATTGCAAGGAGGTGTGATTTGCATAGAATTATAGTTAAAGTGAAACTATGAGTAGATTGCAACTTACAGTCTCTTAGTCTCTCATAGTAGGCCATCCAATGATTTTTAAAAATGGTTCAAATTGTGAAATCATTGACATTTCAATGTGAATGTTATATAAGGTGAAAGAAAATGAGAATTTAGTGTCTTTGGAAATTTTTTATGCCACTTAAAGCAAGGAGAAGGCTTTAAAGAACTTGTGTAAGTTCATTAAACATTGTGAGAGCTTTTGGCATTGTAATTCTGATTGATTGAGAAAGGTAAAACTTGTAAGGGATGTTAGGCCTAATGCCTTTCATCCATTACTAAGTGTTATGAGGTTTGATTTGCTTTGGGAGGCTCATTGCTTCAATAGATCCTTGGCTTTTGTGTTCATGAGCCTAATTCTTCTTGTATTTTCATGTAATTTTAGTTTTATGCATAAATAGAGAGGTTTTTAGTAGTATTCTTATTTCTACCTCACTGTGCATGATATTGTGAATGTTTGTGGGTGTTTGGGGATTATTTTTTGGCTTAATTACCTAACAACCATACCAATTTCTTAGCCTTTCTTTTAGCAAAATTTTTAGCTTGTTGCTTAGTCATGACTTTTTCTTTAAGATTATTCTTCTTCACTACCATTGCTTGAGAGGAGACCTTTGCATTAGGGACATAAGCATTCATTTCAACTTCTTCTTCTAACACTTTTGCACAAAGATCCTTCATAGTATATGTCTTTTTACCATTCTTAACTATTTGACTGAAGGCATCATATGATGGAAGAAGTGCTCTCAACAAGCAAAACTTGATACTCTTATCAGACACTTGAGCATTTTGTGCTTGGAGACTAGCCTATAATGTAGAGACCTTCTATGCAAGTGTGGCTATTAGTTCACATTCTTTCAATCTCAAGAAGTTTAATTGATTTTGAAGGAGTACAATCTTTTTTTCATTCTTGCTTCAAATGTCTCCTCAAGTTTCTTCCATAACTTATACATAGAATTTTATTTTTCCATCAGCTATACAAACTCTCCTGATACTTTCAAGGCAACAAGCATTTGCACCATCTTAATATTGTCATTCACCATGGTGGTTTCTACCAACATTTCCTTAAGGCCATTACCTTGCAGTAGAAATATCATTTGTAACTTCTATATGTTGTCATGGCTATGCAAAATTTCTTTTGCCAATTTTTGGGAACCATTCTCAACTTTTTAAGGATTACTCACCATCTAGTTTTGATACCATATTAAGTTTCTAGGATGCTTGGGTTAAGTAATCCTTGTACTGAGATAATAGAAAAAATGTGACATACTTGGTGATTTCATGTCCAAGTTGTGAAATGACATGTTTGCAAGTTAAACAAAAGCAACCAAATGTAACAACATGGAATTAATTAAGAATTATCATCAACTAGCTTAGTTATAAGTTAGCAAAAGCATTACATAGTTATTCACTATGGCAGTGATGATACTAGAATGGTGATTAGTGGTGAGGTATCCCTACACTCAACCATACGAATACGAGCATCCACACACTATCTAGTCGAATTCCAAGGACTAAGTGCTTATGTGCTTTTGTGGAACAAGGATAGGTTAGTCAATTATTATCTTCCCAAGCTTACTTGTATAGCATGATTATATGGTTAAGTAAACTTGAGGTATATGAATTTTATATATTTTGATGTTTTATGGCCTGGTGCTACAAAGGGAGGAGAGAGATAACTAAGTAACTAATTTAATGTCACTACTCAACTATTCTTTAACTAGTGCTAACACTAGCATCTATTCTCACTTTCCATACACATCCTGAACTAGTGCAACACTATTGGGATTACCAAATGCTAATCATTACTAGGTTACCAAGCATTACACACATGCTCGAAGTAATCGTATTGAGTGTGCTTACTTATGAGAGTTATAGGGTGAGAGAGAGAACATTACTTAACTAAGGAAAGCATTAAATAACTATAATTAACATTAAATAATCTATTCTGGATGCTGCAAGGTTTATCACAAAGTTCATCTTTATTGCTGTACACAAGGTGTGCTCAGGTACACAATGCTCGAATGAAGATTTGTTCACTTTATGACTCCTACTGCGGGTATGCAGAAATAATTCTAACTCTGAGAAGGAGAAAAGGCAAGAGTTCGAGTAAGGATCTAACTAATCTATTGCCAAACTAAGTGCGCTTTCCTGTTATTTATAGGCGATAAGACAGGCCTTGATATCAGATGCCCGATATCACATGGAAGGTTCTGATATTGCGTACCCAATATCACGGCTCATCATACCTCCACAACTGAATGAAAACTCATCCTTGAGTTCCTTACAAAATATTGGGAAGGTATGGGATTATTGACTGAATGAGAACTAACAGTGATAGGGAATAACAAACTCAAAGTGCCAGGTGAATGAATCGACAAACATATTACAACAATGGTGTTCACACCCTTTGTGGTGAACACTATACATAGATGACATCTAGACCCTCATCTGATAGCTTGAAGAGAGAGAAAAGAAAATGAGGCATGTTGTTGCCGATATCCCGATTGCACCTTTCGTTGTTTATCCATACCCACGCGACCAAACTTGTTCCTGGAATAAACGCTCCAGCTCCAGTCCATCCCGAGTGCTTCCTCCTATCCCAGACCATTGTTCGTGTAATTGCCATTTGCACACACAATACAGTCATGAATGAGCAAGGATAGATAAGCCACAATGTAGTTGATACCTTGCCTCAATATAAAGTGCATTGGTTAAGTTGTGGTTATGGTAGAAATTGGGTTAGAGGTTTATCATTGATAACTACCCAAGGTGTAGGGGTGATACAAGTAGTAGAGTGAAAAAATTTGTGAAAGGGCCCCCACGACTAAAAGAGAACCTCCAGTAGCAATAGGGTGGAAAAGTGTAGGGAATAAGAAAAATGGGAAAAATAACAATGGAAATGCCAATAAAATGGATGTCATGGATGGGGATGAAATGAGAAATTGCTGATTGTAAGAAATGTTTAAGGAGAAGAATTTAACAATTGCACCATAAAGGAATTGTAGTGGGTCCTCCCCAAAGTAGGCTCATGCCTTTGATGCCCTGATAAACCCCCAAACCAAAGAGTCTATAGGCTTTAGGGATGACATATGGAAACAATGGTTAAAGACTTACCCACAAGAATTTACCAAGGAAAAACAATGTATCAACAAAAATATAGACTAATCATAAAATCGACAATGAGGTGGGAAATGGGAAGAAAGATGGAGAGTAGAAAATGGAATGGAATCCCAAGAGCAAGTTTGTGTAGAGTCCCTTGTCTATTTTATGGTTAAGGTGACTACGTAGAACTCATTCCAAAGCCAGACTCAAACCAACCACATTTAGTGACCTTGTAGTCATACACTTGACCAATCCATCCTCTTGAAGCAACAAGAATGCTTCCCCAAAGATTCACCACCATTCCAAGGAGAGAAAGATAGAGAAGCAGGAAGCGAGAAAGGGCCTTAGTTAGAGGGAACCTTCAGGCATGGGTAACATGTATTTCTAGTACCATAACTAGTTCTTGTAGCCCATATTTCTTTATTATGTCTAAGGGGTGTGCTTTGAATTCTCACCAATTTTTTGTGTGTGTAAGAACCACACCATGCAAAGACTTATTTTTATTCACTTAGCTTCCTAATATTTGATCAATGGTAGAATGACAGAAAACCCATAAAAAGCATCCAAGCATCCAAGAGAATAGCTAGTACACATGCATTGAATCTCCTTGAGGTCACACCCTTTTCAACCATTGAGTCCTTCCTTGATTTGAAGAATACCAAGCCACCAATTCATTAACAAGTTTATTTAGGAAAAGGAACAATATAGTTCCAAGCCAAGGGAGACCACAGAGTTGAATGGATGAATGGGCGATGTGGACTCATTGCCTATTTTATCAAAAGAACCATATCTTAGTATCAACATTGAAAATCAAAGGTAAAAACCAAACATTAGCAATGAACATTATTGTAATACAATCCACCATCATGAGCACTTATTGTAAGACAAATAAAAGTAAATCAAACAAACAAAAAAAATAGTAAAATTGTGAACAATGGTGTAAAACAAAAATAGGAAAATTTGAAAAATATGTAAAACAAAAATGTGTAAAATAAAAATATAAAAGGAATTGAGGGCTTTTGAATGGTTAGCATTGGTGGCTGTCTCCCCCACAACTAAGATGGTAGGAGGCAATCCGAAATAGGGAGCAAGGTTGTCCACCAATAGAGGTAACATTGGTACTAGCTATCCTAGGCTCATGGAAATGTTTGGTTTGTTGGATGTTGACCAATAGTTTCTTGTTCGGGCTCTTAGGTTTGTAAATCATCATGGCCCCTGAAGGAAAAGTTGCATGAATGAGATAAGGTCCTTCCCACAGTGTTTGCAATTTAGTTCATTGTGGTACATGTGTGGGATTCCAGTAGAGAACCTTATCCACTGGTTGATATTTAACTTTCCTAATCCTTAGGTCATGACGTTGTTTATTAAAAGCCATGCAATTCGTTAGATGATAGGGCAACTAGTTGATTCTCATCTAGCAAGTTAAGGTTCATTAGTCATTCCTTTTGTGCTAGATCAAGGTCAAGGTTGAGATCACATGTCATGGATAGTGTATAGAGTTTTGCTTGAATAGGGAGCATTGGAAGTTTACCATACTTTAATTCATAGGAAGATTAGCCTATAGGGAGTTTCCATGTGGAGTGGTATGCTCAAAGAGCATCGTTCAGTTTGGTGCTCCAATCTCTCCTATAATTGCTAATAATTCTTGTCAATATTTTCATAATCTCCCTATTGGTGACCTCAGCTTGACCATTTGCTTGAGGGTGGCATGGTGTAGTTAGTTTATGCTCAACCCCTAAGAATTACATTAATTTCTAAAAATTCGCACCTGTGAAGTGTGTACCATTTTCTGAAATAAGTGCACGTGACACATCAAACCTATTTACAACTTGTTGTTGAATAAATTGTGTAGTTGTGGATGATGTACAATCCTTAACGGCTGCTACTTTTGCCCATTTTTTGAAGTAGTAAATGACAACAATAATGTAGGCTTTTCCATTGGACATTGGTGTAATAGGTCCCATAGGATCAATTCCCCAAATATTGAAGGGTTCTAAAGGTTGAATCCATTGTTGTAGACCCTCCATTTTAGCAGTCATTCCCCCATCACGTTGACATCGCTTACAAGATTGGACGAAATGATGGATGTCCCGGAACAATGTAGGCCAATAATATCCTACAAGCAAGATTTTAATGCTTGTTCATCTCCCAGTGTAATGACCCCCATAAGGACCCTCATGAATGTCTTGGAGAACTCGTAATTGATCCAACTCAGGAACACACCATCAGACCAAGCCATTGGGAAATACTTTATAAAGTTGCCCATTGATCTCCATAAAATAGTTGTCTTGGTGAAGAAATTATTTTTTCTTTTTAATTTCTAACCCTTGTGGTGTTTGTTGTGTAAGGAGATAGGTGAGAATACTACTATACTAATTTGTCTCTATGGTTAATTGATTAGTTACTACACCTGCAAAGAGGAGTTCATCAAGGAAATGATCAAAGAGTGGATATTCATCCTCTTTATTGTCCCATCGCAACCAAGATAAATGACTAGCAACTACGTTCTCGGTGCCTTTACAATCAATCATTGTAAGATCAAACTCTTGTAAGATTATGAGCCATCGTATGATGCGAGGGCTCACTATTGGTTTATTCATTAGGAACCTTATTGCACTATGACCTGTGTGCATGAATACCTTATAACCTAATACATAGTGCCTAAATTTTTCTGGTGCAAACACTACAGTCATTAATTCTTTCTCTGTTGTGATGTAGTTAAGTTGTGCACTGGCAGTACTCCTACTTGCATATTGGATGTAATAAGGATGTTTTTGGTCATCTAACTATGTAAGTATGGCTCCTAAAGCATAGTTGGATGCGTTAGTCATTATGTGGAATGGTCTGGATGAGTTAGGAGCTTGTAGAATGGTTGTTTCTATGAGCTTCTATTTTAAAGTTTGGAAAGCTAGTTCACATTCCCTGGTCCATTCGAAAGGTACATCCTTTTTCATTAGTTCAACCAATGGTTTTGCAACCTTTGAAAAGTTCTCAATAAACCATCTGTAGTAGCCAGTGTGTCCAAGGAATGACCGAATATCTTTTATAGTTTCAGGTTATTGAGTGATTCCTTGGATGATTTTAATCTTTTTGAAGTCTACCTCTATCCTTGCTTGCGAAATCTTTTGCCCTAATATGATGCGTTCTTGGACCATTAAATGGCTTTTTTTCTAGTTAAGCCTTAAGTTGGTTTCTACACACCACTTTAGTACTTGCTCTAACTGGTCCAAGGCTTGATCAAAGTTCACTCCATAAATGGAGAAGTCATCCATGAAGACTACCACACCATTTCCTATCTACTGCTAGAATATGTTGAGAACTAATTGTTGAAATGTTGTAGGGGCATTGCACAAGTCAAACGACATTTGTTTGTATGAAAATGTTCCCCAAGGGCTAGTGAATGTAGTCTTGGCTTGGTCTTCTAGGGCTAGTTGAATTTGGTTGTACCCACTATACCCATCCATAAAACTATAGTAGATATGCCTTACAATGGTGTTTAAGACTTGGTCAATGAATGGCAATGGAAAGTGGTCCTTGAATGTTGCCATATTTAGTAGCCTAAAATCTATATACACCCTCCATTTACCTCCCTTCTTAGGCACAATAACTAAGGGACTAACCCATTCACTATTAGTAATGGGGTATATGAAACCAGCTTTTAGAAGCTGTTCAATTTCTTTCTTAACCACTTGCTTAAGCTTTGGGTTAAGTTGCCTCTGCGGTTGTCGTTGAGGCTTCATGGAGGGATTGGTGTAAATTCTGTGTTGGCATATCCTAGGATCTATTCTTGTTAATTTAAGATATGACCAAGCCAAGTGATGAGCAACGAGGTACCCCTACACTCAACCATACGAATACGAGCGTTCACGCACGATCTGGTCGAACTCCGTGGACAGGCTAGTTGTGGTATCTAGATAGTTACATGTTGATCGTAGTTTGATGTCTTCCCACCTGAACTAGTATTGCTTTGTCATGTATGGTTTAGTCTAGAGTGAGGCATATGATGTGATCCTAAACTAATGCTACTCCTAGAGACAATGGAAGATAATATTAATTAAACTAATGAGCAATAGGAAATGAGTCTAAGCTAGCCTAAGTGCGATGAGTATCCATTCCTTAATCATCCATACACATCTTGGACCTCTTGCATGACTACCATTGGGGTTACCAAGCGTAGATCCTAGGTACGCTACTGGGTTACCAAGTAGTCACACTTAAATGCTCGTGATTAAGTCGTATTCATTCCGCATTTAACAACAGGAATAACAAATGATGATAAATAAATATTAACTAAGAAAGCAATAAATAACAATAACAATTAACAATTAAACTAGATAATTAAAACTAAGTGAATGCTACAATGATGAAGTAATCTCGATCTTTATTTTTGGTCATGTGCGCATCCAAGTGCGTCACACTCAAATAAAGGTTCCGTACAACTACAAGCATCACACTGCGGGCATGCATTGGGAAAATAATCTAACTCCTATAGAAACAAACTGAAAGAGTCTAGCTACAAATGAAAAAAGGATTCCTAAATGAGGTGGAAAGCCCTCTTATTTATCAGCTAGGATAGGTGGCTGTGTAAATGGGGCCCTGTCGATGCGGCTGCTTATACGTGGCCCCGTCGATGCATCAACTTAATGACACTTCATCATACCCCCACAACTGAGTAAAAACTCATCCTCGAGTCAAAGTGAGGAACAAGCTCAATTGAATACACAGTGGATAGGTATGGGATTATTGACTAACTAGAAATTTATTCATGCTGCAGTGGAGAATTAAAAAAAATTTGGACACAGACACAAAAGACAAAACTTGCGAAACTCATGGGGTTCCCGATAGTGGTGGCTCCTCCATGGGTGCCTTTCCTTTGTCCTGTGCATCAGGTATCTGAGAGTGATACCATTGAAGAAGCACTTGATGTTTATCCTCTTCTATTTGAGGATTATGAGCTATCCATGCTAATGTTCCAATATTTGATGGAGTCAGCACTTTTCATGAACACGAAGGCTGCAGGAACACTTGATTGGCCTTGACATGCCATGCCGCAAATAGCCGTCATTCCTCTTCATAGGCTTGGGCCCTGACCTCTCCACCTTTTTCTTGGCCAACTTGTGTAGTGATAGGAGGTCCTTGATGGATGCTGAATGATTGTGTCTCCTGCTCTGTACATTCTACATGAGGTCCTTGGATTTTGCCTCCCCCTGGGTGTTTAATTGCACCTTGAGAAGGTCCTCCTTGTTGTCCTCTTTTTAGGGCCATCTATAATCACACAAAGATCAATTATTAGTAAGGTTATTGAAAAAAGCTCAATGATTTCATACCTTACTCATTGCCTTTAATAAATGTTGAATTCTTTACTTAGTGTGATTTTAGAGTTAGAAATTTTTCAAGGAAGTTGCCCTAAAATTTTAATGTCAGACTTGGTTTTAAGGAACGTTTGATAAAATGATGACAAAAAAAAGAATAGATTTGGCAATGAAGTACTTGGAGGGTATAAAATGATGTAGTGGTGTGCAACAAGTATAAATTACAAAAGTCACTCAAGTGGATCCTCCCCAAAGTAGGTTTCAACCTATATGCCCTTGCGTAACCACACCTTAAGATGTTCAGGCATTAGAAGGGTTAAATGTAATCTGTACCAATGCAACAAAACACACACATGTTGATACCATCATGATGAGGTATGAACTCAATGCTATACAAGACACAAGTCACAAATACAGGAACAATGAGATGGAATAAATCAGAGAAGGGATTGCAGAGATTGGGACGTGAGGTAATTGACTCAAGCCATAATGAATCCTGCGTGTAAAGCATGATTAAGGTGTCATTACCCCATTGTTCCAAGATCAGGACCAAGTCCATTCCTCTAATCAGTGACATCGCATTATTTCTTCCCATGATGAGAAACTATGAGAGTACCATAACAACAAGGCGTTTGATCACTTGGCATTTTGTTCAAGGGAGGAGTGATTTTTGTTTTGTGGCACTTTTCTTATCTTTTCTTTTTCTCTTTCTTATCTTTTTTTTTCTTTTGAATACTGAATCCAGAGAAGCCGCCAACCATCAGGCATGGGTGCATGTCTTTCCAGTGGGACCCCCTAGAACAACATTGGATTTTGGAGTGCCCTTTTGATTACTCTTACTCCCATTTTTTGTTAGATCTACAAGGATCTTAGTATAACCAAGTTGCATGATAACTCCCACAGATGTCACCAAAGAGAATCCACAAATCCCCTTGATATCACACGCTAATCATTCCCTCTTGGTCCATCCTTCTACATTCTGGGCATAATAAACACAAAATTACTTTAAGTTTTAATGATGTCAAGAATATCATTATACCCAGAGTAGAACCTCTTATTAATATAATGCTTGGGTGGATTTGGTGGGTTTGCTATCCAAATAATTAATCACTTGAGAATTGATAGCATAAAAGAACACCTCAACCAATGAGTCACATGAGTGGTTTATTTGTAGATGAGATTACTCATAAAAAGACAAAAAGACAAAAAGATAAAACAATAATTTAAAAGGTGAAAAATTGGAAAACAAAAATTTGATAAATTAAAGAAATAGAAAAATATTTATTAATTCTGTGTTGTTAGAATGGAGGATACCCCCCATAGCAAAATGGTTGAGCATGGCTAGAATTAATAAATGGAAGGTTAGGATCCTTGCATGTTGGAAATATTGGGACTCGGTCATACTTACCCCGTTGGGGTTCACACACTTGATTAGAGTTGACATAGTTAGGCAAGTTATAAGATGTGGTTAATTTATAAGGAGTTGACCCACTATGGTACTTG
>MNCI01014205.1:1075178-1110867 GCA_015680685.1 Gnetum montanum
GATGTAACATTCCTCCCCAATGCTCATGTAAATGTGACAAGATTGGACATTGACCTTTGGGGTGATCGTATAAGAAAATATTACATTGATACATATGATTGGCAGTTGAGTTCTTATCCTTATTATCTTCTACCCTTTGTTTCGATTGTCACGTGGTGTCCTATCCTGTTTCTCGATTTGGCATAGTTTTTCCTCTAATAATGTTGGCATATTCTCCACATCTCTCATGTACCCAATCCATCATGTTATTAATCTTTGTCTCAATTTCATCTAGTGATTGTTGGATTGGCAAAGATTATTCCACCTCCTTAAATGGAGTTGATTTCTCCTATTCATGATCATGGACCCTTGTTAAGTTGAGATTTTGGTCCTATTGAGAACTTTCAACATTCTCCCATTTGGCTATTTCTCCTTCTTCTTTTGATATCTACTTAATAAGCTCTTAGAATTGATGGGTTTGTAGCTCATATAGTTGACCTCGGGTGTACATCCCTAGGGTCTCTCTTGTTTCATTACGGAGCCCATCTATGATATGGTACATTAGCCTTTCCTTGGAGAACCCATGGCCTGGGCAATTGTTTAATAGTGCATAATATCTTTCTAAGGCCATGTCCAAGGGTTCATGTTATGCTTGTTTCCATTCTTGGATTTGTCTCCTCAAGGCTAACACTCTCGCATAGGTTTGATATCTTTTATTGAAAAGTTTTACCATTGTTGGCCAACGTCGAATTGATTTTGGTTTTAATAACCTATACCATACTTTTGCTTGGCCAACGAGTGTTAGAGTAAAGAGCTTAAGTTTTTGCCACCCATTATCAATATTGTTCCATGTACAGGCATCATAGAAGGCTTGTAAATGTTGTTGCGGATCTGAATCATAGCTTCCTGAAAACTTGGGAAAGTTGTTTAAATCAAGCATAGGTAGAAAAATTTTCTTACGATGCCAATGAGCTATTCGAACAACCTCCTGTATTATCGTTAAGCTTGTAGTGGCCAGTAGGGGTTCATCATCACTAGGTATGTTATGCTTTCGTGCGTTGGGATGATGTTGTCTTCGTTTATGTTTATAGGAAACCCCCACCTCGGGTTTCGTACTTCAATCTTCATTGTCATAATATTCGTTGGTTCTCCAATGAATTGCCTCACTAGATGTGGCATTATTATAGTCTTGTAGGAGAGACATGGTTGTAAATTTGTGTGTGATTTAATTACAATTATTATTATTATTTTTTCTGAAAGATATATCATCAAGGCTTTGTTACAGCGATCTTGTATGATGTAACTAATCTAAATAACTAGCATCATCCCCGGCAACGACGCCAATGATGAGTAGTGAGGTATCCCTACACTCAACCATACTAATACGAGCGTTCACGCACGATCCGGTCGAACTCCATGGATAGGCTAGTTGTGGTATCTAGATAGTTACACGTTGATCGCAGTTCACTATCTTCCCACCTGAACTAGTATTGCTTTGTCATGTATGGTTTAGTCCAGAGTGAGGCATATGATGTGATCCTAAACTAATGCTACTCCTAGAGACAATGGAAGATAATATTAATTAAACTAATGAGCAATAGTAAATGAGTCTAAGCTATCCTAAGTGCGATGAGTATCTGTTCCTTAATCATCCATACACATCTTGGACCTTGTGCATGACTACGACTGGGGTCACCAAGCGTAGATCCTAGGTACGCTGCTGGGTTACCAAGTAGTCACACTTAAATGCTCATGATTAAGTCGTATTCATTCTACATTTAACAACAGGAATAGAAAATGATGATAAATAAATATTAACTAAGAAAGCAATAAATATTAACTAAGAAAGCAATAAATAACAATAATAATTAACAATTAAACTAAACAATTAAAACTAAGTGAATGCTGCAATGATGAAGTAATCTCGATCTTTATTTTCGATCATGTGCACGTCCAAGTGCGTCACACTTGAATAAAGGTTTCATACAACTACAAGCATCACACTGCGGGCATGCACTAGGAAAATAATCTAACTCCTATGGAAACAAACTGAAAGAGTCTAGCTACAAATGACAAAAGGATTCCTAAATGAGGCGAAGGGCCCTCTTATTTATAGACCGGGATAGGTGGCTGCATAAACGAGGCCCTGCCGACATGGCCGTGTATACGCGGCCCCGTCGATGCATTGACTTAATGACACTTCATCACCAAGGCTTTCAACCATTTGTTTATCACTTTCAACAGTCTCTCTTTTTGTTGAGGAGCGAGCTTAGTGTGAATAATTACCTATTTTCCATTCGTGAGAAATGTGCATTTCATACCGGTGGACAATGTTTTTAACTCAAGGGGCTCCTACTTAAACTTATCAGGGATTTCCAACTTCCCCCAGTTGATATTTTCAATGTCAAGACTTGGAAGTTGGCAATGGGCTTGCTCTAATGTGTCTATGCTATCGATGTAAGTGCAAGTCAAACCCTCAGTTGGTTCCATGCATATAGTTGAACTGCTCTCTTGATTAGCTGTAAGCCATTGGGTGCCTTCTTGTCTTATGGCTACTGCATACAGGAATCTTTGTATATTAGTTACTTGTGCACACTGATTGCATGCAGGCAATGTTAAATGTTGTACAAACCATGACTTCTGCAGGTAATTACACCCTATGTCACTGTATGCGATGCATGGAACTTTCTTCTTCTCTATCTTTCCAAATGTATTTTTCTTTGATATTTCTAGGGAGAGATCACGGATTCCTAGGCATGCATCAATTATGCTTAGCCATGTTCTTCCTATTATGATTGGGAAGTCCCCCTTGCTGTTGTTCACTTGAATCACTAGAAAGTCAGCTGGATATGACCATCCACACATATTGGTGACAATGCCCTCCACTAATCCTAATGGGATAGTGATGGATTGGTCGATCAACTCTAAATGAATGTTACTCTTTTTTAATGGAGGAAGGTTTTAGGCTTTGTACATTTCTTGAGAGATTAAGTTGACATAGGAACCTAAATCCAAAAGAGCTTTGCATGGTTCATTCCCAACGATCTATAGATATATAAGAGGATTCCTAGGATCAGAGAATTTCCTAGGAAGATGGCCAGGTTTTATCCAATCAGTGACAACATGAGTTAACATGATCGTATGTGTTGAATGTGGCCTTTGGGTCGAAGGGAGCTCTAAAGTTTCAATGGGTGATGAGACATTTGAAGAATTAGCTACTTGTGACTGTAAGGACTTGGTTGAACTGTTGGTTCTAAAGAAAGGTCTCTTCTTTGTGTGATTGTTTGGACCAACAATAGGGTGAGAATTAATAGCCCTTGTAGCATTGTGTTGCTATGGTTGGGCAAGGAGCTCATGTTGCATGGTTGGAGCAGGTGGTAATGGAGTTAAGGATGGAAGAGATGCAGCCAGATGAGAAGGATGGTATGTTTGTGGAACATCACTCCTAGGAGAAGGAGTCCTATAATACTCATGTGTTTGGTAGTGAGGTTGAGGGGTGATGTGACTAGTAGAGTCACGTGGAGAAATTGGCTGCTGCACATAATATCCATATGGGTCAAGTTGATGGTAAGGATGCTATTGCCATGGTGGTGGCATTCCCCATGATTGTGGGTGTTGCCATTGTTGATACTACTCAGTTGATTGTGGTGGATTTCCACTTGGATAATATGTTAAGGTTGGTGGAACTGTCTTGGGTTACCTTGGGGATAAGGTAACCTTTGGGGTGTTTGCCTCCTGTTCAATCGTGGGTTGAGTGCATACATCCTTGACTCCTGCAGATGTGAGATTACAAGGCAACATCCCTTAGGATGGTCATATTGGCATATCTCACATCCACTATCATTGTCTGTATCCGAATCCACAACCTCTTAGATGATGGAAACTTTACCCTTAACCTTGTTGCATGCATATTCTGCTTCTCTCTTTTTTCTCTTTTCGTGTTCACTGCCTTGCTCTCTAGACTCCTCTACTATTTTGAGAATAGTTTGAAATCTATTATCTAGGGAGTCCCACATTTGGTCTACCTTTGCTGATACTTTCGATGCCAACTTTTAAATAGGCAAATTTTTCCTATTCACCATCTCTTCAAGTGGTGACTCTTCTTCATCCTCACAAAATCTTACTCCCTTCATTTGGAGGAAAGGATCTCTATTATATTCCTTCACACACTCTCTTTTCCTTAGCTCACCTTCCTCTTTAGCAACTTGCTCCAATAATCTTTGTACTTGATGGGTCCTAAGCTTAGATAGCCTTCGTTGGGCATACATCCCAAGGGTTCTTCGTGTTTCATGCCTAAGCCCATCTACGAGATGGCGTAGTTGATCCCTTTGCAAATAACCATGGCTAGGATAACGATGTAATAGTGCATAATATCGGCCCATGGCAGCATCCAAGGGTTCATGTTCTTCTTGTTTGCATCCTTGGATTTGATTTTGTAGGTTGGACACTCAGGAGTACATCTGGTACTTATTGTTGAATAATTCTAACATGGTACTCCACCTACGAATGGATTCTGATTCTAAGGACTACTACTAGCTCTCCACTTCTTTGACTAATGTCTATGGAAATAGCTTTAGTTTTTGCCATTCATTTTCTATGTTTTGTAAGGCACATGCATCATGGAATTCTTGTAGATGATTTTGAGGATAAGCATTGTATCCCCCTTAAAAATCGTGGGATGTTGTTCATGTCTAATATCTTGATCCTACTATCTTTTTGGTGCCTTGTTGGGATTCTAACAGCCTTAGTTATGTCTAGCATACTTTGAGTAGTGAGTAGGGGTTCATTGTGATCGTCTCGTCTATGTGGTCTATGATGCCTATGTTGTTCCCTACTCTCCCTTTTTCTATGCTGTGATTCTCTAGAGTGCCCTCATCCCCTTTCCTGATTGTTTCATCTATGAATCCCGTTTCGCCTACCCTTATCCTCATGGTCTTTTTCTTTGTGACTGCATCCAGATCTTGAAGGAGAGGGTGAAGGAGATGATGAAGGTGAAGAAGAAGAAGGATTGTCACCATGATGGTGCCTGTTACCTTCTCTTTGGTGGTCATGGCCTCACTTGCGGCTACGATCAGCATGTCCATCTTTATCATGCGTGTGTGCTTCTTTGTCGGACCCTTTGTGTCCGTTGGTTTCAGAACCTAGGTTATGGATGGTTGAATGAAGGTTCTGATACACAACCCTGTGACCAAAGTCAACGGGAGGAACATCATTTCGTGGGAAACCTCTTGAGGCAGGTTCACCACCCTCATTTTCACTTATGACATGTAGGACATTTCGAGACAACTTCCCCTTCATGAATTCATGACCTCTTTCCTATTGTAAGTTCCTTTGACATTGTGCCTCCATGGGTCGATACTCTCTTGAGTCATGATCATGCACAACATACTCTGCCTGTAAGTGCTGCATGCCAATTTGTGTGAGATCATGAAGAAGCATTTCGAGGACTGAGCGATCGAGAGGTAACACTATGTTACCTTCTAAATCTTGCCAACGCAGTTGTTCATCTTGATGGAGGATAAAGGTAAAGTTTAATACATATTCATCAGGATGAACATATACCACACGAAACTATTGAGGGACTGGCAGATTATCATGTGTACTACACCTCCGATTGTTCCTTGTATCAGACCTAGGTGGTGAAACACTTTCGTACGAAGAAGGAGACATGATTGTCTATTCAGTGTGCAATGTATTATATATTATTATTATTATTTTTTCTTGTAACCAACCTTAAGGGTTCGTTCCAACGATGAGAAAGATTTCCTAAGTTCTAATTAGCGCACAATCAACAAAGTCCCTAGCAACGACGCCAATGATGAGCGGCGAGGTATCCCTACACTCAACCATATGAATAGAAGTGTCCATGCATGATCTGGTTGAATTCTAAGGACTAAGTGCTTATGCGCTTTTGTAGAACAAGGATGGGTTAGTCAATCGTTGTCTTTCCAAGCTTACTTGTATGGCACGATTGTATGGTTAAGTAAACTTGAGGTATATGATTTTTATGTATTTTGATGTTTTATGGCCTGGTGCTACAAAGGGAGGAGAGAGATAACTAAGTAACTAATTTAATGTCACTACTCAACTATGCTTTAACAAGTCCTAACACTAGCATCCGTTCTCACTTTCCGTACACATCCTGAACCAGTGCAACACTGCTGGGATTACCAAACGCTAATCGTTACTGGGTTACCAAGCGTTACACACATGCTCGAAGTAATCGTATTGAGTGTGCTTATTTATGAGAGTTATAGGGTGAGAGAGAGAACATTAATTAACTAAGAAAAGCATTAAATAACTGCAATTAACATTAATTAATCTATTTTGGATGTTGCAAAGGTATTCACAAAGTTCGTCTTTATTGCCGTACACAAGGTGTGCTTAGGTACACAATGGTCGAATGAGGATTTGTTCACTTTATGACTCCTACTACAGGCACGCAGAAATAATACTAACTTTGAGAGGGAGAAAAGGCAAGAGTTCGAGTAAGGGTCTAACTAATCTATTGCCAAACCAAGTGTGCCTGCCTCTTATTTATAGGTGACAAGATAGGCCCCGATATTGGATGCCCGATATCGCATGGAAGGCTCCAATATCATGTACTCGATATCGTGGACACGATATCGCGGTCTCAATATCGTGGACATGATATCGCGGTCTCAATATCGTGGCTCATCAAATGGTGATATTAGAAGATGGTGATAAAAACCATTGTGACAAACTAATTAAGAAAAATGATATGAACAAAATGAAGAGTTTGAATATCTTGAACATTAAACATAAATGGATTAACACTAAGAGTTGAATTCAACAATTCTAGGAAAATTTGGTGTTTCAATTTTATTTTAAAAATTCTTGAAATAAATTTCTATTTTGAATTGAATCAATCTCCCTGTTAGTGCCATTTGTTGTTCCACAAGTTCCAACACCTTTATACCATCTCTGATGGATTGATTGTTAAGGTAGGCCAAGGATTTCATCTTAGTTTATTCATTCCATCTATTCTGGTTTGCCCATTGAGGTAGGTGAAGGACTTGATGAACATTTACTATGGTGGATTGTCTACTTGATGCTATAGTCCCTAAAAGTGGTATGTATCTCATATAGCCCTTAAAATCAAACTTACAACTTAACAATAAGCCATATGCTCTATCCAAGTGAACAAATGTTAAAAATAAATTTATAAATTAGTGAATAGTATCATTTAAAGAGGAAGGGACCACCACTTGGAGCAATAGTAAGATGCTTGTTTCTCAAGTCCTTGGGTTTGAGCCTTTGAGCATAAGTGCAACCACCTAAAAGAGTTTAATCTTTCACTCATCCATGATGCTCCCCCAGGTACTTGCCTTGGTGAGATGAGCATAGAGCCTCTAGGTAATGATCCTTTATCATTTAAAGAATAAAAATGAAATGAAATTTAATTTAAATAATAATCCTTAAGATGTCTCTTCCCTCCTTTACATTTTGCACTTGGTTTTTTATTCTTTGTGCCTCTTCATTATATATATATAGCTTTATTATCGATGCCTTTAACTCAATAATCTTTAACGGGACAGATAAAGATTTATTGAAGAAACAATTCCAAGTTCGCTGAAAATTCAGAGTACTGTTCTAATGTTCAAATGATATATTTTTTATTTCATAAATTTTTCTACCACACTCAATAGGAAACTTTTTTCAACTTAAATTATCGGAGGCCACCTGATGCCAAAGCAAGAGGTTATATTCCGATCATACTTTTTGAAGAGACGCTAAAACCGAGTTGTTTTATTCGCTTGCATGAGATCCTTCCCTCTGTTTTGTTGCTTTGTATTTGTGTTTGTAACTTTGTATACACCGTATATGTGTGACTGGTTCAGACTTCTGTAAACATTTTTCTGAACTGCTATGATCCAGGAAATATGTATAAATCGTTGGTATCCAATCAGGTGGTGTATATTGCAGTGACTTCATAATTATTTTAAAAACTGAAACAGTATATCCAAGTTAGGATATAAACCGAGGTATACATAACTTGACAAATTCTGAACATGTTGATGTGTCGGGGAACACGAACAAAGCCAAAAGCTCAAAAGCTCGCAGGCTGATTTAATATTTTCAGCCAAGCTCAAAAATTGCAGGTTTCATGGACGGTCAAAGCAGTAGATATGCCAAGGTCTAAAAAAAACTGCATGAGCGGCTGCAGCAACGTAAAGTAAGGAAGACTGTTGGTGGAAAGGAGAATGCAAGAAGATTGAAAATAAGGTTGCCAGTGAGCTTTGGAAGGATAAAAATGGAGTTCATGAAGCTGCTAGAGATGAAGAAAAAAACTGCTGCTGCTGCTTCTGCGGCTTGTGGGTCTCACATTCTCACACCTTGTTGGCCATGTGTTGCATGCTGTGCTCTCATCACCATCATTTCCATCGTTATCAACATCATTATTCCCTCAATAAGAACCAAGTGCCCATGCACTGCACTCAATTCATAATAATTTCCAGCACTACAACACCCACAAACACATAATGGCTCCTTCTCCTTCTCCTCCACTGGTTTTCTTCCTGTTGCTGTTGCTGATACTTTCTACACAGGCATCAATCCTTAGCAGAAGCAGAAGAAGCAGAAGCAGCAGCAGCCATGGCAGGAAGATTCTGATGAGCTCTGTAGAAGCCAAAGATGCAGGTGCAGATGCAGAAGATGATGAAGATTCATGGGTTCCTCCTCCTCCTCCTTCCTCGGATGACTATGGCAGCTCCATTGCAGATGAGAGGCAGGGTCACGAACATGGTAATGGCGATGATGATGATGATGAGGATCATGATAATGGAGAGTATTCTTCTTACAGTAGTACTCGTCAAGAAATTTCAGCAGGCAAGAAGAAGAAGAAGGAACGATTCTCCAACTACAAATTTCCTCCCAAAGGAACAACATTCTTCTTCCATTCTGGCCCTTCCACTCGCCACAATGACATCGGACTACTCCAGCACCATGATGCTCTTCCTTAATTAGCTTGAATCAAAATATTGCAGCCTCCCTCTGATCTCTCATGTTCATTAGATTATTCCATCTGTACAAGAAGCTTAAAAACATTCTGTACAGTAGTGTGAGATAATAAAGGCTTGAGTTGGCTTATGTATATTTCGTGGGTTTGTTTCATTTTGGTATTTGTTGCAGTAGATTTTTGTGTGATGGTGCTGTGATGATGAAAAGAAAATTTTTGTTGTAGGTCTGTTTAATACAATTGATTGATGTGTGTTAAGGAAAGAGCATTGTGTTCCTTTTTCTTGCTTGGACTGCAGTGTTTTAACTAGAAATTGCAAGATGAAATTAGCATAAGCGTGTGAAGTTTTGCTTGAATATAGTGTTACAGAATTTGTGCCGAAAAAGAATTTAAGAGATGTGGTAGATTTATGGCTACTGATGATGAATTTAAAGAGGATTTGAAATCAGTATAGTTTCAGATTGAAAGAAGCAGAAATCCTCAGATTGAAAGAAGCAGAAATTCTCAGAGATGTAGATTCATGAATGCACTGCAACCGTTTGCATTACCTTAAACCATAAATCGAATACAGCCAGTTACAGCAGACACGAAAATTGCCTCTCTGAAAGAAAAAAAAAAAAATTGAAAAAGGATTGAGCTTTAACTTTTTGATAAATGCCCCAAGCTGAAAAAAGAAAAAACTCATCTATGGTACCCATAATGCTGAGATGATGACGATAATATTGAAAGCAAAGTGTGAAACTCTACAGAGAACTTCATCACTATGACTGGATATGACATTTGAATGGGTGATCATGACTTAACGTTTACCCTGTTATAAACCATGGATATATCAAGAAAAGGACCCACGGAAGCCCAAAAACTAACATTGAATTGAAAAGGAGGGCACGGCAGAAACAAATTTTAAAACCCAAAAACACTCATGATGGAGGATTGTTAGAAACCATTCAAATTGAGTTTGTGATGTCTAGTTATGCCAGCAATGTTGACATGGGAGCATGGAAAAGATTAGGCTTGACCAGTCAAAGGCAAGTCAATAGGGGTGAGGAAAGTATGTGGGGTTTTGGGTGGTCGAGAAAGGCAATTGTTTGTGTTTGATTGACGTCTCCATGAAATCATTGCAGTGGTGGCATCCAAAGAACATCATCTCTCCAATGCTGCATTAGCTTTTCCAAAAGTAGCAGCAGCTCAGCTCAGCTGCTGCATGTGATGTGTGAGCCTGTTTCCCTTTTTCTTTGCTTTAATCTCTTTCTCCCCCATTCAGGTCAAATCTTGCATGCACTTTGCTTGCTTGGTTTAAAGTTTAAACATGCATAATCATGACTTGAGTAGCCATTATTCATTTTCTCAGTTTTTACCTCACAGTGCCTTCTACCAGGTGGGTGTGGCTTGCAGCCTATTGGCACCTGTAAATTTCGAAGTTTCAGTTTCTGATGGTTACACGTGAATCCTAAGAAGCAGGTTGAGACATGTCATATTTGCTTTTTTAGCTCAACACGAGTGCAAAAGCACCTCCCTCCCTAGTAAACGTCTTTTTGAATAACATGGTTGTTCGTAAAAACACAAATCTTACTCCTGTAATTATCCTTCACCCCGCTGAACAATTTTGAACTTACTGCTCAAATGCTTTTTACTGTTGCAACAGACTATTCAATTCTTTGGAGCAATAAGTTAACTTTTTCTTAAAGTCCTAAGACGGGTAAGGTCACTTAAAAAGGTTAAGGCTTAGTTCATCCACGGACTCTCTTTACCCTTTTTCTTATTACGACTATTAGATATATATGTATCATAGCTTATTGGCATGGGTAAACTTCCCAGGAGGTTCATGGTGACCTTTAAATATAGCCTATTATTATAAGCAGGTTAACATAAATATGAAAACCCTTCCTTCCTAGATGTAGTAAATTTCTCTTTGTTATCATCTACTAAACCTCTTTTTGAATAACATGTTTATTCATAAAAATACAAATCCCCCTCTTGAAATTATCATCCATCATGTTAAACAATCTTGAATTTTCTCTTAAAATGATTTTTCTAGATGTAACTCTATTCAATTCCATAACTCTCCTATAATGGTAGAATTTTCTTTTTGGATTAGATAATGTTATAGAGTAGTTATAGTTTGTTAGATGAATTCAAGCTTTTGTAGTATAAATGTGTGTTTGTAAGGATATTTTGAATAGCATTATTGCCATGAGTTTTTTTGGGCATAGTCACTTGAGCTTTTCAGGGTCTTACTTGATGAGATGAGTATTGATTCTTTCAAATATGTCATTTTGAACTAAAAGGATAATCAATTGGAGGCTTAATGCTAATCTTGCAAAGGTGGGATTTTGGAAGGGTCTGTGGATGAATGAAAACATAATTTTTAAAAAGTGGTTGTACTCAAGCTTGAACTCAGGTCTTATGACTTAAGAAACAAGTACCTTACCATCACTCAAAACGATTGTCCCTTGCTCATCTAGCTAAAATAGGGTTTGCAGATGAGGAAAGTCTAACCTCTTTTGAGTGGCTACACCCAAACTTGAACCTAGGACATTCTGAATTGATTTGGGTAAATTCTTTCAAAAATTTTAATTTTCTTTCCTACCATGTTGCATATGCAATAATTTCTAATTAAGAAATCCTTTTAAAATTTTAAAATTATTCAACTTGATAAACTTATGGAAGAAGTTATGGTGAAATTTGCAATCTATTCCAACATAGTAACAACCCATTCAAAATCAAGTTAGGATGTATGAATTGAATTTTTTTCTCCATTGTAGTGTTTTTTGCTTTATTGCTTATGTAAAGTAGATAATAAAACTCTATATCAAGATTTGCACTCTAACTATAGCTTTAAAACATTATAATTAAATCATACAATCAAAAGATAAATTTCAAATATATATGTTGTTAGATGAATTTAGTTATTCATGTTCTACTTCACCAAAATTTATTGCCATTTTTAAAATCCAATTTCAAAAATATGAGATGTAACTATTTTTATTTTTAAATATGAATGATACCTTGAAAGCATTCTTGCCCAATTCCTTTAAATAGGCAGGGTCATGATTTATTTCTTTTTCCTTTTTAATGAATAGCATGTTAATTAAATTTTTTTCCATTATAAATTGAAATTGAAATTTTATCACCATTTAGATTTATGGAATAATAGAAATCATATTTGATAACATTTGGATCAAATTAACTAAATTTGAAACTGTAATATCATACTTATCTCTACTAGATTCTACTTTAACATACCCATCATATTCAAATGGGTGCTATGCATTTATTCCATTGGGAATGGTACCCTATTTGGAATATTTCATAATACTTACATGTTACTTTATGCATAAGCTCAATGATGTAGTCTTCTTGATATTGTAGAATGTTTGTATATCTTAACAACAATTGATTGGTATTTAACATATGATTTGTATATGCAGAAATAAAAGAAGTAAATTAGTAGAGCATTAGTTCTAGCTCAATTCATTGGCTCAATACAAAATCTATAACTAAGAAAAATTTAGAAATGATAATCACCAATCCATCTATATTAGATGAGAAGAAGACTTGGATAGAACTTTCAACCCTTTGGGAATTATATTTATCATTAGCCAAGATTTTTTGAACCACATCTTCTATGAGGATATACATAATGTCATTACCATGACCAATTCAAAGAAAATCTATATAACCTAGAAGTAAGATGTTAACTTGTCATAAATAAGGCATATTTGTTATCACTTGTGAGCTACAAGGGCTGAATAGTTAGTAGCAAGGGTAGAAGAGATTGAATAGTGAACATTTGGTGCACTTGGTAGAAGGACTTTGACCACAAACCCATGAAAGGATGGATATGTATGTTATAAGCAATCTCTATGAGAGGTTAGTATAACAAATTATAATTGTGTTGCTTGTCGTTGCTAAATTAAAAGGTGAATAACATAAGCATGCTAACATTAAGGGAGTCAACATAGAACTCCAATGTTAGAAGGACATGACAAGTGTTACATGTAAGATTCAACCTTTTGCAGCTATTAAAGTCCTTGTGCAAGAAAGCATAAAAACCAAGAAGACTTTAGTAGACCTTGTTAATATGGTTGACAAGGTTTAGATGTATTAAATGAAAATATGACTTCTTGTCTCAAGAATTTGAAAAATAAAGTTGTTGAAGTAGTTGTGAAAAGTAGTTACATCAAGAAGCAAAACTAATGGAAGAAAGACAAAGGGTAATGATGAGTGGCGAGATACCCCTACACTCAACCATATGAATACAAGCATTTTCACGCGCGATCCGGTCAAACTCCGCAGAAGGACTAGTTGTGACACCTAGATAGTTAGCCTTAGGTCGCAGTTCGCTGTCTTCCCACATGGACTAGTATTATATTTGTCATGTTTGGTTTAGTCCAGAGTGAGGTGTATGATGTGGTTCCTAATCTAATGCTACTCTTGAAGGTAGTGGAAAATAATATTATCTAAGCTAGGAGGAAAAGGGTGAAAGAATCTAATCTAGCCTAAGTGCGATGAGCATCCGTTCCTTGATTATCCATACACATCTTGGACTTCGTGCATGACTACCACTGGGATTACCAAGCACAGATCCTAGGTACGCTACTGGGTTACCTGAAACACCACAAAATTTTGAGCTTAGTACTCCTCCGACAAGAATCAAGCTAAGTCATGATGCTCCCTACCATGACTGAAGCTTGAAGACCTCGCAGACAGCTTCAAACGGAGTCGAACCCAGCAAGAAATGAAACACCACAAAATTTTGAGCTTAGTACTCCTCCGACAAGAATCAAGCTAAGTCATGATGCTCCCTACCATGACTGAAGCTTGAAGACCTCGCAGATAGCTTCAAACGGAGTCGAACCCAGTAAGAAATGGTTTCCCGGGACCCATAGAAAACTATGGCGACATCCAGAATCAAACCTGCCATTTTTAGCTCAAGATACTTGGCTTTACTGAGTATGCAGCGTGCACGCCCAGCGTGCATGCCTAGCATGTGACTTCGAAGATTACCTGAAATAGGAAGGTGTCAACTCTCAGAGACAGAGCAATTGTTAGGCGTCATCATGGGCTTAAGAAAATTGGGTTTTGACCTCAGAATCACGCACTTTGAGGTTCACACGCCGAGAATGTATATCTTGCATGCTGAGCATGTATGCCCAGCGTATGCACCCAGCGTGTACGCCCGACGTGCACCATTCAGCGTGCAGCACAGCGTACATTAGTAAAAGACATCAGCAGAACCATGTTAGAGCAAGTCCAAGAATATCTGCAAGCAGCACTCTCGTGACATCTGAGCCCAAATCCGAGGGCCAAATTGGATACTCCCTGTTGTAACAGTAGTTTGTAAAAATGAATTCTTTTGTTTTAGTTAAGTCTGTACGCTAAATTCACACGCCAGCGTGTACACGCTGGTGTGCAGCAGCACATGTTGGTATGCAGCACGCTGCACACTTGTAAAATCTCATTCGGTTGCACCCGGTCGACGCTCCACATGTCATCTAATCTGAAATTCCAGCATCCCATAGCCAATCACCCCATCTCAAATCCAAGTTTAGTGCCCAAACTTGTACAAAAATCCCTATTTTTGACCAGATCAAGATTGGGAAAATTAGAGGAAACCTTGGCAAGAATCGGGGCGATACACACTGAGAACATTTGCAACACCCATCCTGTACGCTGGACTTGGACCCTACATGCTGAGCATATAGCCTCCACGCTGTGCCTGCAGTCTGAACCAGCACGCTGTCACACCCTTGCATTCACCAGGGCTCTTTGTTCGCCTTGTGTCAGATTCACAACTGCATCTAGACCGGTGCATTGTAAATTTTATTATCCAATAGTATTGCTTCATTTTTAGCCAAGATTTGTCATAGTTTTTGTTCATATTTTTTTATCTCTTGTTTACATTCATGCGTGTTGATTTACATTTTTCATATCGTTTACGTATAACTCAGCATATCACGCATTGGCATATGTTCGGGGAAATCCTTGTCTAATTCGCGTGCGGACTACCCAAGGTATTCTACCTTCGTCAGTTCCAGCTCGTCCTCAAGCGAAGGTAGGATCTTCTGTGTTTGCCTGTAAATCTCTCGGTGTAAATTTCATTCCAGCCGTCAATGATTTCAGATAGTATAGAAAATGGTGCTAGAAGGAGGGCTTGAAACTATCTAAATCTAACTTGATCTCACACACCTGCTCCCTGTACTACTGATCTACTACCAGGTGCCCTCAGACTCAGCAATTTCAAACCACCAAAATTAGTACCCTGTTCTGTAACATTCTCAGCGTCTACACGCTACAAACATCCTCAGCGTCTACATGCTGCAAACATTCTTGGCGTCTACACGCTGTAATCATCTTACCTGCACACTGTAGACTCTGTCTACACGCTGCCTTGTAAACCTGCATGCTGTAGACTCTGTCTACATGCCACCCTGTTAACCTGCACACTGTAGACTCTGTCTACACGCCGCCCTATAAACCTGCATGCTCATCATCCTACTTGTACACTGACAGTTGCAACCTACACGTTGTGACCTCAGTTTATGTGTTATGACCAGTTTCATTACGCTGGTCGCTGAAGTCTGTACGCTGGGACCCAGTCCACACGCTGAGCCAATAGGTCGCACACTGTTAACTTAGATGTACGCTGATAAGCACACCCATTTCATACTTGGCCAAGTCCTTACCTGTACGCCTTGACATTGCATCCTTTCCACCTAGTTACATTTACAACCTTTTCACCATGAATACCACCAACACCAACGTCTCAACCAAGTCCATTCCAGATACTGTGGATCCTACGACGATGCTGATGCTCGTTATACAACCCATTGGAGCCCATGGTGAGGTTAATCCCTGAGGAGGACCCCGCCGATCTCTCAGACTGCAAGGGAAGAATCCATCATTCAACGTTATCACACAGGGAACTATATAATTTCATATGCGTAAAAATCCAAGCCGGCCTAACGGTGGATCAAACTAAAATGGAGGTCAAGAGACAATATGAACTATTTCATAGGGGAGGACATGAGTTCATCCCTTCCCCATATGACATCATCCCTCTCCCCTAGCACTACTAAGAACTTATCTCACAGCTCCTCCTGGCCAGGAATCAGTCTTTAGACCAATCTATGGCAAATCCTCAATTGGAAGAGGAGGATGACTTTGCCGCTCAGTCCGAACACGAAGATTCATACCATACCCTCAGCCCACAAACTTACGTGAACCTGTTGTTTCACCCATTCACGGAAGAAACTACGTCCCTCCAGTCACTTAGAACCACTCAAGCACTTGTGCCTCAGCAAGAATCCTCTACCCTCATTCCCACTCTTCATGTGACTAATAACCAATTCAACATACCCATCGCCACTGTTCCTCCAGTCACCACGTTACCCCCCTCTTGCAAATACAACCCCAACAACAACCCCATCAAAATAATGTAGGAGTGACCTTCCCACCCCGAGTGATAGGGATGCCATATGTGATACCAGCTTCTACATCTGCACACTATATACCACGGATCCAAACTCAAGGAGCTCCCTTCACCACTTCAAATCAACAAGTTCAGGGTGTTCTTGCACAAAACATGACAGGACATTGGACTGGGATTGGTACACAAGTGCATCAACCCCCTAACTACAATGTGCCACCTCCTATAATTCCACCCATGAACATCCCTCAAGTACAACAACAACAACAACAACAACCCTTTCCTTACAATATGCCACCCTTAGCCGCACCTACCATGAATATTCCACAAGCACAACCTCCAACCACTCAACTTTCCTCCTTCTCGCCCACCATACAACAATCTAACTTGTATACTACACAACATAATCAATCTACCATCTCACCTAGTGCCCAAGACTAGGCTAAGGGAAAGAAACTGATGCAAGAGTTAACTGACCAGGTCAAGCGCCTCAAAACAGCCACCGACGAAGAGCTTAAGATAGTGGATTTCTATCAAGATGATCCTATCAGCTCTTTGGCTCCACCTCTAACGTTACCTAAGGGTGTTTCCTTACCTACGTTGACTAAATACAATGGGGAGTCAGATCCCAACGCCCATATTACAACATTTAGATTAGAATGCGTGTTACTCCAGGCGTGGCCACATGCTATTTTGCAGGTGTTCCCCATGTCCCTCACAGGGAGAGCACTTGACTAGTATCGGGCTTTGCCTCGGAACTCCATATGTTCTTTGGAAGATCTACTACACCAGTTTGTCACTAGGTTCAAGTATAACTTGAATCCTGAAGCAATGCTTGACAGCTTGATACAAGTCAAGCAAGCACCCCTTGAACCTGTTCAAAAATTTATTCAATGGTGGAGTGTTGTCCTCAAAGAGCTACATGAACCGATCCCGGAGACTTATCTCCTCACTATTTTAAAGGGGGCTGTGAATGATTTTGTGAAGTCCAAGCTATACTATCTTAATGCACGCACGCTTAGTCAAGCATTCGTACAAATAAAGAACATAGAAGAGGCAGCCAAAAACAGCCATGACCCTACCTATTTGGCCTTTAAAAACCAACACAATAAGAAAGACAAAGAAAAGGCTAAGGCAAAAATAGCAGTAGTAGCGGAAACACGACAAACAAGTATAGGACAACAAGGTAAACTGCCTACTACCCCTAACTATGCTAGACCTCCACCCGCTACTGCACCTGAACCATCCACATCACAAAATCCTACACCAGGTCGTGCGAGAAACTTTGAGAGGAGAGACCCATCTCAATACACACCATTGCCCATGAAACCCTCACAATTATTTGACCAACTCTTGAAGGCCGAGCTAATGAAACATAAACAATTATCCCCGGCAACAATCCAAAGACATGATCGATTCTGTCAGTTGGTCGAGAACCCAAGCTTGGCAACGCCGGATGAGCCTCCAATTTCAAGAGGCTTTAGAATAGACCATTTTTGTGATTATCATCAATGCAATGGGCATGGAACTGATTATTGTTTCACCCTGAAACAAGATATTCAACAGATGATCGACGGAGGTGAGATCACTTTCGATGAAGCCAACCTGGTCAAACCACAAAACTAGGCCATGGGCATATATAAGGACCCTCTAAATACTAAGGAGGCTCCATACGTAATTAACACCATCTACTTAGACAACGAACAAGAAGCACCTAGAATTAACACCGTTTACTCAGATAATGAACAACAAATACCTATGAGACCCTTTGTAGTTTGTATTCCTCCTACTGCACAAATGCTCACACCTCAATCATCATACTCTCCGTGTAACGCGCCCACCCCGCAAAGATCCTATGTCATCTGGATACCTCCCACGGTGGCATCCTCTACCACACCACCAAAACCATACGTGGTGCACATACCTCCCATTGCTACAAACATGCAACCTCCTATCCGACCCGCTCCCTATGTAGTCCAAGTGCCACCTGCGGTTGCAACTACGGAGGAACAACCATCAGCTAGACCAACTCCGTATGTTGTCAGGATACCCAAACATCCTGATAACCACCAATCTTTCACCCCCCAAACACAAAATAAACTGACCCCATATGTCGTTAGGGTGCCTAGGCAACTTGACATTCAACCACCTTCGACCGTCCAATTGCAATCTTGTCCTACTCCATATGTCATACGGGTTCCAAAGTAACCAGATGTTCAGAAACAAAATGTTCCCCCGCGCCACATGCGGGAGCGCCTGACAGATAGGCTCACACGAGAACGATTGGAGAAAGAATGTCAACAAATTACCTTGGGACCCCCCAAGCCTACTCCATTAAGTGCAATACCCATGGCATCACCTACTAACAAACCAAACGATAAGGGAGAACCATTGGGAATACATAAGGTGTCTAAATCAACAGTCACAGAAGAAAACGTCAAACCAGCTACACATGAGATAAAACTGCTAGGCTCGATGGACCAAGTAACCATTAACAAACATACCCCTAACAGTAAAGATTTAACAACAGCTCTAACACAGGTCACGCAAGCACTTAAACAGAAAAATACCTCACTAAGCCTATATGACTTGATATTAACTTCTCAAACTCATCACGAGGCCCTAGTACACATGTTAACATCAATCCCAGTAAGCGAAAACTTACCTGCAGATGAGCCTTCCATACATGCGGTCATGTCTAAATGACAAAGACTCAAACCCAAATCGTTAAGCTTTCACCCTGAAGATATTAAGATCAACGAGAGAACTGGAGACATCACCCACGCACCTATGTTCATAACGATACAAGTAGATCAATTCAAAATACATTGGGTGCATGTAGATGATGGGGCCGTCACAAACGTAATACTCTACCCTGTCATCAAACAACTAGGGCTCACACAACTAATTAAACCAACTTCCACCACATGCTTAAAATTGTTTAGTGGATCACGCGTAGTAGTAAAAGGTACCATAACTCTAGACTTTATAGCGGGGGATCAATTCCCCACATCTACTAACTTTGTTGTCATCGATGAAATGCTAGGGTTCAACTTAATATTAGGAAGACCTTGGTTGGCCCAGCTCAAAGTAGTCTCTTCCCCCATACATCAAGAGATTCATCTACCTTACGAAGGTGGTGAAATCATTATACATGGGGAGACTGCTACACCTACCATCTCGTCGCATACGGATACAAACCAATGCTCGGAAGTTAAGTTTGAAGAGCCTAAACATGATGACATAAATGAAAGATAAAGTCATACACAACCAGTAGTAAATCAAACATTACCCAACATAAAAACACCCGAACCTGAAACTGTACCTACACCGCCTAACCTAGAAACTACAACAAACATCGAAACTACAGAACATACGGAAACACTAGAAGAGACCAATATAGATCCCATTCCATCGGACGTCCCTTGGGCTAAATTACCGTTCAACGTAATCAGTGAAGGGGACGTTGAGTACAGAATCATACCTATCAGTGCCACTCTTAACGTTAAATTAAGAAAAATCAAGAAATTGCTAAACCACTAACTACCAGCGCTCGTCCAAAATTACATTAAACTACCACATGTCCGCAACGACATAAAACTAGCCACGGTCAGAAATGGCCGGTTTACCAAGGAACTCACCAGTATTATTTGAAACTTCTCTTGTTTACATGGGGCCCAAAATGGCCTTAAACAAGTGCATGGGGCTCGAAATGGCCTTAAACTAGAGCATTTTTCTTATATTTCTTTTCTCTCAATTCAAGTTTACAGTTTGAACTTATGCTTACCCTATTGCATTGTTACGTTATCAGCCATAGTTCCTACTTCGTGCATTACACTTAAGCAACAAAATGGACAAAAACATTTTTTACATTGCTGCATCGTGTTTACATTCAAGCCCAAAAGATTTTCATTTTAAACTTAAACTTACCAGTATTCAAATAAACTTAAAATTCAAACAAAAAAAATGAATAAATAGAAAACTCAATTAAAAAAAAATAGAAAATAGTATAAATGTATCAACATCAAATTACAACTTAGTGCAATGTCCTCACACGATACGTAGATCGCATACATAATCATTTTAACAACAAACAAAAAAATATATTCATATACAAATGGACAATTACAGTGGTTAACTGATCCCATCCATCAGTTCATATACAATCCAAACCAAAACATTCTTGTTGTGGCTCGCATAAAAACATGAGTGATCATAAGACCAAACTTAAGGCTAAGCATCAGGGTCAGGAGGGGTGTCTCCCTCAAACTCCCCGGCCCCATGAGTCCCTGCTCCACTGGGGCCACCCTCTTGATCATCGCCATTGCCCTGACCCTATAAAAAGGTAAAAGAAAATAATTAACAAAAGGTAAAAGAAAACAATTAACACAAAAATAAAAGAGAAGAATTCCAAAACTTATTGAATAAACAAAATTCACAACTTCAAATGACTTACTAAAGAAGATCCTCCTAGACCAAATTCCAACCGACGCAGGATTTCTTCTTCAGAGACACTTGCCCAGTCAGTCCCATCAAGGCCCAGATCAACGTTGGCCAAAGCCTTCCCTTTGTTCACTACCGACCAAGTGGGACATTTCAAAGGAAACTCCCCCACAGAAACCTCCCCAGAAGCTATGGTGATTACCCTCTTGGACGATTCCATCTCCACCACAGTATGCTTAGCAAATGCATCAAATGAAGAGAGTAGGCCTAAACCCTCAACAAACATCTCGAGCTGACGCTTCTCTATAGATATCTCCTTTAAATAATTTTTATAATGATACTTATGGGTCTTCTCATCTTGACCCCATTTCCGTACCTCAGAAGCAAAAGCCTTCCAATCCTGACATTTGAGGTTCAGTAAATCTATTTTCGCTTTACGTTCTGCTAGCTCCCGAGTCAACAATATTTGGCGATTCAATAAATTCCAATATCTATCATAAGTAATTTTGGAAGTTCGCCAAGAGCGATCACTTATCAACCTTGCTAAGGCAAACTCATAGCGTGATTTGAGATCATCCCACTCTGCTGACAGCTTGGAAATCTCTTTTTCTCCTGCCTAAATCTGCACCCATAGCCTCTCAATGGAATGCCTACACGTCCAAAGAGACTTGGCGTTCTGCACAACGCACTCTGCCACTTCATCATAAATTTGTCGAGGCACTTGCTCAATTTTTGGGGGCAGCATAGGTAAACTATCAATACCAGTGGCCTCAGCTGAATCCCATTTCAGTTTAGCCCCTGCTCATATGAGGAGAACATACATTAGACATTGGATAGTAGCAAAAAAAAAAGAAAAAAACTAAAGGATGTGAAACACTTAAGATATACGTACCTATTCCAGGGTGAGCTCACTCGATACGATCAACCACTTCATCAACGACACCAGTTATAAAATCCATTTTACTTGGCATTTTGATCCAAGTAAAGGGTTCATGTATAGGAGACAGGTTAACTTCGGTAGTCGTGTCCATGGAGGCCTTCATCATTGGGACTTCTAAACGAATGTTAGGAAGCATCCTGGTCTCAACATTTTCGCCTGGTAGTAGTAAAAGCATGAAATCAAAATTTAGAATGATGGAAAGCACAATTCCAAAGGAAAATGCCATAATAAGGAGAACATACCAGAATCTCTGACCACTTCCAAATTCGGAGGATTGCCAAGGTCTAGTCTCCCTTCGAAGAAATCATCAAACATCTCATCAACTCCATCCCGATCATCGATGTTACCCTTTTCTGTTGTATCTCCCTCTCGATCTTCCATTCCTCCCGTCTCATCCTTGCCCACCTCATCCTCCTCGTTTAAGTTCGTTGAGGCCTCTTCCTCCTCGATGATTGGTGCTAATCTCTCTTTTCTTACTCCAGAAGTCAACTCTAATGGCATTCATAGGTTCAACATCAGGCGTTTTATATACCACCGGAAAATAAAGTGAAAATAACGATGATGATAACGGAACAAGGAAAAATCGGTGAATCAAGCTTACCTCGTACAGGCATCTTAAACCGTATACATTTTATCCTTGGTTCATCTTCAGTTAGAGAAACCTCTTTAGGAAGTTCACGCTTCTGGACTTTCGATTTTGCTTTCCCGATCATTTCCTGGATAACCCGATCGGCTCTCCTAGCAGTGTAGGGCACATTATCTAGTTCCAACCCTACTCTGTCATGCGTGTGAATTGACTGACCAAATGACCCCTCCATTGTGATAGAAATCGACTTGTCAATCCCCTTGGGAGCATCTTGAGATTTAGCCACCACAAATAAGTGGCGAATCCATGGGCGAGATAGTTGGTGGCGATCCCTTAACACATACCTGTTATCCGCGCGAACAACATGAAATTCAGCTAGTTGGTGCAAGTAACCGGCAAAGAATGCAAAAGTGAAATGGGATTGCGCCTCAATGTTTGAACATAACCTCACTATCTCCCCATGGAAACCCGAAAGCAAAAACTGGGCCCAGTTATAACGTACCCCAGTCTCTAAAATAGTGCGCATGATGCGCACAGGTTCTACCCCAAAACTTTTTACTTGAGACAGAGACTTGGGAAATACCCATGCCCTGAACAAGGGATATAACTCGTTAACTTCTTCCACTTTTGATTTCCCATGCATAGGAAACCCCTTAGAGCCCTTAAGGACACCCAACCAGTTCTCCAATTCACGAACCACATGGATTTCCCTCTACGCCCTATCCAAAATCACTTTAGTTTCAGCTGCTAGTACACCAAAGAAGTCCGAAAAGAACTCCTCCAACAGATGGAAAACCACTTTGACACCCTTGATGCGAGTGCTATAGTAGGCGATAGACTCGTCGAAAGAATCAACAATTCCAATATTCTCCTTCACAGAAACATCAGGGCTTAGAGCAGTAAACAAATCCATGAGGCCCGCATCACTCAAATGACTGACGATATGTGGCGGTGCCTTCGTATGTAACCATCGCCATGCATCACTGACTTCCCCAAATTTCATAAACAAAGTGCTCTCAGTCCACCCTATTGTGATAGTGGCTCCACCAGACGGGGCATCCACTGTACGCATAAGATAACCCCAGGGAGTCAACATAACCAATGATGTAGCAAAACAAGCAAACTAAGGTGTCGAAAATACCATTACTTACCGTCAGTCGATGGATTCAGATTGCTAGGAGCCAAATCGGCATCACGTGGGAAAACGAGCCCATTATGAGACCAATCCCCATGCAACCACCCCCTAGCCTCGCATTGTGCAAGTGCCCTCGAGTACCATTTGTGGAAATGAACGATGTCACCCTTAGTCTAGGCCAACACGGCACCACGAAGAGTGGGGCCTGCCATGAAGGCCTCCAAGGAGGTACGAGCCAAAGCAAGCCCATCATCACCTACGCACACTCCTTCTTTATCGAACTGAGGCCTACAAAGAGACGACCGTCAGAATATAAACCACTACTAAGCAGCGAGGTAAAAAGCAGCAAATTGAACAAACTTACCTTCCTACTCGGTACACCATTCCGGGAGGGTTCTGGAACAAATTATGCACACGAGCAGCTAGGAATAAGGTGTTATTGATGTGGTAAGATCCATGTGACAATAAGTCCCACACACGCGATAATGGATGGCTAGATCGGGGTCCTCCAGAGGGCCTGTCCTCAATCGTAAGTGGTCCCTTGTCAATGTCCACCACGAAAGAGACAACACCATTTGAAGACCTTGGTAACATGGTCTCGAGCATGCTCAATGCTAATTTTTCACTTAAATGCGACCATATTACCATGTTGAATTTGTCTAAGATGAAGGCAAGGAATTCAAAGGCCCCTTCTCTAAACCATACTCCATTGCGCTCAATTGTCATATCAGGAACTGGCTCATCAGAATCAATCGGACCAAACCACGTCAGAACTCCAACAAGCTTGACCACCAAGAGGAAAGGTTTGGAATCCCTGCATGTATTTAAGAAACAGGGTGAATAAGCCACCTAAAAATAAATTTCTACACTAGGGAGCGAACACTTAGAAAAAATTTCAGCATCAAACTCAGCGTGCATGCTGCACGCTTGAAAACTCAGCATGTAGACCCTACACGTTGGCAAACGCAGCGTGCATAACCTACATGCTGCACACTGGAGCTTGATCACACTAGCCATACACACTGGGTACAGAAACCTTACGCTATGGAAACATCTATGCTACGTAATGAGAAAATTGACAGGAATAGTAGGCAAAAACACAAATTTCGACGAAGGGTCAGAGCCTACGTGTAGGTCGACCCTGACCATGAGGGAATCCTGGGTCTAGGCAGACACTGGAGCATCACTTCGCTCTCTTTGGCAAAGATCAAGCTAGGATCCTTCCTCCCCTGGCCTTCTACTTGCTTGCCCTTGCTCATCGTGGCGTTCACGCTAAACCCTGCACGCCGCGAACCCTATACGCTGGGGTTTTGTCCTTGCACGCTGTGCTGAATCTCACACGATGGGGTTTGGAGCTGCACGCTGGACGCCCTTTGACAACTCGCTGCACCCTGATCTATGTCACCCTGGTCCCCTCGGTATACGTTGCCCTCGGTATACGCTGTGCTCGGTTCACGCTGGTCTCAGGTTCACGCTGGTCTCAGGTTCACGCTGGTCTCAGGTTCATGCTGGGATTTCGCTACGTTCACGCTCAAATTTGACTGTGGCTACCTTGCGGTTCACGCTAACTCCAATTTATATACTCTGCGTTAAACACGCAGAGGACGCCTTGAAATAATTTATTTAATTAATTTGAAAATTAACCAAAATACAAAGAATATGTAAATACATAAGAACAACACAGAAGCAATGATAATGAACAGGACAAAAACAAAATAATGATATAACACTACCCATATGCAATATTCTCTTGCAAAGAAACTCCTGTTGCCCACACTAAANATGTGTCCGGATACGACGATAAGTTACCATCGCATACCTTAGTCCAGTTTAGATGCATAAACGCATAGTTTACTTGCATTCGAAAATTACCAACCGCCTGATTGACACTGCTCACTGTTTGTTGGTAGGAGCAAACATCATGGATAACAAACAATTATTCTTACCACTGTCTATCAATGGACTGCATGGAACGATTACCCAAGAAATTAACATGGAGGCTATTGATTAAGGCCCAACGACAAATGACATGTTTGTGGCATCAACTCAACAAACGCTAGATTGTTTTGAAACAATGACCAAAACACTGGACCTAGAAGCTGATAGCATCACTGAAGACCCCTTGGTTGAAGTCCCCATCACCCTGCCAGACAGCAAAGTTAAAATCCTAAAACTAAGTACATTGTTAAGCTCGCGACTCACTAATAACATAGCACAAGTGCTTAAGAATAACATAGAAGCATTCGCTTGGTCTTACACTGACATGCCTGGGTTAGATCCTCGAATAGTCCAACACAACATTATACTCGACCCAAAATTAAGACCAGTGAAACAAAAAGCACGTAAGGTAAAACTCAAGGTAGCATTGGTAGTTCGTAATGAAATCACCAAACTTTATCAGGCTGGTTTCATTCGGGCTGTTGACTATGCTGACTGGGTATCCAACATGGTCATTGTCCCGAAGAAGAATGGAAGCATTTGCCTATGCATTGACTTCCGGGACCTCAATGTTGCAACAATAAAAGATGATTTGCCTTACCTAGCATTGATCAACTAGTTGATTTGACCGCTGAGCATGCATTGTTATCTTTTATGGATGGCTTTTTAGGATATAACCAAATTTGGATTAACCCTGAGCATCAACTTAGGATGACCTGTATGACACCATGGGGTACTTTTTGCTACACGATGATGCCATTCGGTCTCAAGAATGCCAGCGCTACATACCAAAGAGCAATGACATTTATCTTTAGTGATTATATCTTCAACTCGCTCAATGACTATGTGGATGATATCGTGGTTAAATCAAAGACATCAGAACAACATGTACAAGATCTTGACTTAGTACTAAAATGTTGTTTAAAATATGAGCTGAGACTTAACCCAAAGAAATGTGTCTTTGGAGTCAAAATAGGCAAAATGCTCAGGTTCATAGCCTTGGAAGTAGGGATACGAGTAGACCCCGATAAGGTTAGGGCCATAACAAACTTAAAACCACCTAGCAACCTTACCGAACTTCGCGTTCTACAAGGTAGATTGCAGTTGCGTTTCATAGAAAAATTCACAAACAAGTTGAAACCTATGAACCACTTGCTACACAAGAACGCCCATTTTGAATGGACTTCACAGTGCCAGGAAGCATTTGACAACATTAAAAGAACGCTTGTTCAACTACCCAAATTTTATTCACCTCGAAATGATAAACTGTTTTACATCTATCTTGCTACTTCTGACTCATCAATCGCATCTATGCTTTACCAAAAACGAGATGATGGAACTGAAGCCCCCGTTTATTACTTAAGTCATGCATTAGTGGCCCATGAGAAGAGGTACAATGAGGTGGAAAGGTCATGCTTAGCCCTTGTCTTTTCCTTAAAGAAATGGTGGCATTACCTATTTCATAACCAAGTCAATATAATCTGCAAGGATAATGTACTCAGAGCCATCACAAGAAACATTTACGAGTTGAGTAGAATAGCTTGTTGGAAAGCCATGATAGCTGAGTTTGACCTACACTACATAGTGCAATCATCAGTTAAAGGTCAAGCCATAACAAATCAAATGACTTTGTCACCAATGCACGATTAGGAGACGATAGAGCCAAAATTCCCTGATGAAAATGTGAGTGCAATAGGAATAGTACCCGATGACTATGATGCTATCTTGAACTTTGATGGAGCATCCACCTCTCGAGGGGGAAGTGCTGCCGCCATCATAACCTATCCCTCCAGAGAGATCTGATCCTTTGCTTACCATTTCGACTTCCATTGTACCAACAACATAACAGAGTACGAAGGTCTTCTTAGAGGTCTCATGGTAGCACTAACTTCAGACATCACATGACTGGTAGTTAGAGGTGATTCGTAATTAGTTCTAAATCAAGTCACAGACGTTTATGCGTGCAAAGCGCAACACTTACAACCATACTGTGATTTGACTAAGCACTTATTGAACTGATTCGAAAATGTAGATGTACAACATATTTCCAGAAATGATAACACCATCGCAGATGCACTTGCCACATTAGCTCTAAAAATGTCACCAAATATGTTCCACACGTTGCCGAGCTCTATAATCAGTTGCACTAAACCCATAAATGATACTCCCGATGAATTACCGATTACATCTGTTAGTACAATGCAGGCTGTAGAATGGTACGATGAGATAAAGAAGTACCGTTTACACGGTGAACTGCCTCAATATCTGACGAATGCACAAAAGGACGTAGTACGAAAATGTTCTCGACAATACACATTGGTAGGTAACACGTTATGTCATCGGTCCTACGAAGGCATCGATTTAAGATGCATCATTAGTACGGAGGGCCAAACCATTATGGAGCAAGTACATGAAGGACTCTACGGAGGGCACATAGCGCCCAAAGCAATGGCAACCAAAATAAGGCATTTAGGATACTATTGGCCACCACACATGGAGTACGACTGTGTCTCCAAGGTTAAAACGTGTGACATGTGTCAAAAGCATGGTAATCTCATACATGTCCCACCTAATGAATTGCATACAGCTCAAATCACATGGCCTTTCTGAAAATGGGGGTTAGACATCATTGGACCAATAACTCCCCCATCTTCCGTAGGACATAGCTTCATCATAACCGTGACTAAATATTTCAAAAAATGGGTAGAAGCTATTCTTCTTAGAAAGACCACATCCAAACATATATGCAACTTCATTCTAGAAAACATCGTGACCCATTTTGGCATCCCGATGACCGTCATCACTGATAACGGGCCACAGTTCAGTAGTGTCGAGACTAGAACTTTGTGTGAAAGTCTAGGGATAAAACATTCATTTTCATCCCCATACTACCCTCAGAGCAATGGACAAGCTGAAGCTACAAATAAGATCATCATCTCAGTACTAAAGAAGATGCTTATACAGAGCAAAAGAAAATGGCATGAACAGCTAGTATACACACTATGGGCTTATTGCACTACGCATCATACTTCCACAGGTAAAACGCCATCTAGTCTTGTTTACGGTTCAGAAGCTGTTTTACCTTTGGAGTTGCAAGTACCATCTTTAAGGATTACGCTCTCCAGACTCCTTGACGAAGATCAAAACAATGACTTGCGCATTGTTGACTTAAACTCGGAGGAGGAGGAACGCACACGTGCGCTTGATCAGATCGAATGGTACCAAAAGCAGCAACGACAGCGCCATTGGTACGATATCCATAAACGCTCGATCAAGGAAGACGAACTTGTACTCAAAGCTATTCGGGAACTCCCGGATAAATTCTCAACTAATTGGAAAGTATCCTACTTGGTCACCAAAGCATTCGACAATGGAGCATTTAAACTAGCTGATATGAATGGAAATGAACTAGCACATCCGACGAATCACTTGTACTTGAAACGATTCTACGTTTGAACATGAATTCAGGTATGAACTTGTCCTGGAATCATGATGGTAAAATGATACCATAGCTCGTCCTAGAATCATGACGGTAAACTGATCCCACAGCTTGTCCTGGAATCATGACGGTAAACTGATACCACAGCTCGTCCTGGCGTTACGACGATAAACTGGCACCATAGTTTGTCCGCAATGATGATAAACTAGCACCCGTCTAGTATGATTTTAAATTGCCATAGTTTTGTTCACCAGAGTCCGCTAAGACTATAAACTGGTCTACTTCTTCACAGTTTGCCAAGACTATAAACTAGTAGTGTACCGTCCGCTACGACGATAAACTGGCACCGTCCAATGGGTCATGATGTAAAAATAACCCATGATAGTCCACTATGACTATAAACTGTTAGCTTCATCTCTAGTCTCCTGATCTGTAGCTGCATTCAGATTTCATTAGAGCCGCTGCCGCACTCATCACCAGTTGATCTTAACAACATTGTCGCCATCCACACTCAGTGCATGAAATCTCATTTGGTGCCTTTGTTTCATCAGTTTCTATTCAAGTCTAATCTTACTCACTCACTTGTGGTTTTCTTGTCTTCTTGGAGTTGTGTTTGCAGGATGACACTCAGAGGTGTTCGTACAAGAATGCACTTCGTTACAGAGGCAAGGTGTCACATTGTGCCTAACACACGTAACCAGGTTAAGCAAGTCATTCACTAGTACATTTCCCGTTACACTTCCCATCTATTCCTCAACATACTGTACTCAGTCATACCTCAGACACACCTAGAGCATTCCAAAACATTGAGCACGTTGTTGCGCACTGCAACACTTTTTAGCAGTTGCAACACACAACGTGGC
The DNA here is from genome assembly GCA_015680685.1 of Gnetum montanum. NCBI lineage: Eukaryota > Viridiplantae > Streptophyta > Gnetopsida > Gnetales > Gnetaceae > Gnetum > Gnetum montanum. The sequence continues at coordinate 1,104,914 of MNCI01014205.1, forward strand.
ACTAGAGCAATGAGTACAAGATCAAAGAAAAGCATTTTCAGCCAAAAAAAACTAGGACCATTACCACTTCCCATACAAGCCCTAAGCGACGAGGAAATTGTCTTGGAAGCAAGTACTCATGTCTCAAATACTCAAGTAACATCTCATTACGTGGCTTTGGCTCTCCGCTGACAGGTCCCCTTTAACACCAAACAGAGGCCCTGTTCCTCCAAAGAACGTAACACATTAATCATCATGGCTTCGGTTACCTCAACAAGTTCTCTTAAACACTAAACAAGAGTCTTTTTCCACCAAAGGATGTACGCCTCATGTCTTGGTCCCAAGTCTGCTAGACAATGGCTACTGGCAAGGATCAACATGACCTGTACACACACTAGAGCATCCCCTTCACTATGCATAATTCCTTTATCAGTTCCAAATCTCCACAATTTCCATTTTCCCTATCCAGCTACGAACTTCATTTTCCCAATCCCATGTACTACTGAACACGATGCGATGACATCTGGCCAAGTGTCAAAGGACGATGTTTCTACCAAGTCACTTGTGGTGTTTTGTACTTCTTTGTCGATGCTTCTCAGGTTGATTCCTCCAAACGTCAACAAAAAGAGGCCAATGAAACACCACAAAATTTTGAGCTTAGTACTCCTCCGACAAGAATCAACCTAAGTCATGATGCTCCCCACCATGATTGAAGCTTGAAGACCTTGTAGACAGCTTCAAACGGAGTCGAACCCAGCAAGAAATGAAACACCACAAAATTTTGAGCTTAGTACTCCTCTGACAAGAATCAAGCTAAGTCATGATGCTCCCCACCATGACTGAAGCTTGAAGACCTCACAGACAGCTTCAAACGGAGTCGAACCCAACAAGAAATGATTTCCCGGGATCCACAGAAAACTACGGTGACATCCTGAATCAAACCTGCCATTTTTAGCTCAAGATACTTGGTTTTACTGAGTATGCAGCATGCACGCCCAGCGTATACGCCCAACATATACACCTGGCGTATACGCCCAGCATGCACGCCTAGCCTGCGACTTCGAAGATTACTTGAAACAGGAAGGCGTCAAGTCTCAGACACAGAGCAATTGTTAGGCATCATCATGGGGTCAAGAAAATTAGGTTTTGACATCGAAATCATGCACTTTGAGGTTCACACACTGAGCATGTACATCCTGCACGCTCAGCGTGTACGCCCAGTGTATGCGCCTGGCATATATGCCCAGCGTGTACGCTCGGTGTGCACCATCCAGGATGCAGCATAATGTACATCAGTAAAAGACATTAGCAGAACCATGTCAGATCAAGTCCAAGAATATCTGCAAGCAGCACTCTCGTGACATCCGAGCCCAAATCCGAGAGTCGAATTGAATACTCCCTGTTGTAACAGTAGTTTGTAAAAATAAATTCTTTTGTTTTAGTCAAGTCTGTATGCTGAATTCACATGCCAGCGTGTACACATCGACGTGCAGTAGCACATGTTGGCATGCAGCATGCTGCACACTTGTAAAATTTCATTCGGTTGCACCCGGTCGACGCTCGACATGTCATCTAATCCGAAATTCGAGCATCCCACATCCAATCACCCCATCTCAAATTCGAGTTTAGTGCCAAAACTTGTACAAAAACCCTGATTTTTGACCATTTTAGGGTTGGGAAAATTAGAGGAAACCTTTGCAAGAATTGGGACGATACACACTGAGAACATTCGCAATATCCATCCTGTACGCTAGACTTGGACCCTGCACACTGAGCATACAGCCTCCACGCTGTGCATGCAGTCTGAACCAGCATGCTATCACACCCTTGCATTCTCCAGGGCTCTTTGTCTGCCTTGTGTCAGGTTCACAACTACGTTTAGACCGGTGCATTGTAACTTTTATTATCCAATAGTATTATTGCATTTTTAGCCAAGATTTGTCACAGTTTTCGTTCGTATTTTTTTATCTCTTGTTTACATTCGTGCGCGTTGATTTACATTTTTCATATCGTTTACGTATAACCTGGCATATCGTGCATTGGCATATGTTCGGGGAAATCCTTGTCTGATCCGCGTGCGGACCACCCAAGGTATTCTACCTTCGTCAGTTTTAGCTCGCCCTCAAGCGAAGGTAGGATCTTCTGTGTCTACCTGTAAATCTCTCGACGTACATTTCATTTCAGCCACTGACAATTTCAGACAGTACATTACCAAGTAGTCACACGTAAATGCTCGTAATCAAGTTGTACTCATTCCACGTTTTAACATGAGTTTAAGGGTGAGAGAGACTAATTAGGAAAGCAGTAAATAACAATTAAATAAATAAATAAACAAAGTGAATGCTGCAATGATGAAGTAATCTCAATCTTTATTTTTGGTCATGTGCGTGTCCAAGTACATCACACTTGAATAAAGGAATTACATTCACCACACTGTGGGCATACACGGGAAAATAATCTATCTCTAGAGAGATCAAACTACCAGAGTTTTGCTACTGTCTAACTCTAATTATGAAACAAGGGAGAGCTGCCTCTTATTTATAGAACTGGCGATGGACTGTGATGTCGCGAGGGATGCGATATCGCAGCCTATGCAATATCGCGTCCCATCATACCCCCACGACTGAATGAAAACTCATCCTTGAGTTATAATGATTACACAGTGGATAGGTATGGGATTATTAGATGGAAAAATGGAATGATGCCACAGTGTGGGAAGAAAACAAAATAAAGGCACAACACATAGAATATGCTACAACTACAAAAATTTGGAACTCATGTAGTTCCTGGTGGTGGTGGCTCCTCCATTGGTGCCTTTCCTTTGTCTTGTGCTTCAGGTTTTGAGGCTTGATGGCATTGAAGTATGGCCTAGAGCTTCTCCTCTTCAGTCCAAGGGTCTTGTGCCATCCATGCTAATGTTCCAATGTTTGACGGAGTTGGCACCTCCCACAGATAGGGTAGTTGCGGGAATATTTGGTTGGCCTTGACATACCAAGCCGTGAACACCAGTCGTTCCTCCTCATAGGCTCTGGCTTTGTTCTTGTATTCTTGAAGGTCCGTTAGCCATCAAGCCAAGTTAGTTGTAACATCCTTCTATCCCTAGTAGCTGGCTTTTACCACCTCAAGTTCATAATTTGCAACATCTAGTTTTTCCAACAGCTTCTTGCGTTGTGCAAATTCTGCTTCGTATTTGATGTGGGTGGTTGCTACCTGCTGCTCAAGCTCTGACCTTGGGCATCCTACTGTTAACATGGCAAGGTTGGCATATCTAAGATTTGCCAACTCCATGTAATCTATTAAGTCCTGAATTTGTAGGTCTCAGTTCTTAACTTTCGCTTGGTGGGCGAAGGCATATGTGTCTAATATGGCCCGCCAATCAGTGTGTTGAGCACTAATAGTGTTGATTTGGGCCTTGGCCATATGGATCTCCTTTTCAAGGATCTATTTATACATCCCCACCTGATCGTGGAAGTGCTCCTTTAGCTTCTTATGTCGTTTAGCCTTGTTCTGCCACGTGTTGATCTTAATTGCTGACTTTTGATGAACGACGCGTACCTCCTTCATTGAGAGGGTTCAATTTTCTCTAGCTAAATGGCTTATGTCCTAGTTGACTTGGATAAATTATTCTTGTAATTGATGAAAGTGTTCATCAAGAACATTCTTTTACTTTTCTACAGTGGTCAACCGAAGGTTGTCGGTTGCAAGCTGTTTATTTTCTTCTTGCAAGGCCTTGAGTGCCTTAAGATGTGCATGAGTTTGTGCCTGTGCTACAGAGGCATCCCAAATAGCCTTCTCCTTTTCATCCACCACCCTTTGATTCTCCTTTATTAATTTGGTTAGCTGCTCAGTTCTAAAGTTTTCTAGCTGGTCTGCGGGAACAAATTGCAAAGGGTCCCGCTGTGCTACTTGTAAGGCCATAGGTTGCTCTTGTAGTTTTTGCACTTCAGCATGCTCTGCCCTTACTTCTGTTAATACCAGATTCCTCTTTATGTAAATGAGGTATGACTAAATTGCTGTTACATCTTGAGGGATGTCAAACAGGGACGTCATTACTTGCCCTGTTTGAAGCAATCTATCAAGCACATCCTCATGTTCCACAGGAGTCATTGAGGTTCCAACCAGAGTTTGAGCATCCCGTGCTCCTGAGAGATCTATCGGTGGCACAATAGGTATGTTTAAGGATTCTTTGATGTGATTTATGATCACATCTGTAGCTCCAGCAGCATTCTGGTGTTGCATGACCACCACAGTGGCCCCTTCACCAGTCTCTAACTGCACCTGGAAAGATGTCGTGTTTCTCGAGATCTGTTGTGACCATCTACTTTTCCCTCCTCCTATGTGAATGGATACTTCTCCCCTTGTATGATCCAATGAAACAGTAGGCTTCCTAACATCATTGATGATGCGGAAGAGGTTTGTGTCATCATGACTTCCCCAACTAACCGTCTCAGTGATGGCCCTAAGATGGCTCATCGATGGTTTGTAGTCTTGCGGTGGTGGTAGCTGATCCTAGCCTATGTTGGGCCCTACTTTCTATTGTTGGCTGGGACATGTGGCTGGAGGTTGACTGGGTCCAGCCATATGTTCTTCTTCTTGTTCTGGTCCTAGCTCTTCGCCAGTGCTTTTTCTTGGAGCTGGCGCCTTTAGTAATTTAGCATATGAAGCAGTTTGGGCTTTTTGGAGGACATCATTGGTGTATCCTCGAATACTAGCACGTTGGCAAAGCTTTTTGATAAGATAGGGGAAATGCAGTACCATCTTCCCTATCTTTTGTTCTTCGAACAGCCTTAGGATCTCCGTCAAATATAGATGGGGTAGGTTAGCGTTAACCTTTTCCATCAAAACTGTACATCCTCTAGCCGCATACGTCGATATTCTTTTTAGGCCCTTTATGGGGAAGAGGTAATATGTTCCAATTTTGAAGTAAACTCTCTCTTCTTTCATCAATTCACTAAATGCTTTATCTCTGCCATAAGCCTTCTCCAACCAATCCTTTCGCACATCGGGGTTTGAACAGGTGGATAACCGAGCAACCTGGGGCCCTGTATTCGGAAGGTTTAACACTTTTGAAATGGCCTACGTAGAGAATTCAACTATCACACCACAAATATTCATAGTGGTGCCTTACTCCCTATTGTGCCAAAATTGATACGTCTCTCCTAGGTACCAGGCACTGCTTTCTGAGAGGATAGGCCATAAGGGAGACTCTTTGAGGTGATCGCTAACGACCTCAGGAGTGAACTCTGTGAATGATTCAAAGTTCAACTCCACAATCACCACAGTGAATGTGGACTTCTCATGGATAGCCTAAACACAATCTTGGGGCAATGTGAGTTGTTGTCCCAGTTCGAGCGTTGCAGTAGCTCCTCCTTATGCCTGCCCAGACCATCTGGTAGGAGGTTCATCTTGATGAATGCTGAATGATTGCTCCTCCTATTCTACATGTTGTCCGGTAGGTCTTTGTCTTCCACCTCTCCGAGATCGTTTTCTTCCACCTTGGGTAGGACCCTCCTGTTGTCCACATTTCGGGGCCATCTGTAATCACACGGGCCAAGCGTTAGTAAGGTTGTTTTTGAAGTTAAGTTATACCTTACTGCTTGCCTTAATTAATGATCTTATGTTATCACATGTGATAGTGCTCGAAAGTTTGTAATAATGAGTCCTGTAACTTAGGTGGTTTCCATCTTAGTTTCCCGGTATACCTAGCAATTAAATGATTTTTAGGCACAATTATTCTAAGTGTTATAGTTAATTACCCTAGCCTATGTCCTTTGGGCGATGATAAATTTCAAAAATGTTAGGCACTTTTCGGCAAGTGTCCCTCCCCCACGACTAAGCTGAACACTCCAGGTTCAAGTAGGTTTAAACAGAATTAAAATTGGAGTACCAGCGAGCAAGATATAGTGAGAAAAGCAAGGGTCACTCAATCATAAGTCGTAGAGAAAAATTTGAAAAACTCCCCCTATGTGAATGAC
>MNCI01014205.1:1110901-1207012 GCA_015680685.1 Gnetum montanum
TGGGATGCGATATCGCGTATACAATATCTCATCCCTAGTGATGTGAGGCACAACAAAAAGATCAAATTTTGAACTAATTTTCTTGAAATTAACTTTGGAAATTGAGGAAATTAGATATTATCAAGGAGGTATATGGAAATTTCATTATGTCCAAAGGGACAATTAATGATGACGGTGTGGATTTTATCAATAAAACCATGGGTGGTAAGAAAAAGGGTATGTAATGGTCCATTGGAATGTTAAAATTCAGAGGGATAATAGTAGGGAAAGAAAATTATTGAGGAATTATGCTGAGGGTAAGAAAAGGTATGTGTAAGCGATGTCATAAGTGAGAATTACAAAAAGTTACACAAGTGGGTCCTCCCCAAAGCAGGTTCTAACCTATATTGCCCTTGTGTAACCACACTTAAAGTGTCCGTGGGCACTAGAAGGGTTAAATGTAATCCACACTAACTCCACAAGACACACACATGTAAATATCACCGGAATGAGATGAAAATTCTATGCTACATGGGACACAAGCTACAATTACACAAATAGCGAGATGAGACGAACTATAGAAAGGGATTGTAGAGATTGGGACATGAGGTAATTGACCCAGGGCATAGTGAATCCTGCGTGTAAAGCATAATTAAGGTGTCATTAACCCGTCGTTCCAAGATTAGGACCAAGTCCATCCTTCTAATCAGTGACATCACATTTTTTTATCCCATGATGAACAACTACAAGAGTACCATAACAACAAGGTGTACAATCACTTGGCATTTTGTTCAAGGGAGGAGTGACTTTTATTTTATGGAACTTTGTTTTTCTTTTTCTTTTCTCTTTCTTTCTTTTTGAAACTGAATCCAGAGAAGCCGCCAACCTTCAGGCATGGGTGCCTGTCTTTCCAATGGGACCCCCTAGCACAACATTAATTTTTGAGTGCCCTTTTTGATTACTCTTACTCCCATTTTTCGTTAGATCTACAAGGATCTTAGTACAACCACGTTGCATGATAACTCCCATAGACGTCACCAAAGAGAATCCGCAAGTCCCCTTGACGTCACACCCTAATGATTCCCTCTTGGTCCATCCTTCTTCATTCTGGGTACAATGAATAAAAAATTAATTTTAAGTTTTAAGAATTTCAAGAATATCATTGCACCCTCGACAGAACCTCTTATTTGTAGAATGGATGAGTGGGTATAATGGTCTCACTATCCAAATAATTGATCACTCATAACTTAATAACATAGAACACACCTCAACCAACGATCCACATGAGTGTTTTATTCATAGACAAGATTACTTACAAAAACATAAAAATACAAAAACACAAAAACCAGAAAAGATAAAAAGATAAAACAAAAAGTTGAAAAATGAAAAATTAGAAAAAAATTGAAAAATTAAAGAAAAATAAAAAGTTATTAATCCTACTTGTTATTGGAATGGAGGATATCCCCCATAACTAATCGGTTGAGGATGGCAAGGATTAATAAATGAAGGGTGAGGATCCTTGCATGTTGAAAGTATTCTGGCCTGGTCATATTTACCCCATCGGGTTTCACACACTTGATTATAATAAGCATAGTGGGGCAATTTATATGATGTAGTTCCTGGATAACGAGTTGACCCACTATGATGTTTGGGACCATTAGATGGTATGCAAGGATTGGATTGTCGCTCTCTATTCCTGTGTTCATTGGGCCGTATGATTGTTGGAGTGTGAGTTGGTGGCTTTGATGAAGTTACATGAGGTGTTGGGTTCAAAGGTAAGGGTGCACCACAGTGTGGAACTTATGTTGAGTCGAAAGATGCAGTGGCCTTGAAATTGTGTTGTCCCTTCTTATGACCATGTTTAAAGAAGAGGCACTTTTGATGTTGAGGAGGCCTCTCACTGCTGTTAGTACTATTACCACAAGTGACATTCAGAGGTTGTTGCGGTGGTGCAGACACCTTAGAAACAGTTGGTGGCACTATGGAAGGAGGGAAAGGATGAGAATGTTGAAAGTTAGGAGGAGTTGATAGTATTAAGGAGAATGGTATTGTGGTAAGATAGAGTATGTTGGCTTAGTTGGAGAAATAGGATGTTGAACATGATAAGCATTTGGATTCAGAGAATATGAAGGGTGTCTCCAGTCTAAGGGTGGTCTCCCCCATGACTAGGATTGTTGCCACTGTGTCTCTGTACGAACTCTAGATGTAACGTGTCTCCCCAATGCTCATGTAAATGTAGCAATATTGGGCATTGGCCCTTGGGGTGATCATACAAGCATATGTTGCATTCGTACGTATGATTGGCAGTTGAGCTCTTATTTTCCTTATACCTTCTTTCCGATTGTCTAATGTTTCATCCTGCTTCTTGGATTGTCAAAACTCTATCTCCAATGATATCGATAAATTCTTCACACTTTTGATATGTCCATTCCAACATCTTATTGATCTTTGCCTTGACTTCTTCTAATGTTTGTTGTATTATAAAAGATGATGTTTCCACCTTGAGATTGGTTGATCTCTCCTTTTTATGATCATGAACCTTTTTTAAGTTGAAATTTTGGTCTCGTTGATGTTTTTCAACACTCTCCCATCTAGCTAATTCTCCTTCTTCTTTTGCTACCTGCTTAACAAGCTCTTGGACTTGATGGGTTCGTAGTTCGTATAGTTGACCCTAGGCATACATTCCTAAGGTCTCTCTTGTTTCATTACGTAGCCCATTAATAATATGGTACATTAGCCTTTCCTCAGAAAACCCATGGCCTGGAAAGTTGTTTAACAATGCATAATATCTTTCTAAGGCCATGTACAAGGGTTCATGTTGTGCTTGTTTCCATCCTTGGATTTGTTTCCTCAAGGCTGACACTCTTGCATAGGTTTGATATTTTTCGTTAAAGACTTCTACCATTGTTGACCAATGTCATATTGAATTTGGTTTTAACGATCGATACCATACTTTTGCTTGATCAACGAGTGTCATAGGAAAGAGCTTAAGTTTTTTCCACATGTTATCAATGTTGTTCCAAGTGTAGGAATTGTAGAAGGCTTGTAAATGTTGATGTGGATCTAAGTCATAGCCTCCTGAAAATTTAGGAAAGTTTTTTAAATCGAGCCTGGGTAGACGGCTCTCTTTACAATGCCTACGTGAGATTTGAGCAGCCTCTTGTATTTGCATTAAGCTTGTAGTGGCCAGTAGGGGTTCATCATCATCAGGTAAGTTATGTCTTCGTGTGTTGGGATGACGTTGTTTTCATTCAAGTTTATAAGAAACCCCTACCTTGGGTTGCGTACTCCAATCTTCGTTGTCATATAATTCATTGGTTCTCAAATGAACTTCCTCACTAAGTGTGGCGTTATTATCGTCTTGTAGGAGAGGCATGGTTGTGAAATTTGTGTGTGAATTTATATGTGAATTTTAATAATTATTTCCTTCTAAAAGATATATTGTTAAGTCCTTTACAACGACCTTGTATGATATAACTAATCTAGATAACTAGCACCATCCACGATAANTTTTCATGTGTGATTCGGTCGAACTCCACAGACAGACTAGTTGTGGCACCTAGATAGTTAGCCTTAGGTCGCTGTTCGCTGTCTTCCCACCTAGACTAGTATTATATTTGTCATGTATGGTTTAGTCCAGAGTGAGGTGTATGATGTGGTTTCTAATCTAATGCTACTCCTGAAGGTAGTGGAAAATAATATTATCTAAGCTAGGAGGAAAAGGGTGAAATAATCTAATCTAGCCTAAGTGCGATGAACATCCATTCCTTGATTATCCGTACACATCTTGGACTTCGTGCACGAATACCACCGGGATTACTAAGCGTAGATCCTAGGTACACTACTGGGTTACCAAGTAGTCACACTTAAATGCTCGTAATCAAGTCGTACTCATTCCACGTTTTAACATGAGTTTAAGGGTGAGAGAGAATAATTAGGAAAGAAGTAAATAACAATTAAATAAATAAATAAACAAAGTGAATGCTGCAATGATGAAGTAATCTCGATCTTTATTTCTGATCGTGTGTGTCCAAGTACGTCACACTCGAATAAAGGATGCTGTACAATTACATTCACCACACTGTAGGCATACACGGGAAAATAATCTATATCTAGAGGGATCAAACTGCCAGAGTTTTACTACTATCTAACTCTAATTATGAAACAAGGGAGAGCCACCTCTTATTTATAGAACTGGTGGCAGACTACGATATCATGTACGTGATATCGTAGGGAATGACGCGATATCGCGGCCTATGCAATATCGTGTCCCATCAGGCAAGAAGCCTTACCCTTATTGGGTATCTTATCCTTGTGATACATTTTTTAGCCACAACAATAGTGTCAATAATGGATGAGATCTAATACTTAGAAGTTGGCACCTTGGAGTGTGTTCTTTATAATGCTTGAAGCTTCATCATGCCATCCTTATTTCAACCATGGAACTCCATAGGCTATGGGCTAAATGCATCAAAGAGTGTCCAATCAATATAAACAATATCCACTATAACTATCTCAGTAGTCTTAGGTTTAACAATGTTTATCATGACCTTTTGTAAATGCACAAGGTGAAATTTCAAATTAGGCACAACAAAGATAGGTCTAGTTTGGTAATGCAAGATACTACCCTCAAGTTACATCACCATACACTATTAGGTAATATCACTATAATTTTATTCCTCCTATGGTAAGAAGTTCATCACCTCATACAAAAAATTATTTTCTAAGAGAAAGAAGAATACCAATGTTAATGATAATTCTTGCTCATCCCTTTCTTCATCATCATCTTCTAAGCTTTAGAACTAAGGGGGTTGTAGTTCTAAGGATTAAGAAAATAAAGTTTCTAATTCTTCTTTAAATAAAGATAAAGGTATAACATTAGAAATGAGAGATAAGAAACTTCATCTTCAAAATTTAGCCATCATGGCCAATACTTGAGATGCTACAAAGAATCTCAATTAGCTCCATAGCCATTTGGTGATGTTGAAAAAAAGGAAGTTGTTAATGCCAACCTTAAACTCAGTCATGAGGGAAGAGACCTCTATGTAATAACTTTGTTAGTAGGATGTGGTTTGTTTGTTTATGTGCATTAATTTTTTGTGCATGTACTTTTGTATGCATGTTTTTTTTTGAATCTAACAATATAGCATTCTTTAATATTTTTATTCTTTTAAGATGATTGGATTTTGTATATGTGTTTTTGAGCATGCAAATCCATCAATTTTATTTTGTTATTTTTTAATATGATTTTTATGTATGCCTATATTTGATATTCATAATTAATCAGTTTTTATTTTTATATTTTTTTAAGTGTGATTTTGAATGTTCACAGGAAATCAGTTAATGTGCTTTATGAATGCTCACCTTAAGTGTCAAATGGTGGATGGGTAAGCTTACAAATATGATGATGATGCAAGAGTATCGAATGAGATTAATGCAGAAATTTTGTTGATGGCATGTATACACAACACAAATTCATCCATACCCTTTTCTTTTACCTGTAGATCAGTTAACTCAACAAGGATAGATAAATGAGTTATAATAAAAATTCAAGCTTTAAGTGAAATTTTTGAAATCAAGTTCATAAAGAACGAACTCATTGATGTATGTGGTAAAGCTCACCATCTAAAGTTGTGGTAGAGGCTAAAATTATGTTAGATCTTAGGATACTATACACTCCTTGCATGGTGATCAATAAGTCTTCAAGCTTATTGTTGATGTCAACCTTACCCATGCTAGGCACAAGCCATGATTAATAGTTTTGATTCCACAAATTTTTTTTAAACTTCATAGTTTCTATATAATTTAAAAATTATTTCAATGGTGTAAAGGACCCAAAGATTAATTAATCAACAAAACCATTTACATGCATGCCCCATATCTTCCATGTAACCTTGTCTATGTCATGGATATCAAGTAAACCACTATGTCATCCCAAATGACAAAGTTGATTTGAATGGTAGTTCCAATTGGAACACACATAGTATGCCTACATACAAGATTTATCAAACTACTTCCATCATCATGGAAAAATTAGTGGGGCTTATCCTTTCAAGCATCTTTGTATTACTTCATGTCCTTGGATGATTATCATTCTAATAATTTTCTAGGCCGTGTGAAATATATTGTTCAATAGGTATATTGCATGTCATATCATGCTCTCATATCCCACTAGAAAAATTAATTTGATGATTAGATCAATTGATATAAGAGTAGGATTTGCAAGTAAAAGCTTACAAGTTTAAACTTAGAGAGTTTTAGTAAAATAAAATATATTATAGGTTAAGTTTCAATTATCGACACAAGTGAACTCGGAAAGAGCTCATGCACCTAACTTCATATTATTGTGACATGGCTGAAATCATGATAATGATAATGATGTAGTTCTTTAAAAATTTCCATGTTTCTTTTGAAATGAACAGAGTACTGGTGGTGCTAGTTACCTTGGCCAACATCCTTGGAAGAACACAGAACCTTAATCTTCCTCTTACTGTAAACTATAAACATTAAATCAGTCTTGCCAATATTGCAAGTGTAGGATCATTAATAAACCATAAACATGAATATGAAATTGGTTGTTACTCAATTTGCTTTATACATCTGTGGTGGTGCTCGGGTGTTACAAGGTAGTAACCCCCAGGTGGTGGAGAATATGGAGGTGGAAGGAGTTATGAAGGTGTTGGATGGTGGCCATTCATAGAAGGCATTTCAGACCATTGGTGAGTGGTGGTGGTTATGACATAGTGGCAAGCATTACGAGAGTGCTAGTAAATTTGATGGTAGCAAGCCACTATAAAGGTTGAGTGCCATCGGCTATGAATGGGGGGGGGGGGGGGGGGGGGGGTGTGTTTGGAGGGCTCCGAAATCCATTGGATCTAGGACTAACCAGGAAACCAGAGGTGGTTTCTTTTTCTTTTAGCCTACAATGGGTAACCCTCTATCCCTCTCAAGGAATAGGTAGATAGCATAGTAGTGGTTGATGAGCAGGTGCGTGACCCACTGTAGTAGACTGCATAGCGCGCATGGCAATGGGCAGCAGGTGTGCCCCACATGAACAACATGTGGTAGGTGGCGGTTGCCCATCGCTATCTATTAGAAGCGCATCAATGCATAGACTTTGACAGCATCTATTGGTAATGAAAAATGACAGGTGCGGGAGCACGTGAGCATGACACACATGGTAGAGTGAATGATGATGATCATTGGCTAGCCTCCCCTCACTCTGGTAGGGCATGTGATGCGAATAGGGCATTTTCAGAAGCTCTCTTCCTCTCTCTCCATTCTCCATGCTCCATTTGTGTGCTATAGATGATGGTTAGCAGAGCGTAGGTAGCAACATCAGTAGTTGATAGACAATCTACATTGCTACTATTGTGGGTTTGTAGCAATGTAGATTGCATGATGCACGTACATGGGGCACGAGATGTGCAATTTTTCTCTTTAGCAGACTAGGCATACGACATGTTGGCAGGTGCATGACACTCACTGTGGCTACCTTTGATTAGGGCATAATGACAAGTGGTGTTTGCAGTTGTGATAGACATTGAGGTCAACTTCTCTCTCTAATTGGGTCAGCTAGGGAAACTAGCAGGCAGTAGTTTCCTTCTTTTTTTTTGGGGCTGTGGTAGGTAGCTTTTTCTCTCTTCCTAAATGATGGTGGGTACTCTTTCTCTCGTCTTCTCCTCACTCCCTCTCTCTCTCTACAATGGTAGCACATTCCCACAGTGAGCTTGATCTCCCTGCTCTCTCTCTATAGTAGTGGCATTGTAGGTGGTGTGCGTATAGCTAGCAGTCAGGAGTGACAATTGAGATGGGTAGTTAGTGGGCACCACCAATAATGACATACTGACAAAAATAGTGGTGGACTAGGAAAAATTTATTCTTTTTTACTTATTGTATTCTTGAATTTTAAGATAGTCACTCAATTTAAATTTTGATTTCTTTTAGTTTGGCTTACTATTTTAAAACATCACATGGTCCTTTCCAGCTAAGACTATTCTTGGGTTTTTATACTCATACAAGAGGCACCCTAGGAAATAGTCTCCTTAAACGAGGAGTTTTTACCTAGGTGTTGGTGCATCCAAGATTTACACATCAACACTTTTTTGGTGCTAGAAGGAGGACCATTTTTCTAGACTTTGTTTTCCCATATTAGTTTTTCTTGTCATTTTTCTTATTCTTGACTTCTTTCCCAATCCTATGTCAATTTTTTTTAAATATTTGTTCTCAGCCCTTGTTTTGGGAAAATCTTTTGCTTTATTTTCTAAGAATTTTTGAGCCCTTTTATTTTTTGATCTTAAAAGTTTGCCTCTTGAAAATTTTTGAGTCTCATCACCCATTTTTAATCCTTATTTTTTTTTAAAAAAACCCTCATTTCCTAGTCCCATTTTCAAATTTGTGTTTTGGTGGTTGATGAGTGGCAAGGTACCCCTACACTCAACCATACAAATACGAGCATTTCATGCATGATTCGGTTGAACTCCAAGGACCAAGTGCTTATGCGCCTTAATGGAACACTCAGGGTTAATCAATCGTTGTCTTCCCAAACTTACTTGTATTGTGATGGTTGTATGGTTAAGTAAGCTTGAGGTATATGATTTTTATAGCTTTTTTATTTTTTATGTCTTCCACTAATAAAGGAGAGGGAGAGAGAACTAAGTGGCTAACTTACATTAACTATTCATCAACTAGTTTCTAAATGTTCCTAACACCAGTATCCATTCCCACTTGTCGTACACATCCTGAACTAGTGCAACGCTGCTAGGATTACCAAATGCTAATCGTTACTGGGTTACCAAGCGCTACACGCATGCTCGAAGTGGTCGTACTGAGTGTATTTAACTAAGGGCGTTGAACATTGAGAGAGATATTAATTAACTAGGAAAGCGTTAAATAATCATTAATTACTAATTAGGTTAATCTATATGCTATAAGGTTTATCATAAAGTTCATCTTTATTGTAGTACACAAAATTGTGCTCAGGTAAAAATTGCTTGAATAAAGATCCATTCACTCTATGACTCCTATTGCGGGCACACAGAAATAATTCTAACTATGGAATGACTAAACTACAAGAATCTAGCTAAGGGTCTAATTCTAACATTTTGGAACCAAGGGTGCCATATCTTATTTATAGAAGATGAGACAGGATGTGATATCACTTATGCGATATTGCGTGGTGGTTGTGATATCGCGTATGTGATATCGTGGTTCATCATACCCCCATGACTAAATGAAAAATCATCCTCGAGTTCCTTACAAAATATTGGGAAGGTATGGGATTATTAACTTGAATGAAAACTAATGGTGAATGGGATGACATGTGAACGGATCAACATTGTAATACATGGCAACATTAGTGTTCATGACTATAAGAGTGAACACTATACACAATTGACATCCAACCTTATTTGGCATCTAAGAGAGAAGAGAGAGAGAAAGAAAAGGAGAAGACGTATTGGTGCTGATGCCAAGATTGTGCCTTCCATTGTTCATCCATAACCACGTTGTTTCTTGCAGAACCATTCCATTAGTAATCCATCCTGAGTGTTTCCTCCAGGTCCAATCCATTGTTGTATGATTTCCATCTGCACACACAACACAGTCACATATGAGCAAGGGTAAGTAAATCACAATATAGTTGATACCTTGCCTTAGTGTAAGGTCCATTGGTTGAGTTGTGATATGGACAATACAAATTCTAGAGATATAACACTGGTGACTACCCAAGGTGCAAGGGTTAGGAAAAATTGAAAAAATTGGACCAGGGCCCCCATGACTAAGAGCGATCCTTTGGTAGCGATAGAATGGAAAAAGATAAGGAATAAGAAAGATGGAGAAAAAGAAACAACGACAACACCGATAAAATGGATGATAGATATGGGAATGAAACAAAAAAAAATGTTGATTGCAGAAATGTTTAAGTGAAAGAAGTTAACTGATGCAAAAAATAGGAATGCTAGTGGATCCTCCCCAAAGCAGGCTCATGCCCTTTATGCCTTGACAAACCCACATTCAAAGAGTTCGTAGGCTTTGGAAATGTCTTTTGGAAGCAAGAGTTAAAGTCTTAACCACAAGAATTTACCAAAGAGAAAACAATGCATCAATCAAAATATAGACTACTGATACAACCGACAATGAAGTGGGAAATGGAGAAAGAATGATGGGGAGAAGAGAATGGAATGGAGTCCCAAGAACAAGGTGGTGTATAGCCCCTTGTGTATTTATGGTTAATTTGATTGAGTAGATCTCATTCCAAATCCAGCCTCAAACAATCCACATCCAGTGACTTCGTATTAATACACTTGGCCAATCCATAATAACAAGAATGCTTCTGCCAAAGAGGCACCACAATTCCGAGGAAAGTGAGAAAGGGAGAAGTAGGAAGCAAGAAAGGGCCTTATTTAGAGGGAACATATTTTTTTAGTTCCATAACCAGTGCTTGTAGCCTAGATGATTATTTTTTCTAAGGGGTGTGCTTTGAATTCTCATTTTTTTTTTGCTTTTGCGTGAGAACCACACCATGCAAAGACTTATTTTTATTGGCTCAGCTTCTCGATAATGGAGCAATGTCGAAATGGTTAGGAAAACTCAAGAAGAAAACATCCAAGCACCCAAGAGAATAGCCAGAAAAAATGCATCAAATCCCTTTGAAGCCACACCCTTTTCAGTCCTTGAGTCCTTCCTTAGTTTGAGAAATTCCCAATCACTAATTCATTAATAGTTTTATTATTAAAGAAGGGGACTGTACAGTTCCAAGCTAAGAGAGACCATAGAAATTCATGGATGAATGGATGACATTGAATCATTACCTATTATATCAAAAGAAACATACCTTAGTATCCACATTATAACTCAAAGGTAAAAACCAAACATTAGCAATCAATAAAATATAGTTCATACCATCATCAGGAGCACTTATTAGGTGACAAATTTAATAAAACAAAAACAACAAACAAAGATAAAAAATAAAATAAAAATAAAGAAAAAATAAAACAACAGAAAAGAAAGAAAAAACAAATAGTCACACAAAGAAATGAGAAAGTATAAATGATATTGCAAAATAAAAACAAGAAAAATTAAAGAAATTTGCAAAAAAAAAATGTGTAAAAAAAAAACTTAAAAAAGAATTGAGGGCCTCAAATGGTTAGCAAAGGTGGCTGTCTCCCCCATGACTGAGTTGGAAGAAGGAGATCTAAAATAGTGAGTAGGGTTGTCCCTTCTCAGAGGTATTATGTGCATTGACCGTTCTAAAGTCATGGAAGGGTTTGGTCTATTGCACATTAACTAACAATCTCTTATCAGGGCTCTCAAGTTTGTATATGGTCATGGCCCCTGAAGGAAAGGTTGCATAAATAATGTAAGGTCCTTCCCACAGTGTTTGAAATTTTGTGCGTTGTGGCACATGTGTGGGGTTCCAGTAGAGAACTTTATCTCCTGGTTGATACTTAATCTTTCGAATCTTCAAGTCATGATGTTGCTTGTTATATGCCTTNAGTTTCCAGGTGGAGTGGTATGCCCAAAGAGCATCATTCAGTTTAGTGCTCCAATCTCGCGTATATTTGCTAATTGTCCTAGTTAATATTTTAGTGATCTCCCTGTTGGTGACCTTAGCTTGTCCGTTAGCTTGGGGGTGATAAGGTGTACTCAATTTATGTTCAACCGCTAAGCATTGCATTAAGTTCTAAAAAGGTGCACTTGTGAAGTGAGTTCCATTATCTGAAATAAGTGCAAGTGGCATGCCAAACCTATTTACAATTTGTTGTTGCATAAATCGTGTAGCTATAGATGATGTGCAGTCTTTAATAGCAGCTGGTTCAGCCCATTTTGTTAGATAGTCTATGGTAACTACAATGTAAGATTTTCCATTGGACATTGGTGTAATGGGCCCCATAAAGTCTATTGCCCAAATGTCGAAGGGTTCTAACGGTTGAATCCATTGTTGCAGACCCTCCATTTTAGCAATCATTCCCCCATCATGTTGATAGTGCTCACAAGATTGGACAAATTGACGGGCATCTCAAAATTATGTTGGCCAGTAATATCCTGCAAGCAAGATCTTAATAGCTATTTATCTCCTCGCATAGTGACCCCCACAAGGGCCCTCATGAGCATCTTGGAGAACTCCCAGTTGGTCTACCTTGGGCACGCACCATCGAACCAAGCCATCAGGACACACTTTGTAAAGTTTTCCATTGATCTCCATGAAGTACTTGGCTCTGTGAAGAAATTGTTGTTTCTTCCTAAAGTCCAGCTCCTGTGGTGTTTGTTGAGTAAGGAGATAGGTGAGAATGCTACTATACCAGTTTGTTTCCATGGGTAGTTGGTTATTCACTATACCAGCAAAGAGGGCTTCATCAAGAAAATGATTAGACATTACATATTCATCCTCTTTGCTATCCCAGTGCAACCGAGATAAATGATCTGCAACTACATTCTCGGTGCCTTTTTGATCGATCATCGTTAGATCAAACTCCTATAGAATTACCAGCCATCGTATAATATGAGGGCTAACCTTTGGTTTGTTCATGAGGAACCAAATTGCACTATGATTTGTGTGGATGAACACTTTGTAACCTAACACATAGTACCTAAACTTATCCAGTGCAAACACTACAATCATTAATTCTTTCTATGTAGTTGTGTAGTTAAGTTGTGCACCAGCAATACTTCTACTTGCATAGTGGATGTAGTAAGGGCATTTTTGGTCATCTAACTATGTAAGTACAACACCTAAGGCATAATTGGACACGTTAGTCATGATGTGGGATGGTCTGGACCAATCAGGAGCTTGTAGAATGAGAGTTTCTACTAGCTTTTTTTTAGGGTTTGGAATGCTCATTCACATTCCCTGGTCCACTCAAAAGGTATGTCCTTCTTTGTTAGCTCTACCAATGGTTTGGAAATCTTGGAGAAGTTCTCAATGAATCTCCTGTAGTAGCCAGTGTGTCCAAGGAATGACCAAATGTCTTTGACAATTTTTGGTTGATGGGTGATTCCTTGGATAACCCTAATTTTATCTGGATCTACCTCTATTCCTACATGTGAAACCTTATGTCCAAGTACTATGCCTTATTGGACCATTAAATGGCTTTTCTGCTAGTTGAGCCTTAGATTGATTTCTATGCATCTTTTCAGCACTTACTCTAATTGGTCCAAGGCTTGATCAAAACTTGTTCAATAGGTGGAGAAGTCGTTCATGAAGACTTCCACTCTATTCCCTATCTGCTATTGGAATATGCTTAGAATTAGGTGTTGAAATGTGGTAGGAGCATTACACAAGCCAAATGACATTTGTTTATATGCAAATGTTCCCCAAGGACTAGTGAATGTTGTCTTGGCTTGGTCTTTTGGGGCTATCTGTATTTGGTTGTATTCGCTATAGCCATCCAGAAAACTGTAATAGCGATGTCCTACTATGGTGTCTAAGACTTGGTCAACGAATGGCAACGGAAAGTTATCCTTAAATGTTGCCATGTTCAGCAGCCTAAAATCTATGCACAACCTTTATTTTTCTCCCTTTTTAGGCATGATTACCAGAGGGCTAACCCATTCGATATCAACAATGGGATATATGAACCCAGCCTTAAGAAGCTATTCTATTTCTTCTTTTACTACTTGCTTAAATTTTGGGTTCAATCGCCTCTGCGGTTGTTTTCAAGGTTTCATGGAGGGGTAAGTGTAAATCCTATGCTGGCATATCCTAGGATCTATTCTAGTTAATTCGAGATATGACCAGGAAAAGGCTTTTGACCACTTGTTTATTACTTTCAATAATCTTCCTTTTTGTTTGGAAGCAAGTCTTGCATTGATGATTACCAGTTTTTCATTTTCAAGAATCATATATTTCAAACTGGTGGGCAATGGTTTCAATTCTAGGGAATCTTTTTTGAATTTTTCAAGAATTTCCAACTTCCCCTAGTTGATGCTTTCAAGGTTAAGGCTTGGAAGTTGGTAGCGGACTTGCTCTAGTGCATCTATGCTTTTGATGTAAGTGCAAGCTATTCCGTCAGTTAGTTCCATGCACATTAGTGAGTTGCTCTCTTGATCAGCTATCCACCACTGGGTGTCTTCTTGTCATGTGGCTACTGCATACATGCACTTTTGTATGTTAGTGTTTTGTGCACACCGATTGCATGCAAGCAATGCTAAACTTTGCATAACCGATGATCTCTGCATGCAATTGCTTCCTATATCACTGTATGTGATGCATGGAACCTTCTTCTTCTCGATATTTCCAAAAGTCTTCTCCTTAGATATTTTCAAGGAAAGATCACGGATTCCTAGGTGTGCATCTATAGTACTTAGCCATGCCCTTTCCATTATTATTGGGAAGTCCCCTTTACCGTTATTCACTTGTATCACTAGAAAATCAGCTGGGTACGGCCACCCACACACAGTGGTGATGATGTCCTCCACCAATCCCAAGGGAATAGTGATGGACTAGTCGGCCAGCTCTAGGCAAATATTACTCTTCTTTAATGGAGGTAGGTTCCAGGCTTTGTACATTTCTTGCGATATTAAGCTGACTCCAGAGCCTAAATCCAGAAGAGCTTTGCATGGCTCATGCCCAGCGATTTGGAGATAGATTAGAGGGCTTCCAAGATTAGAGAATTTCTTGGGAAGGTGGCCAACCTTGATCCAGTTAGTAACGACATGTGTTAACACAACCATATGTGTTGATCTCGGTGTTTGGTTCAAAGGTAGCTTTGAAGCTTTATTTGATGGAGAGGCATTTTGAGGTTCAATCGCTTGTGGTTGTAAGGGCTTGGTTGGACTATTCGTTTTGAAGAAAGGTCTTTTCTTGATATGGTGGTCAGAACCAATAGTGGGTTGAGGATTTATAGCCCTTGTGGCATTACGTTTCTACGGTTGAGTAGGGAGTTCCCCTTGCATTGTTGGAGCAGGTGATAATGGAGCTATTGGTGTGAGAGCTGCACATGGATTTGAAGGATGGTATATTTATGGGTTATCTTCCCTAGGAGAAGGAGTTCCATGATACTCATGGGCTTGGTAGTGATGTTGTGGTGTAACGTGACTAACAGAGTCACATGGTGAGATTGGATGCTGCAAGTAGTAGCCATATGGGTCAGATTGCTGGTATGGGTATTATTGCCTTGGTGGTGGCATCCCCCATGACTGTGGGTATTGCCACTATTGATGTTGATCAATGGGTTGTGGTGGAGTTCCACTTGGATAATATGTTGAAGGTTGGTGGAACTGCCTTGGGTTACCTTGGGGATAAGGTAACCGTCGGGGTGCTTGCCGTTTATTTAGTCGTGGGTTGAGTGCATACACCCCAGACTCTTATAGATGTGAGATCACTGGGCAACATCCCTTAGGATGGTCGTATTGGCATATCTTGCATCCACTATCATTTTCCATGTCTGAATCTACAACCTCTTCTGTGATGGCCATGTTCCCATTACCCTTGTTATCTGCATTTTCCACTTTTCTCTTTTTCTTTTTTTCGCATTCACTACCTCACTCCCTAGACTCCTCTATAATTTTAAGAACAGTTTCAAACCTACCATCTAGGTAGTCGCACATTTGGTCTACCTTTGCCGATACTTTTGATGTTAACTTTTGGAGAGGCAAAGTTTTCTTATTCACCATCTCTTTGACTGGTGACTCTTCTTCCTCCTCACAAAATCTCACTCCCCTTTTTCGGAGGGAAGGATCTCGGTTGTATTCTTCCGCACTTTCTCTCTTTTGTAGCTCACCTTCTTCTTTGGCAACTTGCTCTAGTAGTCTATGAATTTGATGAGACCTAAGCTCCTATAACCTTTTTTGGGCATACATCCCAAGGGTTCTTCTTTTTTCATGCCTAAGTCCATCCACGAGATGGCGTAGTTGATCCTGCTGCGAATAACCATGGCTAGGGCAACGATGTAACAGTGCATAATAGCGGCCCATGGTAGCATCCAAGGGTTCATGATTTCCTTGATTTCATTCTTGGATTTGCTTCCATAGGTTAGACACTTAGGAGTACATTTGGTACTTATCATTGAATAGTTCTAACATTGTACTCCACCTCCAAATGGATTCTGGTTCTAAGGACCGGTACCAGCTTTCAGCTTCTTTCACTAGTATCCTTGGGAAAAACTTCAATTTTTGCCATTTTTTTCTATGTTTTACAAGGCACATGCATCATGGAATGCTTGTAAATTATTTTGAGGATCAGCGTTGTATCCCCCTTCAAATCATGGGATGTTGTTCATGTCTAACCTCTTGATACTACTATCCTTTTGGTGCCTTATTGGAACCCTTATGACCTTTGTTATATCTAGCATGCTTCTAGTTTTGAGTAGGGGTTCTTCATGATCGTTTCATTCATAGAATCTATGGTGTCTACGCGGTTTCCTACTCTCCCTTCTTCTATGTCTTGATTCTTTAGAGTGCCTTCATCCATGTTCTCAACTGTCTTGTCGATGACTATCACGTCGTTTCCCCTTATCCTCACAATTGGTTTCCCTATGATTGTGTCCAGACACTAAAGGAGAGGGTGAAGATGATGATGAAGGTGAAGAAGAAGGAGAACCATTGCCATGATGGTATTTTCTACCTTCTCTTCAGTGGTCTCGGTCTCAATCATGATCACGATAAGAATGTTCATCCTTATCGTGTGTTCGTGTTCCTTCATTGAACACTTCATGTTCATGGGTATTAGAACTAGGGTTGTGAATAATGGAGTGGAGGTTATGATATACTACCTCTTGACTAATGTTAGGAGGAGGAACAAAATTTTGTGGGGAGACTATTAAAGCAGGTTCACCATCCTCAATTTTTCTCAAAATATGCAGAGCGTCATGGGGCCATTTACCCTTCAAAGATGTATGGTATCTCTCTTGTCGCAAGTCCCTTTGATGTTGTGCTTCTGTGGGATGATAGTCTCTTAATTCATGATCGCATGCAACGTATTTTGCATATAAAAGTGGCATGCCTATTCATGTGAGAGCACAAAGGAGCATGTTGGGAATTGATCGGTCTAGAGGCAACACTATGTTACCCTCCAAGTCTCTCCAACGCAGTTGTTCTTCTTGGTGGAGAATAAACGTGAAATCAGGTACATACTGATTGGGATGAGTATATACCACACAAAATTGTTAAGGAACTGGCAGATCCTGGTTATGTTTATTATGCCACCGACTGCCTCTTGTGTTAGTCCTAGGCGATGAAGTGCTCTTATGTGAAGAAGAAGACATCTTATCTTGTTCAGTGTGTAATGTACTGTTGTCTCATATTTCTTTGATTAACCCCAAGGTTCGTTCTAACGTTCCAATGATATGAATGATTTCCTATGTTCTACGTAGCGCACAAACAACTAAGTCCTCGACAATGGCGCCAATGATGAGTGGCAAGGTACCCCTAAACTTAACCATACGAATATGAGTGTTTCACGCATGATCTGGTTGAACTCCAAGGACCAAGTGCTTATGCATCTTAATGGAACACTCAAGGTTAATTAATCGTTGTCTTCCCAAACTTACTTGTATTGTCATGGTTGTATGGTTAAGTAAGCTTGAGGTATATGATTTTTATAGCTTTTGTATTTTTTATGTCTTCTGCTAATAAAGGAGAGGGAGAGAAAACTAAGTGGCTAACTTACATTAACTATTCATTAACTAGTTTCTAAATTTTTCTAACACCAGTATCCATTCCCACTTGCCATACACATTCTGAACTAGTGCAACGCTGTTAGGATTACCAAACGCTAATCATTACTGGGTTACCAAGTGCTACACGCATGCTCGAAGCGGTCATACTGACTGTATTTAACTAAGGGGGTTGAAGGTTGAGAGAGATATTAATTAACTAGGAAAGTGTTAAAAAATCATTAATTACTAGTTAGCTTAATCTGTATGCTGCAAGGTTTATCATAAAGTTCATCTTTAGTGCCGTACACAAAATTGTGCTTAGGTACAAATTGCTCAAATAAAGATCCGTTCACTCTATGACTCCTACTGTGGGCACACAGAAATAATTCTAACTCTAGGATGACTAAATTACAAGAATCTGGCTAAGGGTCTAATTCTAACTGTTTGGAACCAAGGGTGCCACCTCTTATTTATAGAAGATGAGACATGATGCGATATCGTGTATGCAATATCGCGTGGTGGCTGTGATATCACGTACGCGATATCGCGGTTCATCAGCGGTCCTTACCTAAGTCCTAACTTTGGTAAGGTGGTTTTTTTAATCATTTAGTTTTAAATTTATTTTTTTGAAATTTTGCATTTCACTGTTTTCCTTTTAAATTTTATAAATATTGCAATTTCATGCATTTATTTTTCTTTTAAATTTTTTTAAATAGCATATTTTAGTTTTTTTTGTCAAAAAAATATATTATTACAATATTTCTGTTCTTTTTACTTAATTTTATAGCTTTATTTTAGCATTTATATTTAATAAATTTTCATTTTATGAGTGAACCCTCCTAATAAGAATTACTTACCTCTACCCCTAACCAACTAGCTACCCATTACTTTACATTAAGGAAATGACAAGCTTCATGTTTTCCAAGTTCTATTCCTAGGAGAAATCAGACTAGGATGGTAGCTAATCAACCCCAAGCTCCCTTGGTGTGTAACCCCTTTAATTTCACTAACTATCATGACATCCCAAAATTCCTCTAGAACATAAACTTATTCTTCGATCCCACAACCCCTACTAGTAATTCCTGCCAACACATACAATGTTTCAAAACCTTATTAGAGATCCATAACATCGTACAAAATGACGTAGCATGTAGATTATTTGTGACAACTTTTGGGAGCAAAGCCACCGAATGGTTTTTGATGCTCCCTAATGCCTCCATCGGCTCATGGAAAGACTTCAAAAATAATTTTTTTCTCCAATTTTACAAGTTCACTAGTCTAGCCATAGCATCAAGCAACTTTACAAGCTCTAGGAAAATTCATGGGGAAAATGTCTATGACTATAACTTATGATTTCTTTATCAACTTACCTATGTGCCAAATGAGATGCATTTGCAACTTATCCATCATTGATCCATTCTTTTCCTATGCCATTAAATCTGATCCCAACATAACAAAAATACATAGAGTGATGGCTAAATTCATGGAGTTAGAAAAAATTACCCTTATGAACAACATCCAAATCCAATTTGGGATGATGAGCGTTAGTAATCCCATGCAATCTAACCCTATAACCCTACCAACTTTCCCAATGACCAACACTATGTTCCAAACTCCTCCCCATTTTCAAATGACTCAACCTTCAAATAATTACTTTCAAGGCCCTACATCTTCATTTCTACCATCCAACATTGGTTTTAATGATGACCAATCGAAGGCCTTAATTCAATCCATCATAAACCCAAATGAGGTATCTAATCCCATTGAACCCCTAACTCAAACTCAATACTAGATGATCCAAATATTAAATTCACTACAAAAACTTTCAAATGAAGTAGTTGAATTAAAGTAGAACAACAACACCAGTCCTGTACAATCGAAAAAGCCAAGTTCATCAGTCAATGATGATTATTATTGTGATAACACAAGGCAACATTCTAAGAGGACTTGCCATCAATTCTTGGCATTATATGGTGACAATGCCTAGAGTCAAAAAAATGGAATACCCCTTGTTATGGTCCTTAATGTACCTCATGAAATAGAAAATGAAGAGGTTTCCTCATTAGAACAAGTTATGGTAAGCGACCCCAACCCACATAACACTCGCTACCATAGACTTAGTGACATTGTGAACACCACACCACAATAGAGTAGGAATGATCCTTATACACCCCGAAACAGAAGATTTCCTAGTTAAAATAATACAAACAACCAAATTTGGCCATCTCAAGTAAATGCCAAGCTCCCTTTTCTACTTAGGAGAGCCCCACCTCAATAGGAAGCCAAAGACATACATAAGACTTATGATTTGGTTAATGATTTAAAAAGAGTGAAAGTAAACATTTCAATGTATGATCTTCTACACTTTAATGAAATGATAGAGGTGATTCAAAAGATATTTCATACACCTAAAACTAAAAAAGAAAAATCTCCAACCCCCAAAAGGAAAGTTCACTTCATAGAAAGTCCTAACACATTATTAGTATAGAATGCAAACAATTCCATGTCAAGCAAGAAATATCAACCTCCTTTCCTAAAAAATATGATTATTTTAGAAAAGAATGTCCATAATTGTTTGATGGATTTTGGTGCAACTATTAGTGTCATGCCTCTTGAGGTATGTAAGGCTTTAGGAGCACAAATGATACCACAAATGAAAAGTGTGATTCAACTCGATGGATCCAATGTACATGTAGTGGGGTCATTGAAAGGAGTGAAGGTGAAACTTAAAAAATATCATACATTTACATGTTACACGAATATCCTAGTAGTTGACATGTCACCCACTTATGGTGTGCTCTTATCTAGGACTTTTGGAAACAAGTTTGATGGCTTCTTTCGGTCAAATTTCTCAGAACTGTTAATCCTTATCAAAGAAAAATTTGAATATATGACTATACCTAGAGAACCCTTTTATAATCAAGTGTTAACAACTTTTGATCAACAAAGTAAATCTCTAGGAAATCAAAATACCAACATTTTTGTTGGAGTGGTTGAGTTAGGACTTGGCAAATATTTGATGAATGATGATATGGGTAAAACTCTAGGCATAAACCCTTTTGCATACATGTATTCTACCCAATATTATTAAGCTTTTAGGGAGTGTGAAATGGTGTATGAAGATACTTTGCCATACCACCAACATGATGGAAGAACTTTTCTTTTCGGTGACCCACCACCATTTGGAAATGATAAGGACATAAGTGAGATTCTAACCAATGAAATACTAGAAGATGAGCCGAATTTTGATGATGATCATTGTTACCTTGATTAGAGGACTGATTTTTCAAATTTCATGAACTTAAACACTTGGATACTAAGAGTGGATGGTGCCTCCTCCAAGAAAGGATGTGAAGTAGAAACAATGTTTATACCTCATGGCAAAGCTCCTATCCTTAAAGCCATCAATTTCAAACAACTTATGACTAACAACATGGTTGAATATGAAGCACTTATACATTGGATCAAGCTAGCTCAATAGTATGACTTATCCAAGCTTGAAATCTATAATGACTCCCAACTAATAGTAAACCAAGTCAATTGGACCTTTGACAATAAAGAGGTTACCATGAAAGCATATAAAGCTTATATTTTTGAACTTTTTAAAAAGTTTAAACACGTGACCATTAAACATGTATCAAGAGAGGAAAATTATGTTCTTGATGTACTAGCCCAAATGGCCATCACTTTGGATGTCTCGTTCAAACATAATACTTGGGATTTAGAAATTATTATTGAAAAGGTAAAATCCTACTCTATCCTTGATAATGTATTTTCTTTTCAAGTGTTTGATGATGACGACCATGTTTGTAAATTTCTATATTCTAAAGGAGAATTTAGTGATCAAGGAGATATATCAAAGGATGTTGTGTTCTTAAAAAAAATATCTCCTGAAGTAGTAGTTAGGGTAGCATTATTTGATGACTTGCACACCAAGACTATAGACTTATCTAACAATACTATTTGGCAATGTTAGCTGAGACTGAAACAATTCAGGTTAAAAAAAAAGGAAGATAATACCTTGTTAAAATAGGAGTTTGTTTACATTAAGATGAAAGAAAAAGTTTGGTTGAATTACTACATGAGTTTAATGATGTTCTAGCTTGGACTTACGAAGACCTTAAAACTTTCAATCCATTAGTGATGACACATACAATTCTCATTAGGCTAGAAACAAAACCATTTAGGCAAAAACTTAGACTTGTAAATCAAAAGATTGAAGTCCTCATGAAAGTAGAAATTGACAAGCTCCTAGAATCAAAAATTATGTACCCAGTGAGACACTCTAGCTGGATATCAAACTTAGTGCCCGTTAGGAAATGTACTAGTGAATTAAAGTTATGTATTGATTTTCATAATCTTAATACTTCTTACATTAAGAATAATTATCCACTCTACCTTATGGAGGAACTATTGCAAATTGTGAATGGTGCTCAAATGTATTCCTTTTTGGATGGGTATTCAGGATATAACCAAATTTTAATAAATAAGAAAGACCAATACAAAATAGCTTTCATGACAAGATGGGGAACTTTTCAATTTTCTAAAATGACCTTTGGCCCCATAAATGTTGGCTCTACCTTTCAAAGAGCTATGGAAAAAAATTTTGAGGGGATAATTAGAAAGTGCATTATTATATACCTAGATGACTTAATCGTTTTCTCCAAAGATTGAGGTACGAACCTTAGAGACCTTAGGAACATTTTTATAAGATGTAGATGATTTGGCATTACCTCGAATGCAAAGAAATCCATATTTAGAGTTCAAAGTGGTAAATTTGTAGGTCATATAGTGACTAAGGAAGGAATTGCAATTAATCTTGAGAGGGTGAACGCAATTTTAGAAGTACCTTACCCTTTATCCAAGATTGATCTAAGGGCTTTCTTTGGAAAAAATAACTTCGTCAAATGATTTATCCTTGTCTATGCTGAATTAGTTAGATCATTGAATGAAATGCTTAGGAAAGATAGTAATCTTCACTAGATAGATGAAAGAAAGAATGCTTTCCTTACTATTAAAGAGGCCATTATAGATGCCCCTATCCTGGCTTCTCCTTGGTATGAAAATGACTTCCACTTATATGCTTTTTCTAGTGATGTTATTGTTGTTGCTATCTTGACCCATGACATAGTAGATCAAGGTGAGAAACCCATAGCATTCATGTCTACACCTTTAAGGAATGAAGAATTAAAATACTCACTCGTACAAAAGCAATTGTTTATTGTAATAAAATCCTTAAAGAAATTTCGCTACTACTTATTAAACGTAAAGGTTTTTGTCATTGTCCTTGACTGAGCCATCATTGATTTAGCTAAATTGCAGGATCCTAGTGAAAAATGCACTATATGGGTTATGAAGTTGTAGGAATATGATATTTAGTGGAAGGTGGCCAAGTTAGTTAGAGGGATTGGCCTTGCCAAGCTAATTGCCAAAGCCTCAACTTCAGAAAGTTGCAATGCACTCAAAGATAAAGAATCAATTCCTCCTCACATATTATCCATTAATGAGGAAAATGATATCCCATTTGCTCCTAATCGATTGTATGATCCATGGTATGGTGATATCAAATTTTATTTAGTCTTCCATCGTTCTCCCTTAGATTTACTTAGATATAAGAGAAAGCTTTTAATATCAAAATGTTTGAAATTCACTCTAATAAGTGATGAACTACTTAGAAAGAATTTCCAAGGAATATATCTTAAGTTCTTGGACCAAGAATAGGCTAACAATGCTCTAAAACAACTTCACGAGGAAGGACATATAGGATACTTTTTGTTAGTTCATAAAATTGTGGGGGCTGGTTATTATTAGCTTGCTATGATAAATGATGCTTACAACTCAATTAGAACTTGTGTCCAATGACAAATATGTAAGGGTAAAGACCCCAAGAGTTCAGCCCCTTTATAGCCTATAATAGAAATTAGACCATTTGCACAATGGGATCCTTTGTGTACTACCCTACACAAGTTTATCTTAACAACCATTAATTATTGCACATGTTGGTTAGAAGTGAAAGCAACTAAAACTACATCATCTCGTGAGGTCATTCGCTTCCTAGAGGATGATATAATCTTGAAGTATGGGTATCCTTATGCTTTAGCAGTCGACAACAGACTTGCCTTCATCTCCATAGAGTTTACAAATTGGGCTAGAGATCATAACATAATTATCCATGTTGTAACCAAATATTATCCATAGGGTAATGGTTTGGCTGAGTCCTCCAAAAAAATCATATTAGATGGAATTAAGAAAATAATAGCCCAAAACCCATGAACTTGGCACAAACAACTAAAATGGGTAGTTTGGGCAGATAGGGTTTGTTATAAAGAATTAATCAAGACTACACCATATGATCTAGTGTATGGACAAGAACCAATATTACCAATTAATTTACAAATTCATACATATCAGTTCTTTTTGGAAAATTTACCAACTGATGAGCATCTAATATCATGTACATGAGACATTTGGAATCTAGAGCTTAAAAGGGTCAACTCAATTGAAAATCTATGTAGTCATCAACAAATTGTCAAAAAATGATTTGATAAGAAATATGTGACTAAAGTATTTCAAGTAGGTAACTTGGTCCTTAAAAGAGATAGAGCATTTGGTTAGACCAGCCCTCCAACTAATTTTTATCCTATGTGGTCTAGTCTATTCCAAATTATAGATGTCGTTGGCCCCAATGTATACAAAATTGCTGATTTGCAAGGACAAAGGTTACATAAGAATTTTAATGCATTTCATATAAAGCATTTCTACTCAGGTGCCCCATGTGAACACCTGGTAGATCCTTAGTTGCATGTTTTCTTCCCCCTTCACCATGCATTTCATTTGTATATAGTTGCATTTGCATATTTTCTTTTATTTCCACCATCATTTTCTTAGCATATTAGTTTTGGTTTGAACTTTTTTATGTTTTTCATATGATTTTAATAATCATTATGGTTGTTTGAGTTACTAGGCATTGGATCATCATAACACCTTAGAAAATAATGTGAGTATAATGCTATATACATATATATATATATTACTATTACATGGAATCTTCTTTATATTTTATATTTCAATAACGTTATGATTCTTCCTAGTCTTTTCAAGGTTTTAGCTTTATTGGTTATGCTAGATTTTGGAGCATGGGATTTGTGCTACTTATCATGTAATCATCATGATCATGTGAGTGTAGGATATGTGATGTTGGAGATTGGTTAGCTTCAATCACTAGGTGATCTTGGAAAATCCCATTCTCTCAGGTGTAATGATCCATGGCTACCCTGTTGATGAATCATGGTTTGCCAGACCCCGATATTGGGTACATGATATTGCGGCTTGGATATGATATCGTATATGTGATATCATGATTCCTGTGTTAGCCTATAAATATATCACTCAGGTGAACAGTTAATAGTTTTGGAGTGAAGTTCTTTTCTTTCTAGTTCTTTTAGCAGTTTAGTTTTCAATTTTTAGTTTCTTTCTTTCAAGCTAGTTATTCCTAGTGCATGTCTGTAGTGTGACGTTTGTAATTACACCACACCTTTGTTTGAGTGTGATGTACTTGGACATGTGCATAACCAGCAATAAAGATCAAGATTACTTTCATTATTGTAGCATTCACTTAGATTAATTTTTTTTTGAATTATTTAATGTCTTCTTTAGTTAATAGTTTGATTTATTGTTATTTACTTTTCTTGTCATTAAGCAAAATGTGTACACCTTAATCACGAGCGTTTAAGTGCGAATATTTGGCATGCCCAGCAATAATACCATGAAGTCCAAGATGTTTACAGATGGTTAAGGATGGATACCATCGTCATAGGCTAATTTAGGTTTTTCTTCCATTATTAGTTAAATCAATTTATCTTTTCTATTATTGGGAGTAATGTAGAATTAGGACAACATCACATGGCTCACTTGAGACTAAACCATATGTGACAAAGCTACTACTAGTCCAAGTGAGAAGGTAGTGAACTATGATTAATGTATAACTATTTAGGTGCCACAACTAGTCCATCCGCGGAGTTCGAATAGATCATGCGTACACACTTATATTCATATGGTTGAGTGTAAGGGTACCTAGCCACTCATCATTGGCGCCATTGCCGAGGATGGTGCTAGTTATCTAGATTAGTTATATTACACAAGATTTCTGTAAAAGGGTATTAACAATATATCTTTTGAGAAGTATTCAAATAGACACCACAAATTGACAACAATGTCTCACTTAGAAATGATTATGAACCATATAGCACACCTATTCATTGGAGAACTAATGAAATATACAATGAAGAAGATTGGAGTGATCCACCTTATGAAGGGATTTTTCATGACCATGGCCATCCTAACGACACTCAAAGACTACATTCACCTAAGGTAGACAATCTTGAAGAAGATGATGTCAGTCCTAAACTAGGGGAGGCCTTAAGGTCTAAGACCTCCTTGGTACTTAGAAACGATAAACCAAGGGACCTTGAGGAACATTATAGAAGCCATGGCTATCCTACCAGTTCCTCCTTTTCATCTTCCTCCTCAACTTTAACATCTAGTTTTGATGAAGATGAATGTAGGTATAGAGATAGGGCTCCACAAAAGGGTCAGAATAAAAGAAAAAATTAAACCCATAGACACACTTAAGGTCATCAACATGAACACAAGCCCCATCATCGCCATCAATCAAATAGAGATTTTAATGATAACTTGTTTGATGATGATAAACCCTTGTTAGTTCCTAAAAGCTTAATGCACATCATAGAGGTTGTTAAGATAGCTCACAGGCATCATAAGAAGAGTTGACTACCTAAGCTTGACCTGAATAATATTTCAAAATTTGCAGGAGGCTATGATTTAGATCTACAACATCATTTAAAAGCCTTCCATGATGCTTGTGTGCTCAACAATGTGGACAGTAAATGATAAAAAATTAAGCTCTTTTCTAGGACACTAATAGATAAAGCTAAATTGTGGTATAAATCATTGGAACCAAATTCAATCAGACAATGGTTAACCATGTTAGAACTTTTCAATAAAAGATACCAGACCTATGCGCAAGTGTCTGCCTTGAGGAGACAAATCCAAAGATGTAAACAAGAAAAACAGGAATCCTTGGACATGGCCTTAGATAGACATTATGCCTTAATAAATAAATGTCTAGGTCATAGGTTCTCCGAGAAAGAGCAAGTACTCCACATTATAGATGGGCTTAGCAATGAAACAAGGGTGAACCTTGGAAAGTATGCTTGAGGATAACTATATAAGCTCCAAGTCCAGTAGGTTAAAGAACTAATAGAGTGTCTAGTGAAAGAAGAGAGAGAATTATCTAAATGGGAGAATGCCAAAGAATTTGAGTGGGACCCAAATCTAGAAACAACAAAGGTCTAGAACTACAAGGAAGAGGAAGCAACCAATTCTAAAAGGGTGATACAGTCCCAACCTTTGCCAAGATAGAAATCGATAGATGAAATTGAGGCAAAGAATAACAAGATGATCGTATGGGAAAATGAACAAAGTGTAAACTTAGAATACACTGTTAGGGAAAGGGTCATCCAAAATAAACCTAGCAATCAAAACAAATAGAGGGCATAGAAATCAGAAATAGTTAAGAACATTATTTAGCAACTAGGGAGAATGGCTAAGGGTAACGAGGCCAGAGGCTTAAGTACATATAATGAGGATGGATGTGATGTCTATTTATATGACCATCCAAAGGGCCATTGCCTAGTCTTGTCACGTCTATATGAGCATTGGGTAGGGAAGTTGCACCCAAAATTCATACAAAGGTATCAATTTAGGTGCATTCCTATTCCACAAGGTAATTATGGACAACCCCATAGCCCATTGTACTATCTTGAGGGGAGCTATTACTAGCCATAACACTTTGTTCCACCATAGTGGCAAAACTCATAGGTGTGGGGGAGGCCACCATCTAGCCAGCCACATCCTCCCTGTCTACCAAAACCAAATGCTACTATGTTCAACATCCTATTTCTCCAACTAGTTTTGAATCCTCTACCTCCAATTGTCATTATCACTCTCTCGAGTACCATCGACTTGTGTCTTCTCCTGAGGGATCACCACCTCATACTTCTCACACTTCTCCTTGCCCTTGATATTCTCATCCTTCACCTCCTTCTACACAGCCATCAGATGTATCAGACAGTTTTGCACCACCATGCTAACTAGTGGATGTAACTTGTGTTGCTGCTATTAATGAAAGTAGGTTCCCTACGCAACTTTGGAAGTGTCCCTTCTTTAGGCATGGTCATAGGAAGAAGAATCACCCTTCTAAACCTACTCCACCCTCTAAACCAACCCAAGGTCAACTTGGTGCCACACCTTCCTTAGCTCCATCAACAACCCCTGTCACTATACCCAGGCCTCCATCTCACACTCCAACATGCACATGATCTAGTGAATTCACCAATGTGAAGGAACACACAGATCCATGCATACTACCGTATAGTCAAGGGTGCCATAGTGGACCAGATTTCCTTCATAATGTAAACACATCATCTATCCTATCCCACTATGCTTTCTATAATTAGGTGTGTGACCAACAATTTCTCTACCCTCCCACCATACCAGCAATAGACACCTAGTGGCTGGGGCATGAAGGGTTCCTAATGTGTCATACATGCATGGATCCTATTCATCCACTTATTAATCCTAGCCATGACCAAATGTTTAGTCATGGGGGTCACTCCCCATTCTAATTTTCAATATTCTTATGTGTTATTTTATCTTTTCTATTTTATGATTTTTTGTCATTTCTCTATTTCTTTTACTTTTTCTAATTGTTGTTTTCAATTTTCCATTGTAATCTCGACCATGAATAAGTTGATCATGTTGAGGGATTGGTTATTTGGACATTGAGACCATGACATCCATCCACCTATTCCATTAATATGAGGTTTGTGCTCTAGTCATGATGGTAATATTTTTCATCATCATCCAACTATAAATAATTGATAATCATTGTGTTTGGAGAGATGAGTGAAGGACTAAGGTGGAATGACAAGGGTGTGACATCAAGGGTATTCGTAGATTCTCTTTGGCTACTTCCATATGTTCTATTGTGTTGCTGAGGTTGTAACTATATCCTTGTAGATCTAACAAAAAATGGGAGTAAGAGCAACTCAAAATGGCACTAAATAAGCTTCTATGGATCCCACTGAAAAGACATGTATTCATGCATGAAGGTAGGCAACTTCATAGAGCCATTAAAAAAAACAAATAATAATAATAATAATAAAAGTGTGTCACCATGATGCTCCTCCCTTGAACAAAATGCCAAGTGATGTTACTCCTTGCAACTCTGGTAGACTTATGATTGTTTGTTAATGGGATGAAGCGATGCGGTGTCATTGCAATGTAGTATGGACTTGGTTTGAAACTTGGAAATCTAGACACATGGTTATTTAACCACCAATTACACATAAGATTCCATTGTAACCATAATTAGAAACCTCATGCCCCAATTTCTATAATCCCTTCTGTAGTCTATCTCATCTCGTTATTCAAATGTTCATAACTTGTGGTTGGTGTAATGCAGAGCTATTATCTTAACTCAATGGTTCTAACATGTGTGTTTTGTTCACAAGTATATGTTTCATTCAACTTCTCTAGTGCCCATGGACATTAGAGGTGTGGTTCCACAAGGGCATCATAGGCTAGAGCCTATTTTGGGGAGGACCCACTTGTGTAACTTTTGTAACTTGTCCTTGTTGCACATGACTACATTATTTTACACTCTGACTCCTCACCTAAGTGAACTATCCTTTCCCTTATCATTTTAATTAGTTGTTCCTCAACAATTACTATACACCCTTCATCCTAGCCCCTTTTCACAAATTTTAATATAGGACTCCATCATGACACACTTTTGGTGCCTCAAAATTAATTTTCCAAATACCCTAGATCTTTCAATTTAATCTCAAATCCTGCATTAATTATCAAAAATTCATTATT
Organism: Gnetum montanum; assembly: GCA_015680685.1. Lineage (NCBI taxonomy): Eukaryota > Viridiplantae > Streptophyta > Gnetopsida > Gnetales > Gnetaceae > Gnetum > Gnetum montanum. Next base: position 1,140,439 of record MNCI01014205.1, read on the forward strand.
TCTACTTAGTCCCTACATTCGGTGCATGTTGGTGGGGACGCAATATCGAGTACATGATATTGGGTCTTGCCTACCTATATATAGTTATGAATCCACCTACTTCAACGTTCATTTCCTTCATTTGCCACTAGGGGAGTTGTTGAAATTTTCCTTTGTGACTTCGAGCTTTACCTCTCCATCTTCCAAGTGCAATATCTNGAAGTCACAAAGGAAAATTTCAACAACTCCCCTAGTGGCAAATGAAGGAAATGAACNGAAATTAAATATTTACTAAAGAAACATTTTATGTTTAAATGACAAGTTAATTTTCATCAATCACCTAGGCCACCCAAATGATTGTAAGTGCCACATGTAAAGAAATTGACAAAACTCAATGATGTAAGGTCAATAATAACACCTTTTGGAGCCATTTCTCAGAATTATTTCTAACTCTAAAATCACACTATGTAATTATGGACTGTTAACTAAGGCAATGATTAAGGTATGAGTTGATGAAAATTTCTCTACACAACCTTAGTAACAGTTGATCTTTGTGTGATTACAGATGGCCCCAAATAGAGGATATCAAGTAGGAACTTTGCAAGGATCAACTAAACACCCAAGAGGAGGGAGAGGCCAAGGATCTCATGTAGAACATGCAAAGCAGAAAGCACACTCATTTAGCATTCATCTGGAAACCCCTGTGATAGTGCAATATGGCCATGCGGAAGGTGGAGAAGTTAGAGCTCCAAAACCAAGGTATCGTCTCATGTTGTCCCTATAATTCCTCCAAGCCATTCAGAAGAAGTCCACCTTCTCAACCATGATCGTGGAGCTTAATTTTGGGCCTTTCACCAAGTTTTCCCCCGAACTAGTGAAGACTCAACTTAATATGTCTCCATTATGGCCCATTCTCTTGGAAAGTGGTGACTGGTATTTGGGTGAGACATACCAATTTTGGCATAGTAAGGAAGAAGGCACCATTGCCAATGTAGGTGGTGTTCTTGTTGATTTCTCTATAAGGGCCATTGTAGAGGTCTTGAATCTTCTAAATGAAGGTCCAAAGGTTGCTCATCTATCCCCTCACTCAGCTGAGAACACAAGAAAGTTATTATTGAAACAGGCTTATGACAAAGAAAATACAACTTATGGAGAATTGACCCTAGAAGAGAGGATTTACTTCAAGATCGGCACTTATCACATTTTCCCCACCAAAGGCTTAAATAGACTATCTAATTATGTAGTGCAGGGTAGTGCAATTTTGTTGGAAAAATTTAAGGTAAATTTTCCCCATTTATATTCGACACAAATACTAAGGTAATTCGAACAAAGAAAGATAGGGAAGCTTGCCTTGCCTTTCCTTTGTTTCATTAGGAAGTTGTGCAGATGTGCTAGAATTTTGGGCTATATGAATGATGTTCTTAGAAAATCCCAAGATGCTTTGTATGTTGAACTACTCAAACTGTTGATGCTAAGGAAAGACATTGGTGAGCAGTTAGAGCAAGAAGAAGAGCGAATGGTTGGGCCCATTGCACCTCAAATAGCAGGGACTAGCCAACAATAGAAAGTAGGGCCCAACACACAACCCATAAGCTATCAAGTCCAACAATCACCACTGTCGTAATAGGACTATCGACCGTTCATTAGTCACCTTAGAATAATTGCTGAGATGGTTAGTTGGGAGAGTTGTGATGTCAAGAATTTATTTAGGATCATTGATGATGTCATGCAGCCCACTCTTTCAGCTGACCCTATGAGTGGACACATTTCATTAATTTTAGAAGGAGAGTCCCAATGGTCTCAGTAGATCTCTAGGAATGATGCATCCTTCCAAGTCAAATTAGAAATTGGTGAAAGTGCCATAGTTGTGTTCATGCAGCATCAAGATGCAAGATGCACAATAGAGGTGGTTGAAGATCACATCAAAGAATCTTTTAATGTTCCTATTATGCCATCAATAGATTTCACAAGAGCACATGATGCTAAAGTTTCCTCAATGACTCCTGTAGAACATGAGGATGTTTTGGATCACTTGTTGCAAATAGGACAAGTCATGACTTCCTTGTTTGACATCCCATAAGATGTCATAGTAGTATAATCAAACCTCATTTTAACTAAAGGAAAATTGGTCATGGTTGAAGTTAAGGCCGAGCATGGAGAAGCAGAGCTACGAAGACTGCAAGAAAAGCTCATCACCCTACAAGTTAAATGAAGGTATCCTTCCCAATTCATCGTAGTTGACGAATTGGATATTTTTAGAAATGAGCAACTAAATAAATTGTTGGAAGAGAATAAAAAGGTGGCAAGGGAGAAAGAATAGGCTAATTATGATGCTTTCAAGGCACAAGCTCAAATGTACGCACATGCTAAGGCTCTCAAGGTCCTACAGGAGGAGAATAAAATTTTTTTGCAGAAAATCTTCAATTGATGGAAGTTGAGAAATAGAAGAATATTCTTGAAGAAAGTTTTTAATAGATGCGAGAACAGTTAGTACGAGTCAACCAAGATATGAATCCAGGGAAAATAGAACCCTTTCTATGGAGGAGGTCCACACCATCCATCAAAAGATGACAATAGAGATCAGTGTATGGTACAATGAGGTCAAGAAGCATGAGAAGTTGAAAGATTACTTTCGTGATCAGTTGGGGATGTACAAAGAAATAATTGAAAAGGAGATTTGTATGACTAAAACTCACATTAGCTCTTTTAGTGCTCAACACACTGATTGGGGAGCCATATTGGACACATATGCCTTTGTCCACCAAGCAAAATCAAAAAGCTAGGACTTGTAGATTCAAGACTTAACGAAGTACATAGAATTGGAAAATCTACGATATGCCAACTTAGCCATGTTAACAGTAGGGCGTCTGAGAAATGAGCTTGAGAAATAGGTAGCCACCACTTACGCTAAGTATGAGACAGATTTTGCTGAACATAAGAAAACGTTGCAGAAATTAGAAGTTGCAAACTTTAAATTAGAAGTGGTCAAAGCAAGCTACCATGATCAAAGAGATGTAGAAGCAAATTCGGCTCAACGACTAATAGATTAACATGAATTAAAAGATAAAGCTAGAGAATATGAGGAGGAACAATGGTGGTTTTTTGTATGGTATGTTAAAGCAAAGTAGATGTTTGCATAGCTACCATGTCTATGGGAGGTGCCAGCTCCATCAAACATTGGGACATTAGCATGGACTATGCAGGATCTTTGGATGGAAGAAGAGAAACTGTAGGCGCTTCTCACACGTTAGCAATCTCAAAAGCTTGTAGTACCAAACAAAGGAAAAGCATCAATGGAGAAGCCACCACCTCAGGGAACCACATGAGTTCCAACATTTTGTATTTTTTGTTTTGTGTCCAAGTTTTGTGTTCCCCATACTACAGCATGGTTAGTTAGTAGTAGTCAATAATGCCATACCTTCATAATTTTTTGTAAGGGGCTTGTTTCTCATTGTATTAACTTGAGGATGAGTTTTTATTTAATTGTGGGAGTATGATGAATCATGGTTTGCCAAACTCTGATATCGAGTACATGATATCGCGACTTGGATACAATATCATATACACAATATTATGATACTTGTGTTAGTCTATAAATATAGCACTCAAGCTCATAGTTGATAGTTTTGAAGTGAAGTTCTTTTCTTTCTAGTTCTTTTGGCAGTTTAGTTTTTAGTTTTTAGTTTCTTTCTTTCAAGCTAATTATTCTTAGTGCATGCTTGTAGTGTGACATTTGTAATTGCACAACACCTTTGTTCAAGTGTGACATACTTGGACACATGCATGACTGACAATAAAGATCGAGATTACTTTCATCATTGCAACATTCACGTAGATTATTTTTTGTTGTTTTATTATTTAATGCCTTCTTTAGTTAATGGTTTGATTTATTGTTATTTACTTTTCCTATCATTAAGCAGAATGTGTATGTCTTAATCATGAACGTTTAAGTGCGAATACTTGGCATGCCCAACAGTAATCCCATGAAGTCTAAGACATGTATCGATGATTATGGATGGATACCATCGCCATAGGCTAATTTAGGTTTTTCTTCTATTATTATTTTAATCAATTTATCTTTTTTTGTTATTGGGTGTAACGTAGAATTAGGACAACATCATACGACTCACTTTGGACTAAATCATACATGATAAAGCTACTACTAGTCTAGGTGGAAAGATAGTGAATTGCGATCAACGTATAACTATCTAGGTTCCACAACTAGTCCATCTACGTAGTTCGATCGGATGATGCGTACACGCTTGTATTCATATGGTTAAGTGTAAGGGTACCTCACTGCCCATCACCTGTGATCAATGGGGTGAAGTGTGTTCATGTTCACTTGAGAATCCTTAGCCACCCAAGAGACCTAGTATGATGCCATTAGATTGTAATTAAAGGCACATACATGAGGGTTAAATTACACCATGGGCAAAGTTCCAAAAAGACTATGTTCTTTAGCAGTGCAGCTAATTGGCCAGACTTGTGTTGGAATTCCTACCTTAAGAATGAAGTATACCATGAGGAAAGTTTCCTAAAAAAAGAAAAGAAAAGAAATGAGAACCATGTTCATTGATAGTGTAAGAATTTTTCGAGTGTGATGGGGTCTAGTAGCAATCATCACCCTAGCCTTCATTCCCCTTTAAATCTATTTCCCCAAAATTAAAAAAAAAAGAGAGAAGAAAATAATCCATTTTTATCCATTTTCTTTCTTAAGAAAATATCCCAAGGAAAAATCCAAAAGTTATGGCTAGCCATGATCTAACATGAGCTTGTCCTCCTCAATAAGTTTAGCATAAGTCTCATGCTTAAAGTAGTTTACATAGTTATGACTTTTACCTTGTGAGAAGATTCAAAATGAGATCTTAGCTATATATTTTAATTATATAATAAAATTATATATTCAGAGTTTGATTAAATAAGATGGTATGGTAAGGGTGGCCCATGTCTAGTTCTCTTTTGATTATATGATTATTTTAATCATGTTTAGATCAATATAGTTTACCTTCAAGTTTCAATTATATGTTTTGTGGTCTTTTCAATCATTTATTTGTTACATCTCCTTTTAATTTTTCATGGTTTTCGTTATCCTTGCACTTTCATGCAATTAAAGTTTAGGGGCTAAAATTATTTCAATGGTGTAAAGGACCTTGATAAGCGAGGTATCCCTACTCCCAACCATACGAATCACAAGAGCTCATGTGCGTTTTGCTCGAATTCTGTGGACTTTGTAGTTTCTGGTGCACTAGTCTTCTAAGAAGTGAACCTTGCCTTAAGGTTGTTTGTTTTCTTCCCAATTACACTTGTGATGTACACTGGTATGATTCAGTGTAATTGAGGCATCTGATTTTTATCATTTTGTATTTTATGATTTTGGTGTTTAAAGGGAGATAAAAGTAATTGGATTAACTAATTTAATTTAATTAATTAACTAGTATCTAAGCAGTCCTAACATAACCATCCAGTCCCACTTTCTACACATGTTCTAAACCCATGTATACACTACTGGGTTACCAAGCACTATGCTCTTGGGCATACCAAGCAATAACACTACTGGGATTACCAAGCGAATACATGTTACGCTTGAAGCGGTCGTACTTATGTGTTTAATTTATCTAGCTTATCTTGTTTAATTACTTCATTAGCTTAATTACAAGAAAATATTGAATAAATAATTGAAAACATTAAATGCATAAATGAAACATTTAAGCTATCCAAAATGCTGCAATATTTATCAAGAAGTTCATCTTTATTGCCACACACATTGTTGTGCTCAAGTACAACAATGTTGGAATAAAGACCTGTACACTTAATGACTCATGCTGCAGGCACTTAGGAGAAATATTCTAACTCTTAAATGAATAAACTACAAGAGCTTCACTATTACTAAAATCTCATTTTCATAAATGTGGTTGGTAGACACGTATTTATAGGCAAAAGGCAGACACTATGTCGATAGGGCCTTGTTGATGCATGATATGATGCGTCAACGGGGCCTTGTTAACATAGCCAAGAAATGCAACTCATCAGACCTAAAGATTAATTAATCAACAAAACCATTTACATGGCATGCCCCATCACTCCCATGTAGCCTCATCTATGTCATGGATATTAGGTAAACCACTACGTCATCCCAAATGACAAAGTTTATTTGAATGGTAGTTGCAATTGGAACACACACAGTATACCTACAGACAAGATTTATCAAACTAGTTCCATCATCATGGAAAAATTAATGGAGTTATGAAGGTGTTGGATGGTGGCCATTCATGACAGGCATTTCAGACCATTAGTGAGTGGTAGCGATTATGACATAGTGGCAAGCATTACGAGAGTGCTAGTAACTCTGATGGCAGTGAGTAGCTATAAAGGCTAGCCACCATTGACTACAAATGTCGAGGGGCAGGGGTNTCATAAATGTGGTTGGTAGACATGTATTTATAGGAAAAAGGTAGGCACTATGTCGATAGGGCCTTATTGACACATGATACGATGCGTCAACGGGGCCTCGTTAACATAGCCAAGAAATGCAACTCATCAAACCTAAAGATTAATTAATCAACAAAACCATTTACATGGCATGCCCCATCACTCCCATGTAATCTCATCTATGTCATGGATATCATGTAAACCACTACGTCATCCCAAATGAAAAAGTTGACTTGAATGGTAGTTGCAACTGGGACACACATAGTATACCTACAGAAAAGATTTATCAAACTAGTTCCATCATCATGGAAAAATTAATGGAGTTATGAAGGTGTTGGATGGTGGCCATTCATGGCAGGCATTTTAGACCATTAGTGAGTGGTAGTGATTACAACATAGTGGAAAGAATTATGAGAGTGCCAGTAACTCTGATGGTAGTGAGCAGCTATAAAGGGTTGACTACGAATCCTGGGGGGGGTGTTTGGAGGGCTCTAAAATCCATTGGATCCAGGGCCAACCAAGAAACTAGAGGTGATTTTGTTTCTTTCAAGCTACAATGGGTAGCTCTCTTTCTCTCAAGGAATAGGTAGATGACGTAGTAGTGCGTGATGGGCAGGCATGTGATCCACAATGGTAGGCTGCATGGACAACAAGTGACATGTGGTAACTGTGCATTGTTATCTATTAGTAGCATGTTGGCACATAGAATCTAACAACATTTTCAGGTGATGATAGATAGTAGGTGTGGGAGTGTGTGAGCACGACACATGTGGTAGAGTGCATGGTGGCAATCATCAGTTGGCCTCCCCTCACTCTAGTAGCTCGCGTGACACGAATAGTGCATTGTTAGAAGCTCTCTTCCTCTCTCTTTATCCTCCTTGATCCATTTTGCATTGTAGATGATAGTTAGCATGGCGTGCATGGCAATGTTAGTAGTGGACAGGTAGTCTATGTCATTGCTATGCATCTGCAACAACACAAACTATGCAACATGTATGCATGAGGCACAAGACATATAGTTTTTCTCTCTTGTAGACAAGGTGTATGATGTGTTGGCAGGTGCATGACACTCACTATAGCTATCCCTGACTAGGATGCGGTGGTAGGTGATGTCCATAATTGCAAAAGATTGTGATAGACATCGAGGCCAACCTCTCTCTCTCATCAGGGGTCAACCATGAAAACCAGCAAGCAGTAGTTTCCTTCTTCTTTTTTTGGGGCTATGGTAGGTAGCTTTCTCTCTCTTCTCGAATGGTGATGGGTAGTCTCTCTCTCTCTCTCCTCCTCCTCACTCCCTCCCTCTCTCTCTCTCTACGATGGCAGTAGCGATAGAGAGGCAGTACATTCCCATGACGAGCTTGGTCTCCCTTCTCTCTCTCTCTATGGCGATGGCATTATAGGTGGTTTGCGTATAGATAGCAATCAGTAGCGATAACCGTGGTGGGTAGTCAGTGGGTATCATCAGTAGCAACAGACCATCAGCAACAATGGGGGACCAGGGAAAATTTATTCTTTATTACCTATTTTATTCTTGAATTTCAAGATAGTCACTCAATTTACATTATGATTTCTTTCAATTTGGCTTACTATTTTAAAACGTCACATAGCCCTCTCTAGCTATGACTATTCTTGGGTTTTCATACCCATATGGGAGGCACCCTGGGAAATAGTCTCCTTAAATGAGTAGTTATTCCCTACATGTTGGTGTGTCCAAAATTTACACATCAACACTTAGTATCCTGCAAGAACCCCAAAACCACACACACACACACACACACACAACCTATTAGGTTGAAGGAAAATCAATAAATACTTAGCCACCTAAGTGTGAACCCCTCAAGGCAATAATGTAGATCTTTCCTCAGAGAGAATCTACACTTGGAGTAATGAAAATGATAGAATGAGAGAGTATTCAAAGAAAGTGACTAGGAAAATTTGATGTACACTAATCAAGCTCTCAGTAAGACAAAGATACAACAATTTATAGATCTAGAGGCACACATGCATAATGAAATGTAACACCCTCCTTCCTAGCCTTAGGTTAGAGAGAATTATGTTAGGTATATAACCCCTAACAAACAATTGGTTATGGTAAAGAAAACAAAAATTGGAATGAACTCATGTAAAGAAAATAAAGCAAAGGAAGCCTATGGTGAAGCCATAATTGAAAGGAAAATAAGACACTAAAATAATGATAAAAAGAAATATAAATTAACTAACCAATACACACACACACATGTATATAGAAATAAAAGTGGAAATTGAAAAGTTAAGAGAAAAATATACAATAACATAAATATGAAAACTTGAAAAAATCTAAAATACATTCTAAAATATCCATCAATAGGAAAATATGTTCAACCATATAAAAATCCATAATCCAATACATGAAATATAGAGAGAGATCATTTGAACATGGATAATAAGAGTCTTATACATAATTAACCAAGATAAATGTCTAAACTGAAAATGCCATGAACATGAAATCCAAAATTGGTAGAAACCACTGAAACGTCTTCTTGCTCCACCTATCCTTGGTGACTTGTAACAAAAGAGGGGGTCTATATAACCTAAGTAAGAAAGCTTAGTGTATCCTCTAGCTAAATCAAGGGTAAGTCTCATGGTACTAGGTGAAGCCATGATAGCTTGTAAAACATGTTAGATGCATAAATAATCCAAACACCCAAGAGAAATTAGCCAATGACAATTTCAAAAATGTCAAATGTTATCATGTGTACTTTCAAAATTTCTAAATGCAAAACCAAAACTAAAGTATCATGTGCATGGAATTCTTATTAGTCTAAAACCAAACTACTAGTGCTATATGTGTCATCCAAGACTCACATTTAATGTTTTAAAGTCATTGAATAGAAAGGATCAATGAGCCATGAATTGCCTTATTGTGTAGGATGGGACCTCTAATAAAAGTCACATTGATGCATTTCAATATGGGATTAATTACTAAACATCTTTAAAGAATCCATCTTCACTCGACCATACAAAATGATGTTAGATCATGACAATAATAATTTATATAAGCATCCAAATAAGAGAAACCAAATATTGATGGTGGAGAAATACAATCAACATTTAGCAAGTCTAATAATCAACTACAAATCCAAATCAACCAACCAATAGAGTTTAGGTCATAAATTAAGTTGAAAAAGACCAAGAAGTATCAAACTAAGCAAACTCAAAACCAATGAAAATGAGGGATAAGAAATGGTAAAAAAATGAAATACCACACCCTCACCATGACTTGTTTTGGCTAATCATGCCCTAACCACTACTCGTGGAATTCTTAGAAAACTCACTAGTAGAAACTGAGATAAAAGCTCTCAACCACATGCTGACCATGACTCATGATCAATTGAAAACATTAAGAAATAACACCAATGGTAAAGGTAGTAAACATAGAGGCTCAAAAAACTCATCATAACTTAGTACATTTGACCACGACTCTACCACAACCTCATCATGGCCCATGATAAAAAAATCATGATTGCACCTTGACTCATAGTTTGCAACACCATGACTTGTGGTAGATGCTCATAACTTATGGTCAATGTCATTAGTCATACTAGGATCCATGAATGACTCATGGTTGCATAAGGAAATCACAAAAATTTCAAAGATGATAGAAAGAGATTAGCAAAAGGGCTACAATTGATAGAGGATACCAGGTACAAGGATGACAAGACCTAGTAAGCATGAATGACATATTAAACAAGGGAAAAAGTGTGAATGACAAAATGGTGCCATAAAGTAATACAAATCCTAGGAAAACTTGTCAAACTCATTAAATAATATGAAAATTTAGAATCTCTCTAAATGACTGAAACCCATTAGATATAATGATGATATAATGAAATTCATGTTGAAAGTTAGGACATATGTGCAATAACCAAATTCCAAAAATTGTTGATGGAAAAATGTCACAAAACCCTTGAACCCAAAAATGGTGAATAATTGCACACAAATCATACAATCTATCTGAGCAAATAAAAATTATTACAAATTTGTTTTAAAAAGTAACAATTTCATGTTGAATGTGCATCAAAATGTATGAACTGAAATGAATAAAAAAATGAGCTAAGATTACTTAGCTAGAAATTGAAGCATGTAAATTTCTACAACATATAAATCTCATTCACAAGCCCTTATTATCAAATGCTCCTAAACCAAAAAATCTCCAAGCACTGCCACAAGTCTTGAATTTGGTAGCACTTTTGCAGCAACCGAAAACGTCGGCAGCTGGAAAACACCGAGAGGTTGTTGGTCGTGATAGTCTTAACCTTGGATCCGTGCGAGGGTTGTGTAGGATAAAATGGAAACGGGGCACCTTGAATGGTCTGGTCAATCATATAGGGACTTAATCAGTGTTACTATAACCTTTTGCAAACATTTAATGCGAAAGCAATGCTGATAATGTAAAATGAAATTTGTTGAATGCAGGAAGGTGATAACAATGCAAAATGCAGTGATAAAGAGAAAAACAAAGCAAAAGTTAAGGAATGCACCACTTCAAGTTTATGAATTTACTTTTCTAGGTGGATACAATTGGTTATACAACACTGGGAAGCACAGAGATCCCAAAAGTAACCAGGACGTTCAAAGCAAGGCAACAATGTGCTTGAATGCGGACTCCAAAGCCAACAATGCCCAGATGTTACAAATCCAACTTGTTAACCATATGCTAATTGAAAACAAGGGGGGTTATTTTGCTAGCTAATAACAGAATTTGTTAACTATTCAAGTTTGCTGATTATGCACAAAGGTGCTCAAAATTGCCAAACCTTTGAACGTTGCTCGTCGTGGTATTTATAGGATCAAGAGCATGCGAAAGATGCGATTTGGATGCCACGTGTCCTGGGCCTGTGTTGACGTGTCTATGATGCATGGACATGTAGGACTGATTGATGAGTCTACCATGCTGTAATTACACTATCAGAACTTGGAGATATGTGCCAACGATACAAATAGGTGTGGTGCATTGATGTAGCATAATTTCCTGCTACGTTGTGCTACGTTTTGTAGCGTAGCGTGTTGGCATAGCGTAGCAGCATGCTATGCGAGGGGATGCATTGATGTAGTGTAGCTGCTTGCTACGCTTTAGAGCGTTGCATGTTACTACGCTATGCAGCGTAGCATAGTGTAGCCGCTAGTTTGAGGCAGAAACTTACGTCGGGGCCTGTTGCATATGTTGGAAGCCTTTGAAGCATTCTAACTAATTTTGCATATTTTCTATGTTGTGCTATGCTACATAGCGTAGCAGCTGGCCTTAACTGCAAAAATGTTGACAATTTGCAACTTTTGCTCTTTGCAACGCGAAACATGCGAACTTACTGATCTTGAACTTTGAGATGCCTTTTGTCGCTCCCGTAGAGTTGCTACGCTGTGCTACACTACGTAGCGTAGCATAGCGTAGTAGCCAACATTGCCTACTCTTCGCTAAACTTGTTGCTTTCTGATGGAAGGAGTCATTGCCGAAGGACTTGGAGTCGGGTGAGGGAACTGATTTTGGCTTTTGCTACGTTGTGCTACGTTGTGTAGCGTAGCATGGCATAGCACTTCATTCTACGATCATTTTCTGAAGCCTACTACACTACATAGCATAATGTAGCGTAGAAAACTTCTTGACTTAGAAAAATTGCCGAACTATTTTGCACATTCTGAGCACTGCTGACAACTTCACACATCGCTTCTGAGTAGTGTCAGTTGGATGAACTACTCAGGTGGGCAGGCTAGAGGATCCGTTGTGCCTGTCAACACTGGGAGTAGAAAACTTACCAAACTGGATAGTCTGAACACTGGAGCATCCATCTCCTAAAGAACTACCATAGCGCTGCCTGAATCTCAAGGACTTGGTGAAGCAAGGATGCCTTGAAATTTTAGGGTGTTTCATTGGCCCCTTTTTTTTGATGTCTAGAGGAAAGACCCGAGAGATATCGACAAAGAATACGAAACAGCATAGAAGATAAAATGCCAACATTGCTCTTCGGTGATTACTAAGATGTCACTTAGCTGCACTTTGAGAGTCTTGCATTGGTTACATGGGAGAAGGGAAGGGTTAAGCAGGGAGGGAGGAGGCTTAGGAAAAGGGTAAAGATGAGACTTGGCGGGGTCCCTCGTCGAAGTGCTCATGAGGGAGTTGTCTACGTGGTCATATTTTCTTTTGTTGACCTTCAACATCTCATCGGAATGCTTAGGGAGAGAGGGTGTGCGAAACAGTTTTTTTTTGCGCGTGAGCTTTTACTCTCTTACGCTTTCTCCTTTGCTATTTTTCCTCTTACATTTGCCAACAACCTTGTCATAGGACAGGTATTCCTTTCCCAGGATGAGTTTTGTTACATCCACATGGGCTCTAGCCCACCTACAGATGTTTCCCATGTGGCAATCTGTGTTACGCGCTTCATGGACTTTGTGGTTGGGCATATGGAAGGGCTTGACAGATGTTTAGAAAAGCTTGGGAAAGAGAGGGGAGAGTGGATCGTGAGTGTAAGGAGTGAGACAAGAGAGATAAAGGAGAAGGACAAGATATGCACTTCAAAGTAGCTAAGCTAGTTAAGATGAATGCCTTAGAACGATGTAGGGTCCTCCTTCTATGGTGAAGCGCACCTCTAAGCGGCATCCCCTTGGTACGCATCCTGCAAACACAATAGAAAGAAAACCAGGAGAAACAACCATGATGTAAAATGAAGGCAAAGTTCCTGCTCACTGCAGACGTTGTTAAAGCTCTGAACATCTTTGCTAGTGTGTGGTGTTCAAAGTAGGAAGGCTAGTAGTGGCTTTGGCAGCATCAACATGGAGGAATTGGCATTGAAGGAACTGGGAGTTGCTGTGAGTGCAGATGCCCAGGAATTCCTACCGAAGGCATGCATTCTTAGTTAAGTTGTGGGATTGGCTACTCTACAGCTGAACGTTGTTTGAGCTCAGGCGTTGGCAAGGGATTGGAGGGTAACAATATTGTGGCTGGGCCACAATACTACTGGAACTCCAACAGCAAGCACTGACCAAGGAACTACTATCAAGGCGATGGGCCATGGCGTTATGAACTGTATTCTGGAACTATAACGTCCCGCCCAGTATCAGCATTGTGCACGCTCGCTTGATGTGTACTGGTGTAGATGCATGCTGGGAACGTGCTGTGAACCCAATTTAAGGTCCTAGTAGACCATGATGTGCTGGTTTAAGGTCCCAGCAGATCAATGTTGTGCTAGTTTAAGGTCCTAGCAGACCATTGTGCTAGTTTTTCGTCGTAGTGGACTGTGGATGGGCTAGTTTAAGGTCCTAGCAGACTATTGTGCTAGTTTTTCATCATAGCGGACTATGGATGGGCTAGTTTAAGGTCCTAGTAGACTATTTGTGCTAGTTTATAGTCATAGCGGACTGTTTGTGCCAGTTTTACGTCGTAGTGGATGAGCTTTGCTAGTTTAAAGTTGTAGTGGACATTGGTGAAGCTATGCCAGTTTAATGTCGAAGCGGACGTTTTCTCACCTTTGCCAATTTTATGTCGTAGCGGACGTTTGCTCACATTTGACAGTTTTATGTTGTAGCGGATGTTTGCTCACCTTTGCCAGTTTTATGTTGTAGTGGACATTTGCTCGTATTTTCTTGTTTTACGTCGTAGTAGACATTTGCTTATCTGCTCCATGCATCTATATGTAGTACGACTTGAGGTACGAGTGATTCACTGTGTTTGCAAACTTGTTGCCATCCATGTCTGCTAGCTTGAAGGATTCGTTCCCAAAGGCTTTTGTGACCATGTATGGACCTTCCCAGTTGGCTGAGAATTTGTTCATATGTTCACGGACAGCCTTGAGAATGAGGTCTCCCTTCTGTATTGGTCATTGATGCGGATTTGCATGGTGTTTTTGCTATTTCTTGTTCTAGTTATGCTCTATGTGACCCAGTGTTTGCACACACTCCTCCTCTATTAAGTTGAGATTGATGATCCGCGACTCGTTGTTCTGGGCTTCGCTTACAACATTGGATAGGATCATTCGGAGTGATGGTACCTGCAACTCAAGAAGTAACATAGCTTTAGATCCATAAACAAGACTGTAAGGAGTCTTACCAATCATAGTCTTGCAGGTCGTCCTGTAAGCCCACAACACATAGAGGATTTTCTCATGCCATCACCTCTTGTTGTTGTTGTGCATTCTCTTTAGCAAGTTGATGATGGACTTATTTGTAGCCTCTGCTTGTTCGTTCGCTTGCGGGTAGTATGATGAGGAGAATGACTGCCTGATGCCGAGATTGCTGCAGAAGGTTTGGGTTTCTGCACTACTAAACTGTGGCCCGTTGTCGGTCACAATAGTCATGGGAAGCCTAAACCTTGTCACAATGTTGTCCAAGATGAAGTGGAAAATCTGCTAAGATGTAGTTTTCCTTAGGGGAATAGCTTCCACCCACTTGGTAAAATACTCGGTGGTTGTGATGATAAAGCTATGCCCTGCAGAAGACTTAGGCATGATAGGCCTTATGAGGTCTAATCCCCATCGTTGGAAAGGCCACGTGATCTGTGTTAGGTGCAGCTCTGTAGGTGAAACGTGTATGAGATTTGCATATCTTTGGCACATGTCACATGTTTTGACTTTTGATAGGAAATCACGCTCCATGTGAGGCCAGTAGTACCCTAGATGCTATGTGTCCACCACATAGTCCTTCTTGTATTTTATCACATAGCCCTAGGTGCTATGTGTCCACCACATAGTCCTTCGTGTATTTTGTTGACAACCTTCTACGCTTCCTGTAATGATGGAAAATGTTGGTTGCTAGAAACATCGAGAGGATTTCTACATACATAGTTCCAACCCCAGATCCATGCGAGGGCCATGTTGGAGAAAACGGATTTGAGGTGCCCTGAATGGTCTTGCTCATCAGACAAGGACTTATTTAATCAGTAAACTTATCATCGATCGTACAACAAGGAGTCAAATTAATGTAAAAATATAATGTCGATTTGACGATAAAAAGAGATCTGCTCCAAGATTGGATCTTGAAAACAATGACAACGATGTAAACTATGGAACATAACTATGAAAATCAATGTAAGTAAGGTGCAATGAATTAAAGAATTTGGGAAATTTATGATCTCGAAATTTGGGATTTATCTTATAGACAAATATGATGAATATAATAGGATTTGTAAGTGGATTTCAGTTTGGACGAAATATCCGCTACCAACAAGAAGCTATTTAGAGATTAAATAAGCAAGGGCCAATCTACCTTGTTCACTAGCCAATCTGGGTGCAAGGGAGTCAGGCTTGAAGCAAAATTCTCGCTCACTTGAAATCTCTGACAAAAAGCTTCTCTTTGTCCCCGTCGATGCTCTTTTGTTGCCAGCTCTTTTTCATCTTCTCGCCAATCTTTTTTTTTGCCAAAAATTGCCAACCCTTTGAGCGTTGTTTGCCGGGGTATTTATAAGATTAGCTTTAGGAGAAAAACACGGTTTAGATGACATGTGTCTTGGGCCCACAGAATGTCATTGACCTGATGTACTGTAGCTAAGGCTTGTGATGATACGCTGTGCTACGCTGTGCTACGCTCTGAATCATACTATAGCGTAACCACCCTTGTCTTTAGCGTTGATGGATTTCCAGATCTTCGGTAGCAGGCTATCCCGCAGCTACGCTTTGATACGCTAGGGAGTGTATCCTAGTGTAATGACCACAATTGCTTGAATTTTGTTATCCTTGTTGCTACGGCTAACTCAGCTGTGTTGCTCACTTTATGTTGCATTATGCTACGTTACGCTGCATAGTGTAATGCAGCGTAATATGCCAAAAGTTAAGGTATTTTGGAACATGACTAACTTGCAAAGTTGAAGTGTTGTCACAGTGCATCCCTTGTTCTGTTCTGTCCTTCTGAAGTCTACTATGCTGAGTTGCATAGCGTAGCATAGCAGGCCCTTAGCCAAAAGAGAAAATTTGTTGAGATGTGCCCATCACCCAGATGTTTTGACGCTGTACTTGTGAAGATGCTTACCTAAACTTTGAGACCTTGCTGAATCACCAAGGTCTCAAAATTTCACGATGTTTCAATGGCCCCTCTTTGTTGATGTTTGGAAGGCTTGCCCGAGGGATGTCGACAAAGAATTTGAAACACCACAGAGGTAAAGACGCCAGCATCGTTCATCGGTTGCTTCTCGGATGTTACTCTGTCAAACCCTGGAGTGCAAAGGTTGGGGGCGGAAGGGGGACTTTACAAGTGTGAGTGATAGGGAGGTTCGAGGAAGACTCAAGTATGAATAGGATATTTCACAAACATGTTATCAGGTAAATCCTCACTGGTATTTTCGCGAGAGGCTACGCTGCTGCACTATATATGGGAAACTTGCCTGGGCGAGTTGTGTTACACCTGTATGGCCTGGACGAGTTGCGTTTCATCCATTTTTCCTGGCTTTTTTGCTTTTTTTTTGGAGCTACGTCATGTCTGCATAGGGTTTTCACCTGTCTACAGATGCATTTCATGAGGTGAGTTGCATTATGCCATTTCATGGTCGTGACGGTTATCATGTGCGAAAGGCTCTTTTTTTTTTACGCTTACATTTTGTACAAATGGGAGGAGAAAGTAAGGGTAGGAACAAGGATAAGAGAGGGAAGAAAGTAAGGTAAGGTGTCTGGAGGGGAAAAGCAGGGTTTTCACTTCCAAGTGGTTAGGCTAGTCCGAGCAGCCACCTCAGAACGCTGTGATGCCTTGCCCTCCTAGTGAATACATCTTCGAACAACACTGTTGTAACAAGTAACTTGTAAAGCATAACACAAAACCAAGAATAAAAGTAACTATCCTAACCGCTAGGGAGGTTGTTGAAACAAGTGCCATCCAAAGCAGAAAGGGGAGTGCAGGCCATGGAGAAGGGACTGTAGTAAAAGGGCAAGGATCCCTTTGTTGATACCGCAGCTCAGGAATTCGCTGTCAATAGCTAGATTCATCTTACCCATCTGACTAGCTAAGGAGCCACTCATATAAATCTACTAAGCCAGCCCCTGGTGATGGTGGCGGTTGGAGGTAGCCAAGGCTATGGGTGATCATAGTTTTCTTGGGGTTCCAATTGGTGATGTTGACCCCGGGAGCTACAATTGCTAAGCGGCCGTTGTAGCAGTATCTCCGAGGGATTAGTAGTATGCCTTTCAGAATATCTGAGAAATCGGTAGAATGCTGGGGGGTAGTGGTGTTACCTCTGTTCCAACGCCCTACCCATTCTGTCTGATAGGGATGTCGTGCAAGAATGATCAGGTCCACTTGTTTCGTAGATGGTTTGTTGGCAAATCCCAGTTTTAGGTCCTGGTAGACCGTTGTTGCTGGTTTTAAGTCCCAATGGACCATAGTCCCAGTTTAAAGTCTGGGCAGACCGTAGTGTGCTAGTTTTACGTCGTAGCGGATGGTGGAAGAGCTAGTTTATGGTCCTAACAGACTGTGCTATGGGTGTTAGTTTTGTGTCATGACCCAGGGATTGATCTGTGCTGGTTTAATGTCTCAGCAGACGTATGCTTACCTTGTCAATTTCTCATCATGGTAGATGGTGGAAATATCTACCAGTTTGGTGTCGTGGCGGACGCGTGCAAGAAATGCCAGTTTTACGTCATAGCGGACGTGTACAACATCGCTAGTTTTACGTCGTAGCAGACGTTTGTTATAACACTAGTTTTATGTCGTAGCAGATAATTGTTACCTTGCATTTAAGCCGAGCTGACGTCTAAATGTGGTATTGCTTTAGGTACATGTGATTCACCAGATTTGTAAGTTCGTTGCCGTTGGTGTCCACTAGCCTGAATTCTCCGTTGCCATATTTGTTGATGACCAAGAAAGGGCCCTCCCAGCTTGCAGAGAATTTGCTCACTAGCTCACGAATGGCTTTAAGGACCAAGTCTCCTTTCTTAATCAGTCATTGATGCAGGTTGCGATGATGCTTCTACTTCTACTTGTCCTAATAATTCTCGATGCTATCAAGTGTTTGGATGCGTTTATCCTCCACTAAGTCTAGATTCACGATCCTGGACTCGTTGTGTTGAGTCTCATTTATAACCGTGGAGAGGACCATCCATAGTGAGGGAACCTATAGTTCAAGGAGCAACACTGCTTCAGATCCGTAGACTAGGCTGTAGGGCATTCTACCCATAGTTGTTCTGCATGTCGTATGGTAGGCCTATAGCATGTAGAGGATTTGCTCATGCCATCATTTCTTGTTGCTATTGAGCATCTTCTTCAGTAAATTGATAACCACCTTGTTTGTTGCTTCTGCTTGATCATTTTCTTGCGGGTAATATGGTGAGGAAAGGATTGCTTAATACCAAGGTTATTGCAAAAATATTTTATTTTGGTACTACTAAATTGTGGTCCATTATCGGTCACAATAGTCATGGGAAGCCCAAACCTTATTACTATGTTATCCAAGATAAAATGGCAAACTTGTTGAGATGTAGTCTTTCGTAGGGGAATAGCCTTGACCCACTTTGTGAAATACTTAGTGGCAGTGATAATGAAGCTATGTCCTGCGGAAGACTTAGGTGTGATGGGACCTATGATTTCTAGTCCCCATCGTTGGAATGACCAAGTGGTCTATCTGGTATGAAAATCCATTAGTGACACATGTATTACATTTGCGTAATGCTGACATGTGTCACATGTCTTAACTTTGGTAAGGAAATCTCATTCCATGTACAGCCAGTAATACCCTAAGAATTTGATTTTAGCGGCCATGGTTTGAGGGGCTATGTGTTCTCCACATAGTCCTTCATGGACTTCGCTAATTATCCTTTGTGCTTGGTCATTGTTAATGTCGGTTAGCAATACCCCATCAAAGGAGTGGCTACATAGAGTGTTGTCTCCGATGATGACGTATTGCCTAGCACGCTTGCGGATTACGTCTTTCTATGCAGATGTTAACTCATGTAGTGGTTCGCCATGTAGAAGGTAGGTTTTAATGTTTCGTACCATTCTGGCATTCCTTCCGCACTTAGAGAAGAAATTTGCGCTACTTGGGTGATAGGATCTATACATTCTATCATTAAAGCGGGCTAGGTGGCAAACAAATGTGGTGGCACGTTTAAAGCTAGTGTAGCTAGTGCATCAGCTACAGTGTGCTCACTACGTGGCACATGTTGGACGTTAGTCGTTGTAAATCGTTTCAGAAGATCTTTAGCCATATCGCAAATGCATGACTTTGCAAGCATAGATTTCTGTGATCTGATTGATAATGAGCATTGAATCACCTCGAATTGCCAGGTGTTGAACGCTCAATTCTGTGGCTACTAACAATCCCCTGAGGAGCCCCTTGTATTCTACCACATTGTTCATACAGGGAAACGCCAGGCGGTAAGCCAATGGACGAACATCCTCAGGAGAAAGCATGATGATGACGGCGGCACTGTCGCCTTTGGTAGTCAAAGCTCCATCAAAGTGTAATGTTGCTTCGAGGCTTGTTGATGCAAGGATTAAACTATGTACATGTTCGTTAGGAAACTCAGGCTCTATTATGGCCTGATTGTTAATCAATGATGTTACAAGTTGGTTGGCTATCGCTTGGCCTTTCGTGGAAGATTGGCCAACGTAGTGCAAGTCAAATTCCGCTGTGATGGCTTTCCATCGGGCTATCCTACTGCTCTCGTATAAATTATTTGTAATGGCCCGTAGGATGTTGTTCTTGCAAATTATGTTAACTTGGCTGTGAAAAAGATAGTGTCTATATTTCTTGAGCATAAAAACCAATGCCAAATAGTTATGCTCCACTTCATTGTACCTCATTTCATGCACAAATAGAGCATGACTTAGATAATAGATAGGGATTTCTGACCTGTCGTCCCTCTTTTGACACAATAACATGGCTATGGATACATTTGAACTTGCCAGGTAGATATAGAAAGGCTGATCCCTTTGTGGCGGGAAAATCGTTGGCAAGTGTAGTAGCTTCTCATTTAAGTCGTCAAAAGCATGCTAGAAGTCTTTGGTCCATTCGAAGTTAAGGCCCTTCTTGAGCAAATGTTGCATAGGGTGCAATTTATCTATCAATTTTGAGATGAACCTCCTGATAAACTGTAACCTACCTTGCAACCCACGTAGTTCTTTAAGGTTTGTAGGTGGTGCTAGGTTAACGATGGCCTTAACCTTTTCAGGGTCAACTCTCATGTTAACCTCCAACACCACAAATCCCAACATGCGTCCAGTCTTGACTCCGAATACACATTTTGTTGGGTTGAGTTGTAGGTCGTGTTTGAGACATCATTTAAGGATTAACTCCAAATCCTCTAGGTGATCTGCCAACTTCCTCGACTTGACAGCTATGTCGTCTACGTAGTCGTTCAATCTCTCTAAGAGGTAATCGCTAAAGATATATGTTATGGCACGTTGATAAGTTGCTCCAGTGTTTTTCAACCCAAAGGACATCATGGTATAACAGAAAGTTCCCCAGGGGTTCATGAAAGTTGTAGTCAGCTGATGTTCTAGGTTGATGCGGATTTGATTGTATCCCAAAAACCCATCCATAAAGGACAGTAAATCGTGTTCGGCTGTTGTATCGATAAGTTGGTCAATACTTGGTAATGGGATATTATCTTTAATCGTTGCCTTGTTCAGATCGTAGAAGTCTATACAAATGTGTATTCCTCCCATTTTCTTAGACACAACAACGATGTTCGATACCCAATCTGAGTAATCCACCGTGCGGATGAAACCAGCTTGATATAGCTTAGTGATTTCATCACGCACTGCTAACGTGATTTTGGGCTTAATCTTCCATGATTTCTGTCTAATCGCTTTGATATGTAGGTCTAACACGATGTTGTGCTGTATTAATCGTGGGTCTAAACCTGGCATGTCCTCGTACGACCATGTGAATTACGCAACGTGGTTTTGGAGAACTCGAGATATGTCACTCTGTGTTTGTTGGTTAAGGAGGGAACTAACCTTTAGAGTTTTACTTTCTCCTTTGTGCATAACCACAGAGACCTCAATGAGGGAATCCTCAGTCACATCACCAACCTCTAAGTCTAGGGTTCGGTCCAAATGTTCTGGCCAACCTTGGGATAATTTTGAGGTTACTATGGTTATGTCATAGGAGAAGGTGTCAGTTCCTATCATTTCTAGACTAGGTTGTCTAATATTTTTCCTGTATGGGCCTATTAGGGTCAGGGGTGCAAGTAAAGCTTCTTCCATTTGCAAACTGACCTACAAAACTGCCAAGAATGGAGACTGTTACATTGCTTTTGTCAACAAGATGAAATAATATAAGGCTTTAGAGGTACGTATCTAAAAGGTTGCCAATTTAAGGTCTTAGCAGACCATCACAATATGTAGAGTTTGTAATACAACATCAAGCAAGGTTTCCTAGGTGTTAAGTTAAAGTTTTCGTAAACTATAGCTAAAAGTATAAGGTGGTGTGATTAGCATGGCAAAATAGCTAATTTAGAATTTTTTTGCAGACCATAGTTAATGCGATTGGATTACGAGACGATAAGCTGTGTGTTAGTTTAGGGTCTTTTCGGATTGTCATTAATGTGATATCTACGAGGTTAATGGTGCGATCTTTATGCTTCATGTCAAACTGACATGCCTGCGTTTCGAGAAAGTTCCACATTGATTGGTCATGAAAACTACAAGTTTTCACTATTACGCTTATTAGTAGATATTTCATCCTCAAGGTGGATTGTGAACGTAGCGAGGTTGAGTTAGGCTAAAGCAACAAAAAAGCATAAATTAACAATTTCGCAGAGGTTATTGAGGTGGAACAATGGTAACAAATACTGAACGCAAACACCCCAAGTTAGCCAAGATTGATGAAGTTAAGGAAAGTTTGGGGCAAATTTCAAAAGCGCAGGTCAAAACTCAGGAGGCTACTCCGCTCGTTCGGTAAGTCATTCTTCACCTTTGTTATGTGATATATGCGTTGGGTCGTTTTTGCTGTCATTGTACTGTAATTTGTATTTATTTCGAAAATGTGCACCGCGCTGGGTATCGATACCTGCCTATGCTAGTTACGCTATGGGAATTTGTAATGCTACCCTTATCGCCGTTGTCATGGACAGACCTCGCACAGTCGCAAGGGTTTTGGGTGATCATGGGTAATATTGTACAAACATACCGCGTAACTAGTGAGGTGTCTAGGTGTTGTATCCTTGCGTAGTGAAAAAAGGGGTTCCATTTCCTTGCCCATAATGGTCACGTGTTATTCTAGGGTAAGATGCTGCATCACCTTTATTGCCATTATCATTGATAGACCTTGCACTATTGCAAGGGTTTCGACGGTTTTGGTAGTGCATTTCTAGTGTAACATGTGATTTTCTAAGAGTCAAAGCATCGAGAACCCTAGTGTTGCATGAAGGATTCTTGTGAGCTTTTTTGATTTGTTTTGACGTTGTTAGAATGCCTAAAATATTTTCTAATGGTCATGTGTTCCATTGTAAAGGGTTACGCTAAAGCTCGTTCTAATCGTTCTGGAGATTGTGGGCATTTTATGTTGTCTACATGCCCCTGTGGCCAACATTCCTCCTCCTCATGCTCGTGTAGGAGAAGAGGCGATTTGGTTCCGAATAGGGGCTCGGGAGTTCCTACAATTTTTGTTGCATAATTTTAGCGTAATTATTTGGTCGCATCTATCAGTCGAGAAAGTCACCACCATTCTGGAAATGTTGTTGGTTAGGTCAACACAGAGCATCTTAACGTTTCTGATGGATGGCTCAATCGAAGCCGTGGGAGGAAGAGATTGTGAACTGCACACCAAGGGTTTGAGGCCCTTATCTTGGATCTAGGAGATGCCCAGGTTTAACTATTATCACACCTACAACATGTTGTTCGTGGCTCATCATCTCACGACCTATTTTCAAAACCCACCTGGCATTGTGTATTATGTCGGAGGGTAAGTGCTGTCAAGGTATTGTGATGTGTTAATTGCTATTTATTTTTTCGTTAGATGTGAAAAATCTTTTGTACTCTATGACATAGGTTTTTTATCGATGTAGATGGTCTCCAAGGTGATACGGACATGTTATCTATAGCCGAAACAGCCATAAAGGAATTCACTTCCATCAGCAATGTGCATGCTGGTGTCCTGGGACAACTAGGATTTGAAATCCAACACTACCCTATCCGGTATGCCAAATTCTTTGCCAAGTGTAGAGACTCTGGATGGCTGGATAAGGAGTGGACTTTAGATCGTCCCATCACCGTTGACGGTGTGCAAGAGGACATCCCAACGTTTCCTTTGCCCTTTGAACTTGTTAAGTTACGCTACGTTGATCAAATGCGTAACCCTATAGAATGAGAACAATGTATAAGGTTTTATTATTTTGTTATTTTGTCTAACTTGTTGTTTTATGTTTATAGTCAAAGAATCGCGGGAGGTCACGATGATAGCCTTTGAGCGTGACGCAGCCACCATCTTCTTCCGCTATGATGACCTGAATGAAGCACAATGCTGGCTTTGCCACGGAGCGGCCGCAACTGTTACAACCAATAATCTCCGAGAAGCTAGGTTGATGGAGCTATTTCTAGCCATAACTCTCGATGTCATAGTAGCTGAAATGTTGGCCCTAGTTGACTCTTTCAGCGAACAAGCTGAGCGTCTCCACACTTGTGTGCGTAATGTGCGCGCGAGTTTTGATATTAATGCTCAACTGTTTGCCGCCTTTTTTGGCATTCCTTTTGATGGTCTTCCAATGGAAGAAAGATTAAAAAAGAGTTCTAAACATCAGAAGGACATAAAGGAGTGGCTAGGGGTTAAAAAAGAACCAAAAGGCATCTATGCTGATAAGATCAAGCTAAAGGTGGCTAAAGTCATTTACCCCCTCTTTCTAGCTCGTGCTTTCCCCAAGCTACTCTCCCAAGGAAAAAGCCTTGGCATAGAGCAGGCCTGGATCATGTAGGAGGTTATGGAGGAGGGGACATGATATAATTGGGCCAAGAACCTCACTGAAGGCCTGCAAGCTAAAATGGTCAAGCTTCGCAAGAAGCTTGAGTCTCGTTTCAATGTGCATTTTGCCTTCTTCATAGCTTGTTTGCAGCATTTTGCCAAATTCATGGTGGTTCGCAAGGATGGGGTCTGGGTGCAATAGGATCGTAACTAGATCTTCAAACCATGGATTTCCCAGGTCTTCCGCACCGTCTGATCCCAAGATCCTCCTGAAGGTATCGGGGAGTCGTTTTCACTAACTAAGGATTAGGTGGCGCCACCTATCCGAGGTCAAGACAGCATGGGTGGGGCATCCCCTTCTTACACCAGTAGTGCATTGAGGGGGAAGCACCTAGCAGCAAAAATAGTAGCTTCATTGGTTTAGTAGAAAAATGTCATTTGGTTGTGGAATCTCCTAGCCCGACTGATGAAGAGGGAAGAAAACTACAAATTAAGTTTCATAGGAGCCATCCCTCGGTTGGTAAGTAGAGAGATGCGTAATTAGTTTATGTGTGTTACGCTACATATAGACATTGTTGCATCACATAGTGCTTGTGAAAGGTGAGTAAAGCTTTTTGTTTTTGTTAACTATGATGTGTTTTATAGAAAAAAATAGATGTAGAGGGATTGACCCCTGAAACGGGGGCCATAGTCCAGCGATGTGGAGAAGGGGCCCCAGTTTTGGAAAAGGAGGCCCCTATTGGCAACATGGGCAGTACATAGGCTCCTATGCCTGAGGGGAAGACAAGCGTAGAAGATGCTACGGCCCTTTTGGAGAGACTAGAAAGGGAAGAGCGGCTCGTCGTTGGTGAGTTTAGCGACTTGCCTTTGTCTTAAATTTTTCCTTTTGTCTACTATGTTATGTTTAACTTGTTTTGTTTGCATAGTAGGCACTCCTGATAATAGTAGCATACCTTCATCAGCAACCCCTACTGATCATTGGGCTGAGGCTCTTGAAAAATTCGCCTTCATGGAGGGAATTGTGAACGACATGATTAGTCACTTGGAGCGAATCGATCCTAAGATTGGTACATCACTATTGCTACGCGATGATTGTTAAACTGTCACATTGTGTCATCCTGTTACGTCTAACTATTATTTTCGTGTTATATAATCTCATCTCAAATGGGATCCTAAAGAGCCTATCGACGTAGATGCTACTCCTGAACCTTCACCAGAGGTGACCAAAGTGCCACGCTGCATTTACAATGAGATGCATAAGTGTGCGTTACGCTCAGCCCTTTCTCTATGGGAGAGTTAGAATATCAATGAAGACCTCTGGAAGAGGCTGCAGAAAGAGGAAAAAGAGAAAACGGCCTTAACTACTAGGGTTAAGGACCTTAAGTCTAGGAACGAATTTTTGCAAGCCCAAGATACCAATGACAGAAATTGGTGAACAACTGTGATTGACTATGCTCGCTATTGGACAGTCGTCAGGAACAATGTCTAAGCCAATTGTGAGCTCATCGAACAACGAATGCAAATGGATCTCCTAGCTTAAAAGAACCAAGACTAGAAGGATTTTACCACGAGGGTCCAAGAATGGGGGCGAGCATAAAAAAATCATAAACACATGTGAAACACCACAAAATTCTGAGCTTAGCACTTCTCCGACAAGAATCGAGCTAAGTCATGATGCTCTCCAGCATGACTAAAGCTTGAGGACCTCACAGATAGCTTCAAATGGAGTTGAAATAAGCAAGAAATGGTTCCCTGGGATCCACAGAAGACTACAGTGACATCTGGCATCAAAATTGGCAAATTTTGAGCTCAAAATACTTGGTTTTCACTAAGTATGCATCATGTACGCTGGCCTATACATGCCCAGCGTATGGCCCAGCGTGCAGCAACTCTTGAGCCGCAAAAAATCAACAAAATAGGATAGAATCAAAGGTCTAGACTCCCCATGACCTTCCCTAAGGTCCTAGGTAGGTCTTAGGCTCCTAAAAATCAAATTTTGGACACCAAACAGGTCATTTCCTGCCTACACGCTGGTTCACACGCCCAGCATGTACCCCCAGCGTATGACTTCAAAGGTGACCCAAAATAGGCACTTCAGAGCAAGATTTTCACAAGGCATAAACTCTTAGAGATAGGGAAATTATTAGGAATCATCATGGGCTCAAGGAAATCAAGTTGTGACCTTGAAATCATGCACTTGAAAGTTCACATGCTGAGCATGTACATCCTGCACGCCTAGCGTGTATGCCCAACGTGTGGCACCAAGGACAAGGTCAAACACACACTTTTAGGTAATTTTTTGGCATGGGGTTGATCCTCAGGACATGGGAATCCATTCTACATTAGCAAAATCTTTTAAAAATTTCATTTTGGGCATCAAAAGTATCATTTTTGGCCTCACACGCTGGCCTATACACCCAACATACAACCAACATGCACCTCAGAGATGAGCCCAAAATTCCATCGAAATGAAGTAAAAATCAGCTCCTGGACAACTTGGAGAACCAACAAGACTCAAGGATCAGTGTACACATCCTATCATATGAAATATGATTCCTAAATTGTAGTTTTCATGCTCACACGCTGGCCTATACGCCCAGCATGTGGCCAGCATGCTCAACTTCAGGCCTCCCAAAACCCTGCTAAATCAAGCTCAAATGAGCCCAAATTCAATAGGAAGCATCCTCAAGACATCAAGAATCTAGATCCATGATCAAAACTAGCTTCAAAAATCAAAATATAGGTCAAAATATTTCCCTCTTGAACACCTATTGTCTAGCGTATAGAGCGTATACGCCCAGCGTATGAGGGTACAGAAACATGCCAGACACCCAAACTCACATGTAGGAAGCTCTATGGACATGCCAGGACACCTCGGAGCTTAGAATAACATGATGAATCTAGAAATAGGATGCCAAAGCTCAGATCTACAGGCTAGAACCATGAAATCCATTGTACAACTATCATTCATTCATTTTTTGTGGGCATGAAAGTTCACATGCTGAGGATCTGCACGTCCAACGTGTGAACTGGATAGTGTTCACGCTATACACTTGTAAAATTTTATTCTTTCACACCAGTCAATGCCCCACCTATCGCTAGATCCATAAATTTCACATCCCATAGCCAATCATCCCACTCCAGATCCGAATTCCACACTCTAAGATCATATAAAAATTCCAATTTTTGACTAAATCGGGGTTCAGGGGGGGTTCAAAAAGTTGGTCATTTTCACACATAGAGCATGGGAGCACAGATCTCACACACTGGGCATACATCCTACATGCTAAGCATATAGCATTCATGCTGTGCCTACAAAAATTCCTAGTAGTTTTCATCACCCATCCTCATCAACCAGGGCTATACGTCTGCCTTCTGTAGATCCAAAACTGCACATAGACTGGTGCTTTGTACACACTCTTTTTCAATACATTTGATACATTTGACCAACTTTCATTACAGTTTACATCGTTTTCTATGTTTATGGACGTTTACATTTTCTGTACGTTTCGTACTAGTTTACATTTAGTTGCAGTTTACGTATAACCCAACGTGTTGTAGCGGCAAACATTGGGGAAGTCCTTGTTTGATCCATGTGCGGACCATCCAAGGTACTCTACCTTCATCTGTTTCCAGCTTGCCCTCAAGCAGAGGTAGGGTTTGCTATGCTTGTCTATGAATCTTTCGATGCCTATAACATTCCAGTCCGACACCGACGATTTCAGACGATACGGTTTCTGGCACTAGAAGGAGGGCCTTTCTTCATCATTTCTTAGATCTACTTCGATCCAGGCCTGATCTCTTCAGATCTACTGCACCACCTTTTAGATCTACTCCTCACAGTCCTAGATCTACTCTCAGTTCCATTAGATCTGCCTTTATCAACTCTAGATCTAAGTTTTTCTCATCCAGATCTGCACCCTCTTTGGCCAGATCTGCACGTTGTACCAGGTACACGCTATGACTTAGCCTTTCCCTTTGTAAAATTTTCATTTTTTGGGGATATACGCTGCCTTATTATTTTATTTTTATCTTAAAACACTTAGTTTTTCCTACCTATAAGGTTGCAAACTGTACTGCACCCTTGGTATACACTGACCACTTACTCTGCATGCTGTAGACCCTGTCTACATGCTGTCTAGTTTTCTTGCACATTGTAGACCCTGTCTACATGTTGCCACCATTTTCAGCATGCTGACCAATCTGTCTGTATGCTGACTATTGCAGTCTATACATTGTGAACCCAGTTCACATGCTATGACCAGTTCCTACATGTTGACAATAGTGCCTGTACGCTGTGAAAGTGGTTTGTACGCTATGACTAGTGTTCACACACTGTGTATAACCCTCACACGCTTAGCATACAGGGTTATATGCTGAGTACACTGTTCATAATTTCATACTTAGCCAAATTTTTATCATTTTTCACTTAACATTATCTCATACTTACCTTGACACATAGATAAGTCCAGACATGGATCCAACCAACATGAACACTTCTAACATGCCCATTTCACATGTCAGTCCCTCCACCTCATACCCAGTCATCACCACTTCACCCATTGGGGCCCACGATGAGGTCAACCCTTGAGGGGGACCTCGTTGATCTCTCAGACTGCAAGGGAAGAATACATCATTTAATGTCATAACACAGGAATAGTATAATTTTATATGTGTAAAGATCCAAGCCGGTTTGGTGGTAGATCAAATTGAATTGGAGGCTAAGAAATGGTATGAACTGATTCATAAGGGAGGACATGAGTTCATCCCCTTCCCATATGACATCATCCCTCTTCTAGAGCACTACTCTGAGCTCATCTCACAGCTCCTCTTAGTAAGGAGTCAGTCTCTGGTCCAGTCCATGGTAAATCCCCAATTGGAAGAGGAGGATGAGTTTTCGGCTCAATCCAAACATGAGGATTCGTACCATACTCTCAGTCCACATACTTACACGAACCCGTTGTTTCATCCTTTCACAGGGGAGACTATGTCTCTCCATTCATTGAAAACCACTTAAGCACATGTACATCAACAGGAACCATCCACTCTTATTTCCACTCTCCCCATGACCGATACTCAATTCAATATACCCATCACCACTATTCCTCCAGTCACTAAGTTATCCCCTCTCTTACAAATACAACCCCAAAAACACCCTCCTAAAACTAATGTAGGATTGACCTTTCCACCTCGAGTGATCGGGATGCCCTCTGTGATACCTTCTTCTGCATCCACTCACTATATACCACGAATACAAACCCAAGGGACATCCTTCACCACTTTAACTCAACAAGTTCAGGGCGTTCCCTTACAAATCATAACTAGACAGTGGGTCGTGACTGACACGCAACCACATCAACTCCCTCATTACAATATACCACCTCCTACAATTTCACTTATGAACATCCCTCAACCTCAATAGCAGCAACAAGTACAATAACAGAAACCTACTTCTTATGGTATGTTGTCCTTAGTGGCACCCACCATAAGTATTCCACAAATACAACTTCCGACCACTCAACTTTCTTCTTTCCCACCCATCGTACAACAATCTAACTTGCACACTACACAACATGACTAGCCTGCCCCTTTATTGAGTGCCCAAGACTGGGCTGAAACCAAAAACTGATGCAAGAGCTAACTGATGAGGTCAAGTGCCTCAAAACAGCTACCGACGAAGAGCTTAAGATAGTAGATTTCTATCAGGATGACCCTATTAGCTCTTTAGTTCCACCTCTAACATTACCGAAGGGTGTTTCCTTACCCACATTAAATAAATACAATGGGGAAACAAACCCCAATGCCCATCTTGTAACGTTTAGACTAGAGTGCGTGTTGCTTCAGGCATGGCCACATGCCATCTTGTGAGTGTTCCCCATGTCTCTCACAGGGAGAGCACTTGACTGGTATCGGGCTTTGCCTGAAAACTCCATATCTTCTTTGGAAGATTTATTACACCAATTCATTACCAGATTCAAGTATAACTTGAAGCCTGAAGCAACACTTGATAGCCTCATACAGGTCAAGCAAGCACCGCTTGAACCTGTTCAAAAATTTATTCAACGGTGGAGTGCTGCCCTCAATGAGCTCCATGAGCCAATCCCGGAGACTTATCTCCTCACTATTTTAAAGAGGGCCGTTAATGATTTTGTAAAGTCCAAATTATACTATCTTAACGCATGCACTCTTAGCCAAGAATTTGTACAAATAAAGAATATTGAAGAAGCTACACAGAACAGTCATGACCCCACCTATTCAGCCTTTAAAAACTAACATAGCAAAAAAGATAAAGAAAAGGCTAAGACAACTATAGCAGTAGTAGCAGAAACACAAAAAATGAGTATGGGACAACAAGGAAAATTGCCTACTGCCCCTACTAACTATGCTAGACTTGCTCCTGCTACTACACCCAAACCGTCTACATCACAAACTGCTACGATAGGTCATGCCCGAAACTTTGAGAGGAAAGATCCCTCTCAATACACACCACTACCTGTGAAGCCTTCTCAACTATTTGACCAAATTTTGAAGGCTGGAATGATGAAACACAAGCAGATGTCTCCTGCAGCCATTCAAAAACATGATTGTTTCTATGAATTGGTCAAGAATCGAAGCTTGGCTACACCTAACGAGCCTCCTGTCCCAAAAGGCTTTAGGCTGGATAGGTTTTGCAAGTACCATCAGCGTAATGGGCATGGTACTAATTTTTGTTTCACCCTGAAACAAGACATTCAACGAATGATAGATAGGGGCAAAATAACTTTTGATGAGTCCAACCCAGTTCAACCAAAAAACCAATCCATGGGTGTATATAAAGACCCACTAAATACTAAGGAAGCACCATATGTAATTAACACTATCTACTTAGATAACAAACAAGAAGCACCTAGGATTAACACCATTTATTTAGATAATGAATAGCAAACACCTAGGAGACCCTTTGTAGTTCGTACTCCTCCTACTGCACAAACACTTGCACCTTAATCATCATACTCTCCATATAACCCGCCTACCCCACAAACACCCTATGTCATCCAGGTACCTCCCGTGGTGGTAGCCTCTACCATACCACCGCAAGCTAAACCATACATAGTGCATGTACCTCCTATTGCTACTATTGTAAACATGAAACCACCTACCCGGCCCGCTCCCTTTGTAGTCCGGGTGACACCTGCGGTTGCAACTACGGAGGTACAACTCCCAACTAGACCAACTCCATATGTTGTCAGGATACCCAAACATCCTGATAACCACCAATCTTCCACTCCACAAACACAAAATAGACCGACCCCGTATGTTGTTAGGGTGCCTAAGCATCTTGACAACCAACTCTTCACACCTCAACTGTCTACTAGGCAAACCCCATATATCGTTAGGGTGTCTAGGCAGCTTGACACTCAACCACCTTCAACTATCCAACCACAACCTTGTCCTACTCCATATGTCATATGAGTTCCAAAGCAACTCGATGTTTAGAGACCAACTGTTCCCCTGTGCCACATGCGGGAAGACAGGCTCACACGGGAACGCTTGAAGAAGGAACGTCAACGACTTGTCTTAGGACCCCCAAGCCTACTCCATTAAGTGCAGTACCCATGACATCACCTACTAATGAACCAAACACGAGCTATAAGGGAGAATCATCGGGAATACATGATACATCCAAATCAACGGTTACAGAAGAAAACATCAAACCAGCTATACATGAGATAAAACTATTGGGCCTGATGGACCAGGTAACCACTAACAAGCATACACCTAATGGTAAAGATTTAGTAACAGCCCTAACACAGGTTACACAGGCACTTAAACTCTAAAAACACTTCATTAAGCCTATATGGCCTGATGTTAACTTCTCAAACTCATCATGAAGCCCTAGTACGCATGTTGACATCAATCCTAGTAAGTGAAGACTTACCTCCAAATGAACCTTCTATTCATGCGGTAATGTATTCGCCTCAAGGATTGACTTTTAAATCACTAGGCTTCCACACTAACAACATCAAAATTGATGAGAAAACAAGAGAAGTAACAACAACACCTATGTTCATAATGATACAAGTAAATCAATTCAAAATACATAGAGTGCATGTAGATGACGGAGTTGCCACAAATGTAGTACCTTATCCTGTCATTGAACAATTAGGGCTTATGGAACTAATTGGACCAACTCCACCACATGTTTAAAATCATTTAGTGGATCACGTGTAGTAGTAAAAGGCACCATAACTTTGGACTTTATAGCAGGGGATCGATTCCCCACATTAGCTAACTTCATTGTCATCGACGAGATGCCAGGGTTTAATTTAATATTAGGAAGACCTTGGCTGGCTCAATTGAAAGCAGTCTCTTCCCCCATACACCAAGAGATTCACCTGCCTTATGAAGGTGGTGAAATCATCATACACGGGGATGCTGCTACATCTACCATCTCGTCACATATGAATACAAACCAAGGCTCGGAGGTTAAGTTTGAAGAGCCTAAACAAGATGACAACATTCTTGATAAACCAAAACCAACTACCAAACAACCAAAACAAAAGGATGACACAAAGGAAAAACAAAGTTGCATGCAATCAGTAAACAGTGATCCATCAAATGTAAAAGAAACTTCGCCTAGCATAGAAACACCCGAACCTAAAACTGTACAAACACTGCCTAACATAGAAATTACAACAAACATAAAAACTACTGTACATACAGAAACACTAGAAGACACCAACATAGAGCTTGTTCCACTAGACGTCCCTTGGGCTGAATTACCGTTTAACGTGATCAGCGAAGGGGACGTTGAGTATAGAATCATACCTATTAGCGCCACTCCTAACGTTAAATTAAGAAAAATAAAAAAATTACTAAACAGTTGACACACATTCATCGTCTAAAATGATGTTAAACTACATTCATCGTCTAAAATGATGTTAAACTATCACATGTCCACAATGACATAAAACTAGCCATGGCCAGGAATGGCCGGCTTACCAAGAAATCCACCAGTATCACTTGAAACTTCTCTTGTTTACACATGGCCCGAAATGGCCTTAAACTAGTGCATGGGGCTCGAAATGACCTTAAACTAGAACATCAAGACTACAGTTCGTCATGACTTTAAATTGATACACATGTGTGCATGGCTCGAAATGGCCTTAAACTAGAGCATTTTCTTACATTTGTTTTCTCTCAATTCAAGTTCACTGTTCGAATTTATGCTTACATTGTTGTGTTATCAGTTACAGTTTTCCTTCACATTCCCCTTTTACACGATTATGCTTCAATTACAATTACATTCCTACTTGTATCCCTACTTCATGCATTACACTTAAACAACAAAATGAACAAAAAAATTTTACACTGCTGCATCATGTTTACATTTAAACAACCAAAAGAACAAAAATATTTTCACTTCAAGTCTACACTTATCAGTGTTCAAACAAACTCAAAATTCAAAAAAAAATGAATAATAGAAAACTCAACCGTAAAATTGTATAAATGTATCAAAGTCAAATTACAACTCAGTACAATGTCTCCACACAATACATAGTTCGTATACATAATCACTTTAACAAAAAAACATCAAATCAAAACTAGGCATCAAATCCAGGAGGAGCTTGATCTTCAGGCTCCTCCGCATCATCTTGCCCCACTCCACTAGGGCCACCTTCATCACCATCATTGCCACCATGACCCTGTAACAATAATAGGAAACAATCAGTTACTAAGTCCAAGGATAAGATTTCTAAGAAAAGAACAAAAAAATGTTACAAGATTGAACACTCACGAAAGAGGAGGCTCTTAAGTCGAATTCTAGTCGATGTAGGATCTCTTCTTCTGGCACACTAGACCAATCTATTTCATCAAGGCCTAAGTCAACATTGGTGATGGCCTTACCCTTGTTCACAGCAGTCCACGTAGGACACTTAAGAGGAAATTCACCTATGGAAACCTCCCCTGAAGCTGTTGTGATCAATCTCTTAGGAGATTCCATCTCCACAACAGTATGTTTAACAAACGTATCAAAAGAGGACCACAGGCCTAATCCCTCTATGAACATTTCCATCTAACGCTGTCCTATGGATGCATCTTTTAACAACGACTTGTATTGATGCTTGTGGTTCTTCTGATCCTGACCCCATTTCCGTACTTTAGAAGCGAAAGCTTTCTAATCTTGACACTTGAGATTGAGCAAGTCAATTTGTGCTTTTCGCTCACCTAACTTCCGAGTCATAGTTACCTGACAATTCAATAGATTCCAATATTTTGTGTAGGTAACTTTAGAAGTTCACCATGTACCATCTCCTAACAATCTAGTAGCCGCGAAGTCATAACGTGACTTATAGTCATGTCTTTCTGCCACTAGTTTGGCAATTTCCTTTTCGGCTGCCTGAGCTCTTAGCCACAACTGTTCTATGGAGCGCCTGTAAGACCAAAGAGATTTGGCATTATGTACAACACATCCTACCACCTCATCGTAGATCTTTCTTGGTACTTGCTCAATCTCTGAAGGGAGTTCAAGAAAAGCATCAATGTGGGTTGCTTCAGACGGTTTCCACCTTAGCTGATCACTTATCAATACAAGAGTAATATATATTAAACATGGACAATAGAAATAGATGTAGAACATGAAATCAACATACTGAAACATACATACCTAGTTTAGGATGAGCCATTTGGATGCGATCAATCACCTCGTTGACAATGCCCATAACGAAGTCTTTCTTACTTGGCATTTTGATCCAACTGATGGGCTCATCCGTAGACTCTTCTTCAACACGGGTTGCCTCTTCTGCAGGTATCGTCATCATTGGTACCCTCCTTCGGACACTAGAGGTTGCTCTTGCTTCAACATTAGGATCTTGCAACAACAAAAAAATGAGAAAAAAAAATCAAAGTTCTAAACAAAAATTCACAAGAACAAAGCAAGCCTAATAGAAAAGAATAGAACAACATACCGAACACCTCTTGGTCATCTACATTCGGTGGATCACCAAGGTCTGACCTTCCTTCGAAAAATTCTCCCATCGTGGCATCTTCTTCATCTTGATCTCCTACGAAATCCTCCATATGCTCCTCTACTTGGGCTTCCTCCTCACCTTGATCGACGGGGATTTCTTCTTCCTCTTTCGCAATCGGAGCTAGCTCTTCCCTCACTTCGGGAGTTGGTTCTGATAACACACATAGTATAATGCTAGTACAATATAAATAATAACAAAAAAAATGAATCAAATGTGCTTACCACATTCCGAAAGCTTAAACCTAATATGCTTTATCATCGGTTGTTCAGCTGCTGGAGCACTTTCATTAGGACGCTTAGGTCTCTCAATCTTGGACTTACCCTTCCCGATTACCTCCTTGATAACCCGATTGGCTCTCCTAGCAGTGTAGGGTATACTACTTGGCTCAAACCTTATGCTGTCATGCATATGGATGGAATAACCAAGTGTGTCCCCTGTTGTGATGGAAGCTGATTCATCTACACCTTCAGGGACATCTTGAGACCTCGTAATTTCAAACAAGTGGGGTATCCACGGGTGAGAAAACTGGTCATGATCCCTCAACATGTACTTGTTATCCATGCGAACAACTAGAAATTCAGCTAGTTGGCCTATATAACCAGCAAAGAATGTGAAAGTGAAATTGGATTATGCCTTTATGTTTGTACGTAATCGTGCTATCTCCCTGTGGAAACCTGAAAGCAAGAACTTTGCCCAGTTGTAGCACATCCCAGTCTCTAGAATCATGCACATGATACGCATAGGCTCTATGCCAAGTGTCTTAACTTGTGATAGAGACTTGGGAAAAACCCGTGCTCTGAAAAAATGGTATAGTTCACTCACTTCCGTCACTTTGGATCTTCCCTGCATAGGAAATCCTTTAGAGCCCTTCATAACACCCAACCATTCCTCCAGCTCTCAAACAACATGACTTTCTTTCTGAGCCCTATCAAATGTTACTCTTGTCCCATCTGTCGGCACACCAAAGAGGTCTGAAAAGAACTCTATCGTCAAATGGAAAACTACTTTTACCTCGTGAATATGAGTGTTATAATAAGTAATAGCTACATTAAATGAATCAACAATAGCAACCTTCTTGGTCATAGGGATGTTAGGGTTCAGAGTAGTAAACAAATCCATAAGTCCAGCATCACGCAAGCAACCAATGACATGTGGCGATGCCTCATCATTCAACCATCGTTATGCACGTTCGATTTCTCCAAACTTCATAGCCAAAGTACACTCGGTACAACCTTTGGCAATTGTAACTCCACCAAGAGTAACATCCACTGTGTATACAAGCAAATAGGAAATTAGTCTCACAACAATTGATGAGGTAACAAAACAAATGAAAGGCATCAAAACATCATCACTTACTACAGGCCGATGGATTAGATGAACTTGGAGCTAGATCAACATTGCGTGGAAAACCCATTTTGAGACCAATCTGCATGTAGCCACCCTCGAGCCACACAACGTGCAAAGGCCTTTGAGTATCGCTTGTGGTAATGGATGATCGCCCCCTTGGTTTGAGCCAACACAGCACCTCGTAAAGTGGGACCTTCCATGAAAGCCTCCAAGGCTGTACGAGCAAGTGCAAGTCCATCATCACTTTGATATACTCCCTCTTCATCGAGTTGAGGTCTACCAATCATCTATCAGGTGCAGGTACATCCGGATCAATGGCCCCAAACCACGCTAACACTTCAACAAGCTTCAAGACCAACAGAAAAGGTTTAAGACCCCTACATGAAGTCAAAGATCAAAGTAAGTACATCATACACATAAAACAATGGCCCGATATGACCTTAAACTACCAACATTTGTTAACAAGAACATTTCGTTGACATACCCCAGTGGATACATACGACATTTCAGTTTACATTATTCAACACTTAGGAAATTTTGACTCCACATCTTACAGTTCATATTCAACACTCGGCAAAGGGTTCATTCGCATTACACACATAACACTTGGAAAATTTCAGTTTTGGACATTAGTGTAACACCTAGGAAATATATGAAAAATTTCAAAAAATTCAAGGTTTACACTATGGCAACACTTGGAAAATTTTTGGGTTTTTGGTTCACACGCTGAGCGTGTGACCTCCTCACACGCTAGGCATGTGAAGACCACACACTGGGTGTGTGAAGACCACATGCTGGGTGTATAGCCCTTTGTATGCTGGGCATGTTAGGTTCACGCTGAGCATACCAGCCAGACCTTTCACGCTAACACCAAAACTTAAGCGAAAATTTACCAAAAAAAAATTACATATACGCTGCATGAACTAAAAATTTTTGCAGTTTACATGCTAGGATCATGGCCTGCACGCTGGCTTCACAGCCTCTACATTGGCCAAAGATCCCATACGTTGACTAAATTTACTAGGAAAAACATATACATTGATAGTAGAAAACTAGACAATAATTGATAAAAATAGCAAAAAGAAAAAACAGATCTAGATCAACAGATCAGATGCTAACCAGTGCAGGGATCTAGGCCATGAAGGGATCATAGGTTGGGGAAGGTTTCGAAGCATTTCCTCACTCTCTGTAGCGAAGGTTAGGGATGCCTCCTTCTTCTCCTTGCCCTTTACTTGTTTTCCCTTGCCCATCTTGCCCAAACGCTAGCGACGCTGT
Source organism: Gnetum montanum (assembly GCA_015680685.1). NCBI lineage: Eukaryota > Viridiplantae > Streptophyta > Gnetopsida > Gnetales > Gnetaceae > Gnetum > Gnetum montanum. Next base: position 1,178,329 of record MNCI01014205.1, read on the forward strand.
TTACCGACGAATCTTGCACGCTGTAGCCCAAATTTAAGGGTTTCAAGCAGATCTGAATGTTGATGCCCAGATCTACGTAGATCCACCCATGCACGCTATAGATCTAATCTGAAATATTATAGATCAGGGCTTGTAGATCGCAGATCTGGTGGCGCATGCTGTGGATCTAATCTATATTGTCGTAGATCTAGAAAATAGATGGTCCAACGCTGTGGAAATGGTGGTTTACACTGCCATGGACCTATTCATGCTGGAGCTTTTGATGCACACTGACCCTAACCTAGGATTCACGCTGAAGTCTTGGCCTCTACTCCTTGGCTTCATGTTGGGGTTTTGGGTTTACGCTGGCTCTTTAGGTTCAATCTTCTGGGTTTATGCTGACCTGCAGTCCTTGGGTTCACACTGCCCTCTGTCTCCCTTTGTTTTACGCTACAGTTTTGATGGTTTTACGCTGTCAATGCCTGGTTTACATTGGAATAAGGATGAAATGTTTAGTTCTATGCAGTTTTACAGTTTGCCTTTTATATGTCCTAGAGAATTTATAATTATTTTACATTTATTATTTTTACCTTCTTACTCTAGTCAAAATTACGTTAGAATTAGCTAAAGTAAGGATCACATAGACCCTTCCTACAATCTAGCACGCTGTCCTATATTTTAGGACGTTGCCTCCACCATCTAGCACATTGACTCTTGTTTGGGGCACGTTGTCCCTATTTAGTAGGAGTCATTTCCGATTATCTAGGATGCTGCCCCTTTGTCCACAAACGTTGATCTATACCCACACTATCATTTTCCAAATTCATGTACCCGTTGACGCACCTTTGTAGGATCTATCCCTACTATTTAGGGTTTTGTCCTATGTTTACAAATCTGGACCAACACTCAGCATACCATGTTCTAAATTCATGTACACGTTGACCCACTTTTGTAGGGCATTAAGACCCTTTAAAAATAAAATATAAAAATAACAATAAAGACCCCATACGCTATCCCTATGGTCTATGATGTCCTAGCCTCTAGTACCATTCTTATTTTGATAAACATAAATGAACAAACAAAAACATAAAACATAAAAAAATATAAAAAAAACCTTGTACATATGTACCATACATGTACCAATTATTCACACCCCCTTTAATGACCCCTTGGTACTTAGAATTCTAAACAACCAACAACATACATATATACGTATATGTGACCCCACCATGCACACTAAACATAACTATGTACTCTAACCATGAACTGTAAGTTACGATTAAACTTCCGTGATGGCCCGGTAAGGCCTTAAACTACCATGACAGCCTGGAATGGCCCTAAACTATCTGATGGCCTAGTAAGGCCTTAAACTACCATGATCAGTCCGTTATGACTATAAACTAATAGGCAAGGCCCGGTATGGCCCTAAATTGCCATGCATCTAGGTATGACGATAAACTACCATCACATACCTTAGTCACTATTAAACGTACACATGATTTACATTTCCTGGAAAGCATAACAACCTCCCTAGCTCACTTTGCTTCCTATTTATTGGTAGGGAAAGCACGATGGATTGCAAGCATCTATTTACACCATTAACCATCGATGGACCATACGGAAAGATCACAAGAGAAATCAACATAAATTCTATCGGCTTAGGTCCATCAACAGGCGACACATTTGTAGCCTCAATGCAACAAACATTAGATAGCTATGAAGGTATGACAAAATCTCTGGACATAGAAGCTAATAGCATCATTGAAGACCCTTTAACGGAAACCCCCATAACTATGCCTAACGGTGACGTTAAGGTATTAAAATTGAGCACACTATTACAACCTCAACTTGCCAAGGACATAGAACACGTGCTTCAAGACAACATGAAAGAATTCGCTTGGTCTTACAATGACATGCCTGGATTAGATCCTTGCATTGTTCAACACAACATTATACTTGATCCCAAGTTAAGACCAGTGAAATAGAAAGCACACAAGGTCAAACCTGAGGTAGCACTGGTAGTTCGTAATGAGATCACTAAGATTTATCAAGCTGGTTTCATTCAGGCTACCGACTACGTTGATTGGGTGTCTAACATGGTTATAGTCCCCAAGAAGAATGGAAGCATTTGCTTAGACTTCTGGGATCTCAACATCGCAACCATAAAGGATGACTTCCCGCTACCAAGCATTGATTAACTTGTTGACTGAACTGCGGGGCATGCTTTGTTGTCTTTTATGGATGGCTTTTCGGGATATAACCAGATATAGATCAACCTGGAAAATCAGCTCAGGATAACCTTCATGACACCGTGGGGTACCTTTTGCTATACAATGATGCCATTCGGCTTGAAGAATGTCGGTGCCACATATTAGAGAGTAATGACATTCATTTGTAGCGATTACATACTTCATTCACTCAATGATTATGTGGATGATGTCGTAGTTAAATCAAAAATACCAGAGCAACACATACAAGACTTAGATTTGGTTTTAAAACATTGTCTAAAATATGAACTGAGGCTCAACCCAAAAAATATGTCTTTGGGATAAAAACAGGCAAGATGCTAGGCTTCGTAGTATTAGTAATAGGAATACAAGTAGATCCGAACAAGGTTAAGGCTATCACCAAGTTGAAACCACCAAGCAACCTTACTGAACTCCGAGGTCTACAAGGTAGATTACAGTTCATCAGGCATTTCATAGAAAAACTGACGGACAAGTTGAAACCTATGAACCACTTGCTACGTAAGAATGTCCATTTTGAATGGACTTCACAGTGCTAGGAAGCATTTGACAACATTAAAACGACACTTGTTCAACTACCGACGGTCTATTCACGTCAGAACAACAAACCATTCTATATCTACCTGGCCACTTCAGATTCATCCATCGCGTCTATGCTTTGCCAGAAACGAGATGATGGAACTGAAGTCCCTGTTTATTATCTAAGCCATGCATTAGTAGCCTATGAGCAAAAGTACAATGTGGTGGAGAGGTCATGTTTAGCCCTTATCTTTTCCTTAAAGAAATGGCGACATTACCTCTTCCGCAACCAAGTCAATATAATCTGTAAGGATAATGTGCTTAGAGCTATCATAGGCAACATTTACGAATCAAGTAAGATAGCTTGTTGGAAAGCCATGATAGCTGAGTTTGACCTACACTACATAGTGCAGTCATCAATTAAGGATCAAGCTATAGCAAATCAAATGACTGCATCACCAACGCATGATCAAGCAACGATAGAGCCAGAGTTCCCTGATGAAAATGTGAGTGTAATAGACATAGTGCCCGATGACTACGATGCCATTTTGAACTTTGATGGAGCATCCACCTCTCAAGGGGGAAGTGCTACCGCTATCATCACCTATCCCTCCAGGGAGATTTGACCCTTTGCTTATTGTTTCAACTTTCACTGTACCAACAACGTAGTAGAGTACGAAGGTCTCCTTACAGGTCTCATGGCAGCACTAGCTTCAAACATCACCTGACTCATAGTTAGAGGTGACTCACAGTTAGTTCTAAATCAAGTCATAGACGTTTAAGTGTGCAAAGTGCAACACTTACAACAATACTGTGATTTGACGTAGCACTTGTTGACGCCATTCGAAAACATAGAGGTGCAACATGTATCTAGAAACGATAATAGCATTGCAGATGCACTTGCCATGTTAGCTCTAAACATATCACCAAACATGTTCCACACGTTGCCTAGTTCTATAATCAGTTGTGATAAACCCATAACTGATACTCCCGATGAATTACCGATTGCATCTGTTAGTACAAAACACACAGTAGAATGGTATGATGACATAAAAGAGTACCTTCTACATGGTGAAACACCATAACATCTAAAAATGCACAAAAGGACGCAGTATGAACACGTTCTCGATAGTATGCATTAGTAGGTGACACGTTATGTCGTAGATCCTACGAAGGTATCCTATTGATGTGCATTAGTAGCATTGATGGCCAAACCATCGTGGAGCAAGTACATGAAGGACTATGCGGAGGGCACATAGTGCCCAAAGCAATGGCAACAAAAATAAGATGTTTGGGCTATTATTGGCCACACATGGTGTACGATTTTTTCTCCAAGGTCAAAACGTGTAACATCTACCAAAAACATAGTAATTTGATACATGTTCCACCAAATGAGTTGCATACCGCACAAATCACCTGGCCTTTCCAAAAGTGGGGGTTAGACATTATTGGACCAATAACTCCCCCACCTTCTATAGGACATAGCTTTATCATAACCATGACAGAGTATTTCACAAAATGGGTAGAAGCTATTCCCCTTAGAAAGACCACATCCAAACACATATGCAACTTCATTCTAGAAAACATTGTGACCCGTTTTGGCATTCCGATGACCATCATCACTGATAATGGGCCACAGTTCAGCAGTGCTGAAACTAGAACTTTCAATGAAATCCTAGGGATCAAACATTCATTTTCATCCCCTTACTACCCTCAAAGTGATGGATAAGACAAAGCTACAAATAGGATCATCATCACAGTGCTCAAAAGGATGCTGACATAGAGAAAACGACGATGGCATGAGTAGCTAGTTTACACATTATGGGCTTATTGTACTATGCATCAGACTTCCATAGGTAAAACACCATATAGTCTTGTTTATGGTTCAGAAGCTATTTTACCTTTGGAGTTGCAGGTACCATCTTTAAGGATCACACTTTTCGGACTCCTCGATGAGGGTCAAAACAATGACTTGCGCATTGTTGACTTGGACTCGGTGGAGGAGGAATGCACACGTGTGCTCGATTAGATCGAATGGTACCAAAAGAAAGAACGACGGCGCCATCGACATGATATTCATAAGCGCCTAATCAAGGAAGGAGATCTTGTACTCAAAGCAGTTCGGGAACACCCGGAGAAATTCTCAGTCAACTGGGAAGGGCCTTACTTGGTCACCAAAGCGTATGACAATGGAGCGTTTAAGCTAGCTAACATGGAAGGGAATGAGCTTGCACACCCGACCAACCACTTATACTTGAAACCTTTCTATGTTTTAGCATAAACTAAGGTATGCACTCGTCCTGGTGTATGACGATAAACTGGCACCACAACTAACACATCTAATCCACGGTCCTGGAATCATGACCTAAAACTGGCACCACCACTCGTCCAGGCATCATGATGATAAACTGACACGACAGTTCATCTGCAATGACAATAAACTAACACCTGTCCGGTACGACATTAAACTACCACAGTTTTGTTCGCCAAAGTCCGCTAAGACTATAAATTGGTTTGCCTCTCCACAGTCCACCAAGACTATAAACTAGAAATTTACCATATGCTACGATGCTAAATTGGCAATGTCCAACGGGTTATGACATAAAACTAACCCACGACAGTATGCTATGACTATAAATTGGTAGCTTCATCTCTAGCCTCCCGATCTGTAGTTGCATTCAAACTTCATCAGAGCTGCTACCTAACTCATCATCAGTTGATCCTAACAACATTGTTGTCATTCATATTCAATGCCTGAAATCTCATCTGGTGCCTTTGTTTCATCAGTTGCTATTCAATTCTAAGCTTACTCACTCACTCGTGGTTTTCTTGTCTTCTTGGAGTTGTGTTTGCAGGATGACACTCAGAGGTGTTCATACGAGAATGCACTTCGTCACAGCAGTAAGGTACCACATTGTTCCTAACACATGTAACAAGGTTAATCAAGCCATTCACTAGTACATTTCCCGTTACATTTCCCATCTATTCCTCAACATACTCTACTTAGTTACACCCCGAACACACCTAGTGCATCCTGAAACATTGAGCACACCATTGCACACTACAACACTTTTAAGTAGTTACAACACACAACATGGCACTTGAGCATGAGTACAAGATCAAAACCAAGCTCTTTACAAAAAAGAAAAAAAAAGAAAAAAAAGAAACAAAAATAAACAAAAAATAAAGAAAAAGAAAAAGAAAAAATAACAAAAGAACAAAAGAGCAAAGAGCAAAGAGCAACAAAGCCAAAAAGAAACATAAGACCCTTGGCACTTCCCATACAAGCCCCAGGCAGGAAGGCAGTTGTCTTGGAAGCAAGTACTCATGTCTCAAATTCTCAAGTAACATCTCATTGTGTGGCTTTGGCTCTCTGCCAAAAGATTCCCTTTAACACTAAACAGAGGCCCTGTTCCTCTAAAGAATGAAACACATCATCACGTGGCTTTGGTTATGCCAACAAGTCCTCTTAAAGACTAAACAAGAGTCTTGTTTTGCCAAAGGACGTATAACTCATGTCTTGGTTCCAAGTCTATTAGACAATGGCTATTGAAAAGGATCAACATGACCCGTATACACACCAGAGAATCCCCTTCACCATGCACAATCCCTTGATCAGTTCCCAATCCCCACAATTTCCATTTCCCTATCTAGCCACAAACTTCATTTCCCCAATCCCATGTACTACTAAACACAATGCGATGACATCTGGCCAAGTGCCAAAGGACAATATTCCTACCAAGTTGCTTGTGGTGTTTTGTACTTCTTTGTCGATGCTTTTCGGGTCAATTCCTCCAAGTTCCAACAAAGAGGGACCAATGAAACACCACAAAATTTTGAGCTTAGCACTTCTCTGACAAGAATCGAGCTAAGTCATGATGCTCCCCAGCATGACTGAAGCTTGAGGACCTCACAGAAAACTTTAAATGAAGTTGAACTGAGCAAGAAATGGTTCCCTGGGATCCACAGAAGACTCCAGTGACATTTGGCATCAAACCTGGCAAATTTTGAGCTCAAAATACTTGGTTTTCACTAAGTATGCATCCTATACGCTGGCTTATGCATGCCCAGCGTATGGCCTAGCTTGTAGCGGCAAACGTTGGGGAAGTCCTTGTTTGATCCGCGTGTGGACCATCCAAGGCACTCTACCTTTGTCCATTTTTAGCTTGTCCTCAAGTGGAGGTAGGGTCTGTTGTGCTTGTCTGTGAATCTTTCGGTGCCCGTAACGTTCCAGCCCAACATCGATGATTTCAGACGGTACAACATGTATAAGCAGGAATGTGTCGCCTATCGCCGACATTACAAAGATTCCGCAATTGAGGCGTGGTCCCTCTGGCTATCCCTTGATTTTTTCAGTGTTTCTGGAGCATATGAAAAGTTTTAGGAACAAGTGATAGTAAGTGCCTCTCTTGAGAGAGAGATGACCCTCCCCGATGGGGAGACTATTGTCCTTTCCTTTTTTCCTGAATCACCCCAATGGAATCTTGTGGGAAAGGGGAAGATAAAGGCTAGAACTGATCTAGGAGATGGTGTTTGGGAAAAGCTCATTGAGGATGAGATTATGCAACATCTATTAGTCGTCTTGGAACAAATTTCGTTTGCGACCGATGCGGGACCATCACAAGTAAGCTACGTGACTATTGTATTATTCTTATGTCAATGATTTTGAAGACGACGCTAACGTTTGCTTCATGTTATATTGTAGGATCGACATGAATAAGATCCCCATGAGGAGGAGCCTTGCAGAGATGATCACGCCCATGGAGAGAATGCACCCGAAGGAGTTTCTCATGAGTAAGAACTTCATGAGGCAGACATGGAGTTGGATGACGTAGATGGTGGTGGCAAGAAAGGGAATGTATAGAATAGCGATATTGGTCAAACATTTTGTTGTAATGAAAGGGAATAAAGGACAACTTTTGTGGTTTTTTAAAGTTGGTTAATGGCGATTGTAAAAGAAAAATTTGTTTTATGTGTATGAAAAGGAAAAATGCGTTGTCAGAAAGGTTACATGTTTTAGGCCACTACGGGCCTACGATAGTTTAAGGCCATTTTAGGCCACTAATATTTTAAGGGCATTTCGGGCCAGGTCATTCGTACATGAAAAAGAGTAAACAAAATTTCCAGTTTTAGGCTGTAGTGGGCCATAAATAGTTAAGGCCATTTCGAGCTAGGCCTACGCGTATAAAAAAGAGTAAATAGAATCGCCAATTTTAGGTCGTAGCAGGCTGTAAATAGTTTAAGGCCATTTTTGGCCGTGGTGCGTATAAAACAGCATAATGATAACGATGCAATGAGAAAGAATGTAAATTGCATAATAGTAAAGAATGTGGATTGATACGATATGTCATGTTAACGTGTTTATTTACTGGCTCCGTAGCTTGTTCTTGATCATTTTTAGGTTTGGCGTATGGATGAGGAGGCTTATTATAGCATTTCTCTACTCTACCATCTCCTCCATGGAAGGGTAGTTCAACCCATGTCAAGCTCTCATCGGCCACTATGTCAGCTTGTTCAACTATTGGGGCAGGACTTTGATCTTCGGGGATTTCAATCTCAAAACCTTGTTCCATCTCTACGTTGTTAACAACTTGAGGGGTCATCTTATCACCGTGGATGATCACTTCCCCTCTTGAATAGGGAAAGTGGATTTCTTGGTGAATGGGTGATGAGACAGCCCTTAATTGAGCCAGCCAAGACCTCCCTAAGATTAGGTTGAATCTAGGCATCTCCTCGATGATGATGAATACTGCGCTTGTGGGGAATTGATCCCCTACTACGAAATTGATATGTACTGTTCCCTTAACTTGCACTTGTGCTCCGTTAAATAACTTTAAACATGACGTTGTCATGGGATTGATCTAATCGATCAAACCCAGTTTGTCCACTATGGGAAATGGAATGACATTGGCAATGGCCCTGTCATCTACATGTACTCTATGGATCCTATATTGGCCGACCTGGATAGTGATGAACATGGGTGCTATTGTCACCTGACCCTTTTCTAGGTCATCCTTTATGGACTCGTCATGGAATGTCAGTTGGGAAGACCATGGTTGTTCAGCAGTGGGGAAAAGCATGATCGAATGGATTACTTTTCCATCTGCTGGCAGGCTTTCGTCCATGGATATGGATGTCAGCATGCGAACCATGGCTTCACGATGCATTTGGGATGTCATCACCAAGTCATACAGGCTCAGCATTGTATTTTTCTGTTTGAGAGCCTACTTGACTTGTGTAAAAGCGTCCAGGAGATTATGCTCAAGGCTCAGTTTTTTGTTGCCCTTCTCTTCTTCCATTCATCCCAGGAGATGGATCTCTCATGGAGGAACGGTTTCTGGTTGAGGACTGTGTTTTCTCAGGTAGGGAGAAGATGGCTGCATCTATGTAATGTCATCCTTTTCAGGGGGAGGAGAAGCCAAGGGTGCTGAGGCGAGATGCGTAGGCTTAGGAAACCCCAACGTAAGGCAATCCTTAGCTACTTTGTCTATCGTACTCCCTTCCCCTCTCGTTGTAGGTTGAGGTTGGTGCATTGACTTAGATATTTTCCCCTACATAGTAGAAGTAGCTAACAATTTTGACACCCTAATGACGAAGGGTGCCTTAGGTGTGGGTGTGGACTAGGTCGTGGCTTTAACGACACTCGGCTATGGGGCAGACGTCCAAGGCAGGACTCAAAGGACAAAAGGCTGTTGCGAGACCACGTTCGTCGATGTCGATGGGTTTGTCATCTAAGGTGGGTGAGGAGGTATGCGCAACACGAAGGGTTGCTTCGGCTGTGCTAGGCTATCGCCATCCATACCCACCACATTGATAGTGTACCCTGCATTATTTGCATTTAACGAGTCTTGGTACACATGCATAGACTAGTTTTCTGGATGAATCGAACTACTGCTGTCTAAGATTAGCTTGCCTTAATCAATCATGCATTGAATGTCATCTTTCAATGCCTAGCAGTAGTCCATGTCATGTCCACACAGCTGGTGGTAGTCATAGAAACGGTCCAACCTGAAGTTTTTGGGAACCAGTGGTTCATTTGGTAGGGCTAAGGAGGGATTCGTGAGTAGCTCACAATGCTATCTATGACATTTCAGATCCTCCTTGGACACCTTCTTATGTTGAATGTGACCAGTTCCCAGAAGCTATTTCAAAAGTTTTGAAGGATTTACATGTAGGATCGTATATTTTGAGTGATCTTTACGCTCAAAATTAGGCTTTGGTTGGGGCGATGTCTCAGAAGCCAATGCCGTTTGCTGATCAGCATTGTTTGAGCTAGCCATAGCCTTAGTAGGAGCCATGGTCGTTCTCTTGTTATTATTTTTCTTTTTGGCTTCTTTAGCTATGGCTGCAACTATTGTTGCAGCCTTGTCCTTATCATTACTTTTGTTGTGGGAATTTTTATAGACCACATATGCTGAGTCTTTGCTAGCCTCTGCCGTGTCCTAGATGCTCTTAGTCTGAGTGAAGGCTTGGCTAAGGGAGTGGGGAGCGAGGTAATCAAGTTTAGACTTAATGAAGTTGTTGACTACCCCCTTAAAGATTGCCAACAAATGGGCCTCCGCGATGGGTTCATGGATTTCGTTCAAGGTGGCACTCCATCACTGTATAAAATTTTGGACTGGCTATAGTGGATCTTGTTTAACCCCCATTAGCTGGTCTAGCGTGACCTCTGGCTTTAGGTTGTATTTGAAATGAGTTACGAATTGAGTCAGCAGCTCTTCCAATGTGGAGATGGAAGAGCGTGGAAGTGCTCGATACCAATCTAAAGCTTTACCCATTAGGGACATAACAAAGACACGAATGATGGTATTGTTGCAGCAATAATGACTCTGACCTGAAAGTATCATCATGGTAGAAATCCATGACCTATATTGTGTCAGAACTGGCAGCTTTGAGGCGTTTAACCTCCTCAGTGAGGGTTTGAATAAGTTGGAAGGCTTGATCCAGACTAGAGGGTGAAGAGGTTGGTTGTGGAATAGCAAGGGAATCCACGATTGGCGGCAAGATAGAGGCCATGGCATGACCTGTGAGTGATGTGGTCGAAACTGTCCCTACAGGCGGTACCGCCTGTGCCATCCACCACTTGGTAGGTGGTGCAGGTGGGGCAATAACTATCGATTGTGCCATGGGGTATGCTGTTTGTGTAGCTGGGAGCACAGACAATGACGTTGTAGTCAGATTTACTGCTTATGAAGCTTTATGTCGATGATGGTGAGCGAGATGAGACATCTGCGTAGGCTGCCGTTGATTGTGGTGGTATGGGAGCAAGAGCTGGGATGAATGCAGAAGCTATGTGTAGTTGCAAAGTGGATATTGTGTGCACATATGGTAATGTAGGTGTAGGCACGCGATGCAATGGGTTCACTAACTACGGCTACGGAGGAATGGTTTGTGAAGGGACGACATCCGGAAAAGGAGCCGGAGAGAAGAAATGCTGATGTGACACTTATGCCACACAATCGGTAGTAGACAACGATAGAGGAGTAGTGACCATAACAAACAGATCTACAGGGGACGTTGTGGAGGGGGGAGCCATAACAAAGCTAGCATGATTGCCTCCCTCGGAGTGGGCATCTAGGTCTTCTTGCCCATCGTGGAGCGCTTCATCACAGAACACCACATCTCGTTGTTCCGTTGAAGCCTTGGCCATTAAGAGTTGATACAACATCCACTGTTGTTGGTCCATCAGGGGTATAGAAGAGTTAAGTGAAGGAACAAATTCTTTCCTGTTATAGTAAATGAAATTGTATTCGCATTTCTCTTTGAGTTCCTGTGGGTACATGGGAAAATTCACCATAATTTTGGCACAGAGGAAGTTGTAATGTTGCATTTGCCAAGCGTGCCCTTCATGCTCTTTTTTTTGAATCCTAAGGAATCGACGTAGTCGCACTGGGCTGGTCGGTGGCTCGACAATAGCAGGCATAGCCTATGTTGTCAAGGGGGTTTCGAGACTAGCGGTGGGGACAACGATAGTTATCGCAGCCATTCTTTATGTAGCTAGAAGACAATGATAACGAGGATAAGGATCACACAGGAAAAAGAGGGCTAAAGGCAAACGTGGGCTTTCTGTTCTGCTAGATTCTAGAGGAATCGTTAGAGCGACAAATCTATACTACACGATCACGTAAACAACCACAGAGGTATCACATTTGCGTTAGTCAATAATGGGTATAGACAACTTACAGGACTACCCATGAAATGCAGATTAGAGGTTGGCCCTCCTTCAAGCGCCAAAAACTGTAACAACAGAAAACATTGGTTGCTGGAAATACTGAGAGGATTTCTGTGTACACAGTTCCAACCCTGGATTCGTGCAAGGGCCGTGCTGGAGAGAACAGATTTGAGGTGCCCTGAATGATCATGCTGATCAGATAGGGACTTATTTAATCACTAAACTTGTCATTGATCGTACAACGAGGAGTCAAATTAATGTAAAAATATAATGTCGATTTGACGAGAAAATGAGATCTGCTCCAAGATCAGATCTTGAAAATAATGACAACGATGTAAAATATGCAAGATAACTATGAAAATCAATGTAAGTAAGGTGAAATGAATTAAAGAATTTGGGAAATGTACAATCCCAAGATCTGGGATTTATCTTATAGACAAATATGATGAATACAACAGGATTTGTAAGTGGATTTCAGTTTGGATGAAATATCCACTACCAACAAGAAGCTATTTAGAGATTAAACAAGTAAGGGCCAATCTACCTTGTTCACTAGCCAATTTGGGCACAAGGGAGTCGGGCTTGAAGCAAAATGCTCGCTCACTTAAAATCTCTGACCAAAAGCTTCTCTTTATCCCCGTCGATGCTCTTTTGTTGCTAGCTCTTTTTCATCTTCTCGCCAATATTTTTTTTGCCAAAAATTGCCAACCCTTTGAGCATTGTCTGCCAGGGTATTTATAAGATTAGGGTTAGTAGAAAAATGTAGTTTAGATGATGCGTGTCTTGGGCCCACAGAATGTCATTGACCTGATGTGCTGTAGTTGAGGCTTGTGACGTTACGTTGTGCTACACTCTGAAGTGTAATATAGCGTAACCACCCTTGTCTTTAGCGTTGACGAATTTCTAGATCTTCGGTAGCAAGCTATCCTGTAGCTACGCTGCAATACACTGGGGAGCGTATCTTAGCATAATGATCGCTATTGCTTGAATTTCGTTATCCTTGTTGCTGTAGTTAACTTAGCTGTGTTTCTTGCTTTATGCTACATTATGTTGCGTTACGCTGCATAGTGTAATGTGACGTAATACACTAAAAGTTAAGGTATTTTCGAACATGACTAACTTGCAAAGTTGGAGTGTTTTCACAGTGCATCCCTTGTTCTGTTCTGTCCTCCTGAAGTCTGCTACGTTGAGTTGCATAGCATAGCGTAGCAGGCCCTTAGTCGAAAGAGAAAAGCTGCTGAGATGTGCCCATCGCCTAGATATTTTGATGCTTTACTTATGAAGATGCTTGCCTAAACTTCAAGACCTTGATGAATCACCAAGGTCTCAAAATTTCATAGTGTTTCACTTCCCTCTCATTCACGTATGCCAGCAATATCATGTTGTAGGAGCGCTTGTATAGGACGTTGTCTCCCATGAGCACATATTTCCAAGCAAGTTTAGCAGATTTCAACCCACTTGGGGGTTCGCCATGCTACAAGTAGGCTTTAATGTTGGTGTACCACTCTTGGGTATTCGTAGCATTGATAGAGGCTACGTGTACCACCTGAGTGATAGGCTCAGTGCACTCGATAATCGAGGTCGGTAGACTTGCAAACAAGTGTGGTGGAATATTTAGTGCTAGGGTGACTAGGGTGTCTACTATGATGTTCTCGTTGCATGGCACGTGTTGCACATCCGTAGTTGCAAACTACTTAAGTAGGCTTTTTTCTAGGTCGCAGTAGGGTTGCAGGTGTGTATCTTTACAAGCATAGACCTCGGTGATCTGATTCACAACTAGTTGTGAATCTCCACGAATCACTAGGTGTTGTATGCGTAGTGTTTGGGTAGCTAAGAGGCCTCTGAGTAACCCCTCATACTCTATCACATTGTTTGTGCAGGGGAACATAAAATGATAAGCAAAAGAATGCATTTTTCTAGAGGGAAACGTAATGATGGTAGCTGCACTACCTCCTCGCATGGTCAAGGCATCGTCAAAATGTAAAGTAGCTTCAAAATGCGATGGGATGACGTTGATAGTGCTAACGTGCTTTTCTGGGAATTTGGGATCTATGGTCACCTTGTCATCGATGGGTGAGACCGTAAGTTGCATTGCTATGGCTTGGCCCTTCGTCGATGACTGGCTCACATAGTGCAAGTTGAATTCTGCGGTTATTGCTTTCCATCGGGCTATCCTACTACTTTCATACAGATTATTCGTGATAGCCCAGAGTATGTTGCTTTTGCAAATAATGTTAATTTTACTGTGAAAAAAGTAATGCCTCCACTTTTTTAATGCAAACACTAAGGCAAGGAAATTCCTCTCCACCTCGTTGTACTTTGCTTCATATGCTATTAATGCATAACTCAGATAGTACACTGGTATCTCAGATCCATCGTCTTGTTTTTGACATAACAGTGCTACGATAGATGTGTCGAAGGTGGCAAGGTAGATGAAGAAAGACTTATCTATCTGTGGTGGGTAAATAGTTGGGAGGTGCAAAAGCTCTTTCTTTAGATCATCGAAGGCTTGTTGGAACTGAGTTGTCCATTCAAAATTAACCCCTTTCTTTAGAAGATGTTGCATGGGGTGTAACTTGTCAGTTAACTTTGCTATAAACCTTTAGATGAACTATACCCTACCTTGTAACCCATGTAATTCTTTAAGGTTTGTAGGAGGTGCCAGGTTGATGATGGCCTTAACTTTGTTAGGGTCCACCCGTATTCCGGCCTCCGATACTACAAATCCTAACATGCATCCGGTTCTCACTTTGAAGACACCCTTTTTAGGATTGAGGTGCAAGTCATGCATTTGACAGCACTTGAGGACTACACGTAGATCATGGGGATGATCAATGGCCTCCTTAGATTTGACCGCTATATCATCCACATAGTCATTTAGCATTTCTAAGATGTAGTCACTAAAGATGTAAGTCATGGCTCGCTGGTAGGTTGCTCTGGAGTTCTTAAGCCCAAAAGGCATCATAGTGTAACAAAAGATACCCCATGGGGTCATGAAGGTTGTTGCTAACTGATGCTCGGGGTTAATGTGAATTTAGTTGTAGTCGGAGAAACCATCCATGAAGGATAATAGAGCATGATCGACTGTAGTGTCAATGAGTTGATTGATGCTCGGAAGTGGAAAATCGTCTTTGATCGTTGCTTTGTTTAGATCCCAGAAGTTTATACAGATATGTATTCCTCTCATTTTCTTAGAAACTACAATGATGTTGGACACCCATTCCAAGTAATCAACTGCCCAGATGAAACCAGCTTGGTATAGCTTGGTGATTTCATCCCGCACAGTTAGTGCGATCTCTAGTTTAACCTTATGAGCCTTCTGCTTGACTGCTTTCATGCACGGGTCTAAGACGATGTTGTGCTATATTAGCCTCGGATCTAAACCTAGCATGTTGCTATATGACCATGCAAAGACTTCAATGTTGTCTTGCAAAATCTTGGCTACATCTTTGTGCATTTGCAAATCTAGGAGGAAGCTAAGTTTTAATGTTCTTACTTCCTCCTTGGACGTGGTCACAGGCGTCTCGGTGAGAGGGTCCTCAGTTACATCCTCGGCCTCTAAATCTAAGGTCCAGACTAGATGCTCAGGCTAGTCTTGGGATGTTTCTAAGGACGACATGGTGCTAACTACAGGTGATTCCCATTTTATTAGTTTTAGGTTTAGTTGTCTTGCAAGCTTGCCGTGTGGTCTTGCTAAAGCTAGAGGTGAAGAGAGATCACGATGGATTTCCATTTTCGCTCAACCTACCAAAATGAAATGAAAGTCTAGTTAAGAGGTACATGTTCATAATAATCATGTCTAATGAAAATTTGCAAAGCAACAATGAGATGTAATTAGTGAAGTATGATGCAACGTTAAAATTTTCGAATTTAAGGTCATAGCGGACCGCTAAGACGCAAAGATGCAAAACCCCTAAAAACGCAAAACTACTGATGTACAAATGCAAAGTTGCTAGTTTAGTGTCATTGTAGACTACTTAGATGTAAAATGCAAAACCGCTAGTATACAAAAAAAAAGGTTTCTGGTGTAAAGACATGAAATTGTTAATGCGAAAATGTGAAACTGCTAGTTTAGTATCATTGCGGACCGTGAACACGTAGAAGATCGAGACTGCTAGTTTAAAGTCTTTTCAAACTGCTAACTAGCATGAAACTATATGCTAGGAGTGCTAGTTTAAGGTCTTTTTGGACCGCGAACTTTAAAACTACGTTGGGGTTGCTAGTTTAAGGTCTTTTTGGACTGCTAAATGAATAAATGTATATTTTTTCGTTTTTGGGAAAGCAAATGGTTAGCTTGAAGCGTGCCAAGATTTTTTGCCCAGATTCACCTATGTTAATGCAAATAGTGTTATGATGTCATGGCGAGCATGCTATGCTACATGACATACTCTGCATAACGAGTTTCCCCTTTTTACTATTACAACTATAAATAGGGGTTAACCTCCGGTGAGCATGTTATTTTCACTGTAACAGCGTAGAGCTCACATTCGGAGCATAGAGCAATTTCAGAGTGCAGAGCAATTGTACCAATAGAGAACAAGGCGGTTTTGACATAACAGCGAGGAAGAGTCGGCAAGAAAAACGATGGCTCCCAAGAAAGAACGCACACACTCCACACTCGCTAAGGTCGATGAAGTGAAGAAAACCCTAGGGCATGTGACATAAGCGTCCGTTGTAGTGTGAGAGGTGACATTGTTGACCCGGTAGGCTGCTATGCTTCTTCTATTTCCTTGTACTTCTATTATTCATTTTTTTTCTTGCTTTGGTTTTCTGCGATTTTAGTTTTGGTTGTTCGTGTTTTCTATCATTGCGTTATCGTTGTTTTGGCCTTTTACATCGTTGCTGTTGCCATTTTGGCCACGGTGGATGCATAAACGCTACGCTAAAGTTGCATGCAAGGTTGCCTAGACCCCCATCATTGCGGTTGTCATCACCACAAAGACTTGTATGATTTAGGCTACTTGGCTTTCAAATGGCGTAGCGTAGAACCCTCAGGAGGGTTTGGCCATGCGTGATGTGGCAGTGTGACACGTGTTCTATTAAGGCATAATGTTAACCACTTTCGTTAGGGTTAATCACTCTATTGCTACGCTAGGCTATTTTTGCTATGCTATTGCTTTCATGTTTTTTGCTACGCTATATGTAGGAAGAGGATTATGCTACGCTATTTTCTAGAATACTAATTTTTGCTACGCAATGTGTTTATTGCACTCAGACATGACACTAACATTTGCTGTTGTGTTGTGCAAGGTAGTGCTAAGGCCAGTTGTAATTGTCCTAGAAATTATAGGGGTTTTGTGCACGTGAACAGACTAGTGGCCCATGTTCCTCCTCCTCATACACGTGTGGGAGATTAGGGGGTCTTGTTCAGGGAAGGAGCATAGGAGTTCCTACAATTCCTTCTCCAACGCTTTAGTGTGATTGTTTGGTCATACATGGCAGAGGAGGTAGTGGCTGCTATAGTAGAAACCCTATTGCCTGGGGCAAGCCAAGGTATTATGAGGTTTTTAACAGATGGGACAATTAGAAGCAGGTAGGAAGAAGGATCTAGTCAGCATCCCAAAAATTTGAGGTGTTTGGCTTGGATCTGGGACATGCCTGAGTACAACTGCTACCATCCTTACAACACTATTTATTGCATGTCATATGGGAACGTGTTTCCAAAACCCACCAAGAACCGTCTACTATGCTGGTAGGTGAGTTTTGTAGCTATGTTCCGTTGTATTATGCGACGTTTGCTACGCTAGCTAAATGTTAGCTGCATGCTTTTGTTACCAGGTTTTACATCAATGAAAAGGGGCTTCATGATGATACAAATGCTTTGAACATAGCACAGATGGAGCTGCGGGAGTTTTATTCCATTGAGAATATGCATGTAGGTGTGATAGGTCAATGTGGTGGTGAGTACCACACCTATCCAGACCAGTATCCCAATCTCTACAACAAATGCAAGGAGTTCAGTTGGTTGGATGAGGGATGGGCACCCTTGAAACCAATCACCATTGGAGACGTCCTAGTTAGTCTTCCACCATTCCCGTTACCATATAAACTTGGTAAGCTAAGCAGTAGGTTATATGCATGTTCGAGTGCTATTGCTGTCTTCTTTTTTCTGCTATCGATGCTTTTCCTACCTCCTTTTTTTGTGTCTTTTATGCTTTTATGCTAACTGCTTTTATGCAAATTGCTATAGAGGTGAAGAATTCCCAGGAGATGGCAGTGATTACCTCTGGGAATCAGGAGGCTAATGTCTACTTCAAGTATGAGGACGTAGACAGTAGCCAAATATGGATATGCAACGAGGCCTCAGAATCCTTGGTCAAGCATATTCAGGATGTCAGGCTCATGGATTTGTTGCTAGCCCTGAATCCAAGCATCCGCGTCACTGAGATGCTCTCCCTAGCCGATTCTGAAAGGGTAGATCACTTCCGCACACGTATACACGGTGTGCAGGTGGTCATTGAAATTAATGACTAGCTATTCATGGACCTTTTTGGCATCCCTACTGATGGCATCCTTATAGGGTTGAAGAGCAAGAAAGAGCTAAACCTTCAGAAGGAAGACATCAAGGAGTGGATAGGGATTTCCAAAGAGTGAAAGGGGATCCCTATGGAGAAGGTTAGGGCAGGGCCTGCTAAGGAGGTTTATCTTGTCTTCCGTACTCGCGCGTTCCCCTAGCTACTTTTCTAAGGGAAGATCCTTGGGATTGAGCAAGCCTAGGTGATGCGAGAGGTCATGGAGGTGGGGGCTCGCTACAACTAGGCTAGGTTTCTGCGGCTTGCAGACTGAAATCGTAGGACTCCATAAGATAGGAGTCTCATTTCAATGTGCATTACACCTTTTGCTGTTTGAAGCATTTCATAGAGTTTCTAGTAGTCCATGAGAATGGGGCCTGGGTACTACAGAATCGCAATTAGATCTCCAAGCCATGGATCTGCCAAATCCTCTGGACCACCTGAGCCCAAGATCCCCCAAAAGCAATTGTGGAGTTGTTCTCCATGATGACTAAGGATCAGGTGGCCCACAACTTCCGTGGCTAAGACAGCGTAGGAGAAACATCACTTGCTACCACCGGTAGTGTATCACAGGGAAAACGCCTCATTGCTAAAACAATGGCCAGTAAGTTACAGCGAAAGAGGCCTCTTTCAATTGAGGAAACCCTCTGCATGGAAGAAGAAGAGGGACGAACATTGTGGCTCAAGTTACGCAGGATGCAACTCCTTAATGGTAAACACTCTTGTTCATGCTTATTCCTTCACCTATTTTGTCAGTGCTTGCCACACTATGCTACGCTAAACAATGCAGCATAGCATAGCACCTACATTAAGCTAAATTATTTTGAGTTAATGCATACATGTTTTTGGCTACCAAAGGAAGAAGAGGAAGAGGAAGAAGGCGATGAAGACACGGAGGCCCAAATCTGAAAGGAAAGGGCCTTGGTCAAGAAGGAAAGAGCTCCTATTATTGAGGAAAGGGCTCTTGTTGTCAGGGAAAATCCTCCTGCTGATGAGGAGGACATTTTTGGAGATGAAGAGGAGCCACCTAGGGATGAGGAGGATGTTGGTGCCTTAAAAGGAAAGGCGTTAGCAAATAAAGGAGAGACCCGCATCGACCTGGCAAGGACTTCTGTTAAGGATCCTACCATCGCTTTGAATCAAAAGGGAGGGGAACTACAACTAGATGCTGGTGAGTTTAACAATATATTCGCCTTATCATAGTCTATTTTGGTCATTGCTGACACATTTAGTTGTATGAAAGATGCCACTGTTAATGTTGTAGGACCCCCTCTGATTCGTGTGGAACCATGGGCCAAGACCCCTGACAAGTTCATGTTTATGTAGGGGGTCGTCGATAACATGATCAGCCGCCTCAGATAGGTTGACCCTGAAGTGGGTAACTAGCTATGCTAGACACATTTGTGTTGCTACGCTAGATGCTTTGAGTTTTCTAACCTTGCTACGCTAATGTGGCTAATGTGCTCCTTGTGTGGTGATAGACTCTCAGCTCAAATGGGACTTGACACGACCTTTGAAAGTCGGTGTCGTGGCTACATTCCTACCTAAAGTGACTGAGGTGCATTGTCGCGCATACGACGAGGCTTGAAAATGTGCTTTGCACTCGGTACGCTCCTTGTGGGAGTATAAGCGCGTCAACGAGGACCTGTGGAAATGGGTCTAGAAGGCTGAGAAGGAGAAGGCCAACCTGAGCGCTGAGGTGGAAGACCTCAAATCGAGGAACGAATTCCTCATAGCCCGTGATACTAATGATGAGAATTGGTGCACGGCTGTGGTAGATTATGCCAGATATTATACAGTCGTGCGACAGAACAATGAAGCCACTCGAGAAATAATAGAATAGCAAATGCAAATGGACTTGTTGGCCCAGAAGAGTCAAGATTGGGAAGATTATGGCACTAGAGTTTATGAATGTGGGTAGTCCCAGAAAAACCACAAACACATGTATAAACTGGAACGTGCCACCTATCGTAAATTGTATAGGGACGCTTCTATGGAGGCATTTACTTATAAAGCGTTCGTAAATGCTATTGGTGCTTCTGAGGTCTATGAAAAGTTCAAAGAGCAGGTAAAGGTCACGGAATCTCCTGAATGGGAAGTGAACCTTCCCATAGGTGAGACCGCTACTGCTTCCTTTTCTCTGGGACTGCCAAGATGGACGATAGTTGAAAAGGAGAAAGTTGTTGCAAACATTGAACTAAGCAATAGGCATTGGGAGAATATCAAGGCAGAGGAGGTCTAGCGCTGTCTCAGGCTCGGTTTAGATTAGATAACTTTTGAGATGAACGTAGGGCCATATTAGATTAGTCATTTTCTGCTATTTTAATGCTTACTTTCTTTTGTAGCTTATGTATGTTGCCCTAGCTGACTGCTTCATTTTTACAATGTAGGTTCCAAACGAGGGCATAGGGCCCGCAGAGGATGGGAATGAAGGGACAAAAAAGGACAACGTAGAGGATGATGATGCAGAAGAGGCTGATGTAGAAGTAAACAATGATGAAGAAGATGGTGCGGGGAAAGACAAACCATGACAGCATGGGATTTTTTGAAATTTTTCAGTTTTTGTAGAATTTTTGCAAACTTTGTTTGAAAGAAAAAAGCTTTGAATGAAAAGGAAGTTGGTTCTATGCTAACTTATGCATTGTGTATGTGCTATATTTTGTATTAAAATTTCATTCTCTCATTTTAGTTTTAGGCATTTTCGGGCCCCTGCTAGTTTTAGGCCATTTTGGGCCGTCGCTAGTTTTAGGCCATTTCGGGCCATCACTAGTTTTAGGCCATTTCAGGCCATGGGTTAGTTTTAGGCTATTTCGGGCCATGGCATAGCATAGTTTTAGGCCATTTTGGGCCATTGCATGTTAAAGAGATGATACATTAACGATTTGGAGGATGGCTAACTAGTAATTAGTGTAGATGGACGAATGCAAAACAGAAAGGCAGTAAATGTACAAAGGATGGAAAATGGGCAGGAAGTAGTGAGGTTGCTATACTATGCATAGCTACTTCTTGACCCATCATGGGTTGAGTGAGACATAAGGCCGAGACGCTTTGCTAGAGCCTTTGCCTATATCATTGTCCTCCGCTTGGAAGGGCAATTCGACCCACGCATTTTTGTTTTGGGAACTGGCTTGTTGAGCTGCTTCTTTTGTTGGATGGTTAGTGGGTGCAGAGACATGCACTTCATTCTCAGAGGTTATGACCTCTAAGCCTTATTCCATGTCTATGTTATTGATAGCTTGTGACTTTACCTCATCATCATGGATTACCACCTCCCTACCTACATACGGTAGATGGATCTCCTGGTGTATAGGTGAGGAGACAACCATAAGCTGTGCTAACCATTACCTCCCCAAGATCAGGTTTAACCTAGGCATCTCTTTGACCATGATGAACATTGCATTTGTAGGGAACAGGTCCCCCGCTACAAAGTTGATATGGACCGTGCCCTTCACCACGACCCGTGCCCCATTAAACGACTTTAGGCATGACATCATTATGGGCTTGATCTGGTTGACCAAGCCTAGCTTATCTATAATAGGGAAGGGGATGACATTCATGGTAGCCTCATCATTGACTTGTACCCTTCGGATCCTATGTTGGCTGACCCAAATTGTGATGAATAGGGGTGCTGTAGTCACCTGACCCCTTTCAGAGTCTTCCCTAATGGAGTCATCATAGAAAGCTAGTTGGGATAGCTTTAGCTCTGCAGGCAGGGGGGAAGCATGACTGAGTGGATTGCTTCCTCTTCCTTTGGCATGTCCTCGTCGACCGAAATCACCGTCAACATGTAGATCAAAGCCTCATGGTGCGGGGCAGACATCATGATTAGGTCGTACAAGCTCAATGTAGTGTTCTTTTGTTTTAGAGCTTACTTGACCTGAGTTAGAGCATCTAATAGGTCCTGGAAACCCCCCTATTCACTACCCTTTTCCTCTTCAATTTGTCCCAGAAGATGAATTTCTTGAGAAGGGGTAGTTTTAGGTCTAGGTTTAGACCTCTTTTGGTGGGGCAGCGTGGACTGTGTGGTCATGGCAATGTCCCTCTTTGGTGACAAGGGTGCAGATGCAAGGGTTGAAGACGTAGGCTTGGAAGTACCTGGGGTGGTACTTTCCCTTGATGTCTCACCAATGAAATGCACTTCTCATTTCTTAGGACGAGAAGGCTATGCAACTGTCTTACGTGGGATGGGGGCTATTGAAGGAGTTGGCCTTGTGATGAAAAATGGAGTTAGTGGTGTTAGCAGGCGGGGTGGCGTGGTTCCGCTAATAGGTGGCGTGGGGGTGGATGCTCGAGGAGGGGATCTTAGGAAAAACAATTGCTGCAGGCTTTGATCAGCTGCTAATGGTGCTGGTGCGCTATGCTGAGGCACATGGACCACAAACGGCTGCTTGGGCGGTCGAAGGTTACTGTCAATGCCAATGGTGTTGATGACATAACCAGCGTTGTTGGCATTGAGGGGGTTAGTGTAGACATGCATAGATTGATTTTTAGGGCGTACTAGGTTACTTTCATTTAGCACCAGCTTCCCCTGATCAATCATCCTTTGGATGTCATCCTTTAACGCTAGATAGTAATCTGTATTATGACCACACTGTTGGTGGTAGTCACAAAATTGATCTAGTCTTAAACCCTTGGGAATTGGAGGCTCGTTGGGCAGGGCCAACGAGGGGTTCCTAAGGAGTTCACAGTACCGCTGATGTTTCCTGGCTCCCTCCTCCAAAATCTGTTTATGTTGGATGTACCCTGCTGCTAGTAGCTGCTTCAGAAGATCTGAAGGCTTAACAGGTAGCGAGGTATACTTTGAGTGATCTTTATGCTCAAAGTTCAATTTTGGTGGTGCAGATGTCTCGAGTATGAGTGCGGAAGGTTACGGCACGTTGCCTTGCTTGCGAGTGGTGTTGGCTACGGGTGTGGCCAACTTCTTGTTATTCTTGTTACTGTTGTTATTAGGTTTGGGTTTGGCCTCGTTCGCCACAACGGCCATCGTGGTTGTTGTAGCCTTACCCTTGTCCTTCTTTGTGAAGGTGTTCTTGTAAGCAACATAGGCCAAGTATTTGCTCACCTCAGCCACATCCTGTATACTCTTAGTTTGAGTGAAGGCCTAACTAAGAGTGCAAGGGGTGAGGTAGTACAGCTTAGACTTGATGAAGTCATTCATTGCATCCTTAAAGACGGCCAACAACTGGGCCTCCACGATGGGTTCGTGGATTTTATTAATGGTTATGCTCCAACGTTGGGTGAAATTCTGGACTGGTTTGAGAGGGACTTGCTTCATGCTAATTAATTGATCCAGTGTAATTTATGCCTTCAAGTTATACTTGAAGCGCATCAAAACTAGGTTAGAAGCTCCTCTAGGGTTGATATGGAGGAGCATCGCAGGGCACGGTACTAGTCCAGGGCCTTTCCGGCAAAGGACATAGCAAAAACATGGATAATGGTGTGCATCCATTATTGCAGCAGAAGGGACTCAGACCTAAAGGTAACAGTATGTGCATTGGGATCCCCCTCTCCATTGTACTTCATGAAGTGGGGGATGGACATCCTTGGGGGTAACGTTAGCGTGGGGATTGTAGGGATGATGGGGTCATCCTGGTAGAAGTCCATGACTTGTACCGTGTCAGACCTGACAACCTTGAGGTGTTTTATTTTCTCAATAAGGGTTTTGATAAGTTGGAATGCTTAATCCAGACTCGGTGATGATGCGGACGGTTGGGGAACTACTGAGGCAGCTCCCATCTGTGGAGTGGAAGGGGAAGCAGTGTGATCCATTGGCGGTACCGTTGGGGTGGCCCCCATGAATGGTGCTGCTTGTGCTGTCCACCACCCGGCAGGTGATGTTGTTGGGGTAGCACCCATGGGTTGAGCTACGGGATAGCTGTTTGGGTCACCAGCGGAACAGACCATAGTCCCGTGTAGGGTTGTACCATTTGCGGGATTTGGTGAGTCTGCTGGCGAACGTGGTGAGACATTTGCGATGGTAGCGTAGCAGGAGGAGCAGTGAATGGAGTCCACCATGTGGATGGGCCTGGGCCCATCGTTGATGGTGGGATAGGTGTAAATGCGGGAATGGAAGAAGAAGCTGCGTATGACTATGAAGTAGGTACAGTGTGAACATGTGGTAGGGTAGCCA
Organism: Gnetum montanum; assembly: GCA_015680685.1. Classification (NCBI taxonomy): domain Eukaryota; kingdom Viridiplantae; phylum Streptophyta; class Gnetopsida; order Gnetales; family Gnetaceae; genus Gnetum; species Gnetum montanum. The sequence continues at coordinate 1,202,887 of MNCI01014205.1, forward strand.
TGATTGGTGTGCGATGCATTGCAGGAATGAACTGATGAACATTTTGCAAAGGAATAGTAGCTCCAAATGAAATAGGGGAATAGGGGTGTTGATACACCAAAGAGTTGACATGACTACCAATTGCAGATGTAATTTGCAGGTTGTGAAAGCGTAGGTGTGATTATGAAGGGAGCGACGACAGACAATGGATTGGTCTAGAAAGACTGGGTAGGAGGGAAAGTAATGGGGTTGGTTTGACCTCCCCCATTGGATTGGGAATCGAGTTCCTCCTGTCCATCCTAGAAGGCCTCATCATGGTTAGACACTATTTCCTGTTGCTCCCCAAGCCTAGCCAATTGAATTAGCTGATCTAGAAGTCATTGATTCGTCTATGTCAAAGGAATGGAAGCGTCGGGAGTGGGAACAAATTCCTTCCCATTGTAGTAAGCGAACTTGAAGCTATGTTTGTCTTTGAGTTATTGCACATCCAAGGGCAGGTTTGCTTGCACCTTTGCACAGAGAAAGTTATAGTGCTCATGTTACTGGGCCAAGCCTCGGGTCCCCGATTTTAGATCCTGAGGGATTAGCGTGGTTCCAGCATCGGGTTGAGTGGTTGTTTAGCACCTGTGATGCCTTGAACTGTGATGGAAACCTCAATGTTGAAGGTGTTAGAAATGGTACTAGGGGAAGTCATTGTTACTACGCTAAACAGTTTTGTAAATGAGAAAAATAAAGAAATCGAAAAGTGATCAAAAGGCTTTATGTCTTGTCGGATTCTAGAGGAATTGTCAAAGCGACTAATCTGCACCACACGATGCGTAAACAACTACAAAAGGGTGTCACGCTTACGCTAGTGCGTGATAGGGTACAAAATGCATGCAAGACTACCATAAAACAAACGAGTCAACTGACGATCAAAGGCTTTATGTCCTGCAAGGTTCTAGAAGAACCGTCGAAGTGATCGATCCTCACTGCACGATGCGTAAATAACCAAAAATGGGTGTCAATTTTACACTAATGCGTATCAAGGTGTAGAACTCTTACAGGACTACTATAAAACATGGAAAGGGCACCAAAAGGCCCTCCTTCTAGTGCTAGAAAACTATAGCGACTGAAAATGTTGACAGCTGGAAAACACCAAGAGGTCGTTAGTCGTGACAGTCTTAACCCCAGATCCGTGTGAGGGCCATGCTGGATAAAATTGAAATGGGGCACCCTGAATGGTCTGGTCAATCAGATAGGACTTAATCAGTGTTACTATAACCTTTTACAAAAGTTTAATGTGAAAGCAATACTTATAATGTAAAATGAAATTTGTTGAATGCAAGAAGGCGATAACAATGTAAAATGTAGTGATAAAGAGAAAAACAAATCAGAAGTTAAGGAATGCACCACTTCAAATTTATGACTTTACTTTGCTAGGTCGATACAATTGGTTGTACAACATTGGGAAGCACAGAGATCCCAAAAGTAACCAAGATGTTCAAAGCAAGCCAACAATGTGCTTGAACACAGACTCCAAAGCCAACAATGTCCGGATGTCACAAAGCTAACTTGTTAACCAGATGCTAACTGAAAACAAGGGGGGTTGTTTTGCTAGTTGCTAACAGAATTTGTTAACTGCTCAAGTTTTCCAATTATGCGCAAAGGTGCTCAAAATTTCCAACCCTTTGAGTGTTGCTCATCGGGTATTTATAGGACCAAGAGCACGCGAAAGATGCGATTTGGACGCCACATGTCCTGGGCCCGTGTTGATGTGTCTATGCTGCATAGACATGAAGGACTGATTGACGAGTTTACCATGTTGTAATTACGTTGTTAGAACTTGGATATATGTGCCAACGGTACAAACAGGTGTGGTGCATTGATGTAGCGTAATTGCCTGCTACGTTATGCTACGTTTTGTAGCGTAGCGTGTCGGCATAGTGTACCAGCATGCTATGCGAGGGGATGCATCGATGTAGCGTAGCTACTTGCTACACTGTGCTATCCTTTGGAGTGTTACATGTTGGCGTAGCATAGTAGCTTGCTACGTCGTGCTACACTATGCATCGTAGCATAGTGTAGCTGCTAGTTTGAGGCAGAAACTTACGTCGGGGCCTATTGCATATGTTGGAAGCCTTTGAAGCATTCTAACCAATTTTGCATATTTGCTATGTTGTGCTGTGCTACTTAACATAACATAGTGTAGCAATCGACCTTAACTATGAAAATGTTAACAATCTACAACTTTTTCTCTTTACAACGCGAAACATGCGAACTTACTGATCCTGCACTTTGAGATTCCTTTTGTTGCTCTGTGCTACGCTACGTAGCGTAGCATAGCATAGCAGCCAACATGATCTACTCTTCACTAAAATTGCCACTTTCTGATGGAAGGAGTCATTGCCGAAGGACTTAGAGTCGAGCAAGGGAATTGACTTTGGCTTTTTCTATGCTGTGCTACGCTCTGTAGCATAGCATGGCGTAGCACTTTGTTCTGCAACCATTTTTTGAAGCTTGCTACGCTACATAGCGTACTGTAGCTGTTGGCACATTTTGGCCATTTAATGGAGCAGGCTTTGTGAGGTTGTGAAGCTAATCATATAACTAACGTTCACCCTGATTTAAACATTACTAATATTTTATTGGATGAAGACTTTTCAAAGGTGTTGGGTTGGTAGTTTGAAAGGATTTTCTCTAATTGATTCACTAGAAAATACAGTTTTGTTTAAGACAAATGATCAATTGTTCAAACTTCATGAGAATCCTCTACTAGCTATTTTAGTTCCAAATAAGTTCACTGGATCTACAAACATGTATTAACGTACAAGTCAAGAAGTGGGTTTGGTTAACCTCCATAAGGTTTGAAGGAATAGTTAATTGAAAATAGTAGAAAATTTTGAATATGGAGAAACATCAATTTGTTGAGGCAGAGCTTCAAAGAATACAAAAGAAACTCCCAGAGCTAAAGAAGCAGCTTGATTCCACAGAGTATGAAAAGAGAAAAAAAAGCACAAGGAGAGCAATTGCAAAAATAGATGATTTTTTTTACGAACAGTAACAAGCATGATTATGATTGGCTTTTGACTCCTCCCAGCAGTCCACCCTCCTGCGATAACGTTGCAAGAATAGTAGCCATATCTTCTCTGGCCAGGCATTGGTGTCGAAAGTTCATTGAATCAGCAATCATCTATGTCTCTGCCTCCTATGCGAACCTCACCTGGGTCATCAAGTAGCAGCAGCAGAGGAGCAATTATTCCTTATTCGCATTAGAATGCAAACTCAAGCCGCAACTACTTCCAGGATTCCGGCCATATTAAGGAGAACATCTCCATCGTGAAATTGAAAATAGTGGCCAAATTATTGCAGAGCCGCCTCGCAATTTGAGAACCTCAGCTCCGTTGAAGCATTCATCGTCTGCCAAAAAGTACGACCTTCAATGTTTGCAGTTTCTGCAACACCTGTTGTAGAATCCACCTCGAAATCTAGCCTATGGGGCTATGAGGGTTTTGAAAAGAAATTTGTATGATGTCAGCATTTTGTTGGATGGCACGATCCTATTCCAACACCAAACGCATGAGACAGCGCCTAGGGTTTGATCCTGACGAAATCCTCCATCATCGAATACATTACTTACCTTCCTATGTGTTGGAAGAGGGATCTCCTGCAGCAGCGGTAGCTACGCCTGTTTTTATTGAGCGTTTCTGCGGCACTTAATGCCCCATACTCAAACGCACCCCACGTGTAGAAGCAGGTCATCATCACCAAGGGTTTGCAGTTCCAAGCCATTTCACTGCCAACATGGGAGAGATGGCAACTGCTGCTAAACCATGCATAGAAGTGGTTCTAACTACCATCGTATTTTTGGGAGGTTCAGTGGGCGAGACAAGTTCGGCGGAGAGGAGCATAAGCTGTGGAGATGGGCTGCGCGCAGGAAAAGCTATCGAGCAGCTAGTTTAACTGCATACTGCATCCTCCACGATATCTTGGTTAACTTTGGAAAATTATTTAAGGCCTTCACTTTTGAAAAGTATATTTTCTTTCATCGGCCATCCCCTAAATTAATTTTATATTCAATTATATTCATTTGTGAAGATCTAGTTTCCTCACTAGACATAGGAGTTTCTTGTGTAAAAATGAAACATTTCTAAAGCCTCAACTTAAC